>CM063501.1:23332615-23355115 GCA_032207245.1 Pardosa pseudoannulata
GCTCACTCAATAAGTTGTGCCCTTGTGTTAATGCAGCATCTATTTGCATATAGAACTGATAAAGTAATAAAGCTCTGGAAATAAGCTCTTACTTTATGTATAAACATTGATATTCCAATTCACATGTATACCTTGACAATATATTTGAAGTATTCGTCTACAAGCTGCAGAAGTGCGTCATCAAAGACTGCTATATCTATCTCGATGAGCAACAAGTGCAAGTTGTTATTTTATTTATACTGTCTACCTTCAGCTCAAACAGAAACTTTAATATTATCTCAAGAGAACTTTCAAGTTTGCAGACTTCGTAGATTAACTTTAAATCACGAGTTTATTTTAATAAACATGAAAAAATGTGTCCCCGATTTCGACAGCAAACTAACACCACTCAAATAAACTCCAAACTTTATTTTTCTATTGACACTCTCAAAATGTCAGATGTCTAAATTACTATCTCAAAGTAAAAATGCAAGTTGTTGGAGATATGTGAGGAAATTTTATTTGTCGTTGCAATGCTTTGCGCTTGTTTCCACAAAATATCTTCAAAAATTAGGCGTACCTAATAATTACACTTCAAAATGTTTTGCTTTCTTTAAAATAAATAAATATAAAATATGCTTAGAAAGGTATTTGGGTGACGGGCTCAGACTGTGATTCGTTGTTTCTAAGAGTATTCCTTTAAGTTTTTCGTGACATCCCTATTCGATACTATAAAATATAGCACTGTTAGTAAAAATTATGATAAAAATTCTTTAATATGACAATGTTTTATTTGAGATTTCCCTAGGACAGTGAATAGTAGATTTTGATTAGTGGAATTTTTTATATTGAATGAAGACGTATTCGAAATTCTATATGTTATTTATTTATAAACTAGCATATAGCCCGTCATATGACGGGATCAGTAAAAGTTTTAATTTTCCCGAATTGTAGAGTATCCTAAAAGGCAAATAAAAAAAGGTTTGTTTTTTGGCTGAGAATTATTTAGTACAAACTCAATAATTTGTTTATATTCATACTCCTCTAAAGTCTCCCGATACTGTGAATGCATTTTAGATTCACGTTGATTTCATTTATATGGATAATTCATTGTTAGCTAAGTCAAATTATCGTTAAGTTCTTCCCATTTTTTGCCTCAGAAATTAATGGAAGTAAAGAAATGAAATTATCATTTCCACTACACCCTGGAGTAGATAGAATTTGTTGTTAATACGTGGGATAAAATTTTCATTGCTACAAAAATAATTGATGATTAAATTTAAAATTATCGCATATGAAACTAATCTATTATTTAAGCCAACTATAAAAGAAAATTATTTACTTAATATCTAAGTTCAGTGATAAAACGTATGAAAGTAATGCAGACGATATTTTAATAATTCAAAATAAGAAATGATTAAATGAGATGGTTAAAGGAATGACGTCATAATGTTAGAAAAAATGTTATTTTAACCTATTTATTCTGTGACAAATTGATAAATTTAATCACCTGCTTTTATCCTAGGAAAATAGGGCTTGTTGAAATAATGGCATTAAATGCTAGAAAGGGGGGTAGGGGGGATTTCAAATATTGCTAATTCTAACTCATCAAGAATCCAAAATGGATGCCTTTATCCACTCTAGTCCAACTGCTTCATAAATTCGAGGACAGACGGACAGATAACTTAGAATAAACTATTATTATATAGGGGATTTTCTGACAGAAAGTTCTACCTTGATATTCGATGTTGCGATTTTTTTCTGTTTTGAATTATACTAAAAGAACCCCCAGTCCTTTGATGCAGAGCTATCATAAGCATTAAACCAGTTATTTTATTAATCATCTTCAATTTTTTCTGTGGATATAAAATTTTACAATCATAATTTTTTTTTAAAAAAGGAATCAATTTTTATAAGAAAGAAACTCAAAGAGGGTGTAGACTCATAGGATGGCTTTCAATTCAATCTTTTTGCAATCCAATTAATGCAAATATTTGAGTCTGGAGATAGAGTTTTGGATCATCACCATTAAATTGATTGGAATTTACTACCTCTATTTTGAAATGAGATGCTTTTTAATAGAAATCAATTTATTCATGGAATATTTATAATTATACGTGCAGCATAAAAATCAATAAATCTTTTAAGAATCCTAAATTATTAAACATTTTTCATTTATCCATTTCGTGGAATGATCGATATGAGATAAAAAAAAACTATGAATCCAATTAGTAATTTTATTTGCCATGAAAAATCATTATAAATCACCAAAGAAGTACGTTTCTTTAAGAGAGCATTTATTTCATTTTTCATTTTCTATTAAAATTTTCAGTTTTATACTTTATGATATTCAGGTATTTTAATTTCTTGCTTAAATTCTATTTCATTTTTTAAACAATTATGCCAATTACTCCACTCGTAGGTATACTATGCAATTAATTAGATTTAATTTTACATCAAGCAAATTCATCAGAGTTGATAGAATTTCACTATGAATAAAATTTGTATGTTTAATTGCCACATTTGTTTATTTTAGTAGTATTTCAACTTTTTCTGTTTCCAAAAGATAACAAGTAATATGTAAACAAACTTCAGACGTAATCTAACTAATATTTTGAAAGACTAATTTATTTAATTATTTTGGTCAGAATCACAACATTTTACAAGTTCATTTAAGATGAAAGTAGACTTTCAAAAGAAATTTGTTTTGGTTTTATTCAATCTGCTTAAATATGTAATATGCTAATAAAAATTTCAATTTTTTACTAATCGTGCACCATTTTTAATTTCTTACATAAATTCTAATTCATTTCTTAAACAATTACACCAATTACTCCAGTTATAGGTCTAATATAATTTCATTTAATTTTACATGAGGAAAATTCATTCGATCTATTACATTTCACTATGAATAAAAGTTGCTTGTTTAATTGCCACATTTGTTTATTTTAGCAGTATTTCAATTTTTTTCTGTTTCCAAAAGATAACAAGTCAAAGGTAAACAAAATGCATACATTCACTTCCTAACAATTTGAAAGGCTAATTTATTTAACTATCTTGTTCATAAATACAACATTTTACAAGTTCATTTAAGATGACAGTAGACTTTCAAAAGAAATTTGTTTTGGTTTTATTCAATCTGCTTAAATATGTAATATTCTAATAGAAGTTTCAACTTTATACTTTATAACGTGAACCAATTCAAATTTCTTACATAAATTCTAATTCATTTCTTAAACAATTACACCAATTACTCCAGTTGTAGGTCTAATATAATTTCATTTAATTTTACATGAGGTAAATTCATTAGATCTATTAGAATTTTACTATGAGTAAAAGTTGTTTATTTAATTGCCACATTTCTTAATTTTAACAGCATTAAATTTTTTTTATTTACAAAAGATAACAATTAATAAATACATGAAAGGCTCACGTTCTTTCCCTAACATTTTGAAGATTAATTTATTTAACGATTATGTTCATAAACACAACATTTTAGTAGCTCGAGTAAGATTAAGTTAGGCTATCAAAATAAATATTTTTTCCGTGTTATTCAATCTGGTCGAATATGTAATATGTAATTAGAATTTTTGTTATTTAGATATAGCTAAAATTGGCAAAAAAAAAGATTATATTTTACTACATAAGTTATTTATTGTTTGAAAATAAACCTTACTGGAAACATGTAATGCACATACTTAATTCCCAAATTTCATATTTCCCTCTTTTCTATTTTCAATAGATAACAAGTAATAAATATACAAAATGCATACGTTCTCCCCCTAACATTTTAAATAGTTAATTTATTTAACTATTTTGTTCATAAAGATAATAGTTTACTTGTTCATGTAATAGGACAGTAGACATTCAAAACAAATTTGTTTGGGTTTTATTTATTCAATCTGCTTGAATATGTAATATTCTATTAGATATTTTTCTTATTTAAACGTATTAAAATAGACTATAAAGATTAATTATCATTTATTATATAATTTTTTAAAAAATAAATTTATATAGTAAAAGATAAAATAAACTATACTGAAGATATGCAACGCGCACTTCTTTTACTTATGAGTATTTTAATTTATAAGACACGTTTACTTCAAATAAAAGTTATTTATACATTTTTGTTATTAGTAATAAATATTTCATTTTTTATTTAAGTTCAGCTAAAATAGGCAAAAAATAAAAATTATCTTTTATTTTATAAATTATTTATTTTTTTTAAAATAAACAATTTGAAGACATGCAACGATATTCTTTCACATATTTTTATTTAAGATACGTTTTTAACGAATAAAATTATTTATTTAACATTTTGCAAAATGTAAAAAACAATAAAAAAAAAATAATTCAATTTATTTATTCAGTTAAAATAGGCAAAAAAAGAAATCACTTTTACTATACAAATTACTTATTTTTTGAAAATAAACATATTAAAACATGCAATGCGCATTTCTTTTATCATGAGTATTTTTATTTATAAGAAATTTTACTCCGAATAAAATTTAGCATTATTATAACACATTTACGGAAAATATGACAAAAAATATTAGTAATAAAATATCATTTTTATTTTAAAATATTAAAATAGACTATAACAGATTAATTTATTTATATATTTAAAATAATTTATATTTTGAAAATAAACTATACTGAAGATATGCAACGCGCACTTCTTTTACTTATGAGTATTTTAATTTATAAGACACGTTTTAGTCCTCGGAATAAAACTTAGTTTTTATACATTGATATTTTATTAAATGAGTTAAAATAATGTGAAAAAGATTAATTATCTTTTACTACATAATTATTTATTTTTTTGAAAATAAACCGTATTAAAGATATACAACGCCATTCCTTTATATGAGATTGAATTATTAAGATACGTTTTAGGCCTCAATAAAACTTATTTTCTATACACATTTGAGGAAAATGTGAAAAAAAAATTATCAAATAAATATTCATTTTTTTTCATTTAAAGATGTGATTAAGGTCAGAAAAAGATTAATTATATTTATTTAAATAAATTATAAATCTTTTAAAAATTACCACATGAACAAAAAAAATTACTTTTACATATCATTTTAATTTAAATACTACCTTCAAAACTTAGTTGTTATCTTATGTTCAATATGAAAAATAATAATTTTTTATTCAATGCAGTTTAAAATACATAAAAAAAAATCTATATTTTACATAAAAATATTTATTTTCGAAATAAACATATTGAAAATGCAACGCGCATTTCTTCATTTATATGAAAATTTCAATTTATGAGATACGTTTTATTCCAAATAAAACTTAGTTATTACCATACACGTTTGTTTAAAATGTGAAAAAAATTATTAGTAATAAATATATTAATATTTTATTTAAGTTCAGCTAAAATAGGCAGAAAAGTATTATCTTTTATTATATAAATTATTTATTTTTTTAAATAAACCATATTGAAGGCATTTCTTTTATTTATGAGTATTTTAATTTAAAAGATACGTTTTAGGCCTCCGACTAAAACACAGTCGTTTCTACACTATTCAAAGGAAACATGAAGAAAAAGTATTATTAGTGAAAATATTCATTTTTATTCATACAATTTTCTCTATAGTAAATTTAAGTCCTTTAATTGACAGATTAAAATATGCATATTAAAACATATTAAACTTAATTAACTTTCGTTATTTTTACTTTACAACGAGAGTTGATAAATGACAAAGGACTAGAAGAACAAGAAATTCATCTAGGGAGTTTCAAACAACGTTAAATTAAAATTTTAAATCATTACTATTAATAATTTCATTTACGCTACGGTAATAATTATATTTATTATAGAACAATAAATACTAAAAACCTTTATTTCATATTTCTTGTTATGTTTCATAACTCAATGAGATCAAATATTAAGTCACAGTTTGTCCAACTTACAATCCACTGTCATCTTAAAGAGATGTTAGATTTTTTTGGTTAGAATGCAGAAATATTTGACGGAATTTTGTCCTACTTAAGTTTCAGAGTAATAATGTTAAAAATGCAGCTTTTAAAATATTCTTTTAAAACTTAAGTTAGTATATTAAATTGAGTAATTAAATAATTTCCCTTTTTGGTAATCTTAAATGTATTGATTTGATAACATTAAACATGTAGCATATAAATTTATAACCTATTTTTGGTGAATATTGAATATCTACCAGCATTTTTATTAAATTCATAAAACATAGATAATTATTTTGTAACAACTTATCTTTCTGGAACAAAAAGTGTAGAACTAAACAAAGAAATCAAGCAATCCAAAGAGTGTAATCTATTCTTAAATAGTGACATCAAGCTGTCTGTCTACCTTATATTACGAATACGATCTTTTTTCTTAAATGTAATGTGGAAGTAATACCTGTTTAAAAATCAAGTATTCTCTCAGTTAAGAGTACGAATGGGATAAATATAATGTGGCCTTCAGTGTGCATTTTCTCAAATTATATTTTTTTTTCTGATTTTAATATGCAACCAACACATTTAACATTATTGCATTCCAATTCAAGCTGCTCGAAGTGCGACGAAGAAAAGAAGTTCTTTTTTACCCTGAAAATACTGTCCTTTTCTTACTTTTGTTTTAAAATATAGAGATATACATAAATTAAATAAGCGACGACTTCAAGAACCATTTTACTTTTACAAAAATTCCGAATTTGTTCTATTACCGTTACTCCCCGACTTCTCTTTAAAATAACACAGAGTAACACAGGAAGTGAGGAGGTTAAATCAATTAAAGTCGAACTATAGACGTTCCGAGAACCCCAATCTGTAAAACCTTTAAAAATGCAGAACTTCACGAAACATAACTCGAAAAAGGCAATATTTAAATATGCCAGAGACCAAAGATAATTCTTTTAAAAAGTTCATAGCGAAAGTTGGAAAACAGTCTTGCGTTTTAAAAACTCGACCCTCCTTCGCTATTGAAAGCAACATCTCTACGCAGCTTCAATTATTCACTTCATGCTACCTGTTTAAAGTGTTCGACAACACATCTTGAAGTAATGCATTATATATTGCTAAAGCTTTGCACTACAAGATGGTGTTCAATTATTAAGAGGCGCCACTCCACGAGGATGCAATGCTGAGTTGCAGGAGAGGATTTTCTCCTTAATTCGAGGTGAAAAAAAAGGGCCGACGAAAAAGGAGAGATAAGATTTTCTTCCACTTAAGAGGCGCGCGAGATAAAACTCATTTATCGGCAGGTGGGAAATGTAGACTGGCATAGGGGTTTCGCATATCAAGTGAAACATCTATTAAATCTTTGTCGCACTTGTTTAGAGGAAACTATAACAAGCAACTTTTCTTTGATATCCTTCACTTAGCACCGAGCTGTCGGCTTAGACATTGCACAGCTCTTATAGGAATTTAAAGAACACCATTTCATCACTATGCGAAGAAACTAATTTTTTTGTACAGCCTTCATGGCAGGCATGCATGATGCTAGTAACCTCTAAAATATAAATATATTTTACTCATAAATAGAAAATTGTACAGTGGTTAAAGCCGTTAATCACTGATTGAAAAAGTTTTTTATACCTCGGATTCAGAGGTTTTTCTTTTTCTACATATATACGGGTTTATCATATCAAGTGAAATCTATTAAATCTTTGTCGCACTTGTTTAGAGGAAACTATAACAAGCAACTATTCTTTGATATCCTTCACTTAGCACTGAGCTGTTGGCTTAGACATTGCAGATCTTTTATAGGAATTTAAAGAACACCATTTCATTACTATCCGAAGAAACTAATTTTTTCTATAGAGAATTCATGGCAGACATGCATGATGCTAGTAACCTCTAAAATATTAATATTTTTTATTGTGTTGCGCATGAATAGAAAATGTACAGTGGTTAACGCCATTAACCATTGATTGAAAAATTTTTTATCTCTGATTCAGAGGTTTCTTTCTCTACACATATACGGGTTTAGCATATCAAGGGAAATCTATTAAATCTTTGTCGCACTTGTTTAGAGGAAACTATAATAAGCAACTTTTCTTTGATACCTTCACTTAGCACCGAGCTGTCGGCTTAGACATTGCAGAGCTCTTAAAGGAATTTGAAGAACGCCATTTCATCACTATCCGAAGAAACTATATTTTTCTGTAGAGCATTCATGGTAGACATGCAGGGTGCTAGTAACTTCTAAAATATTAATATTTTTTAATTGTATTACGCATGAATAGAAAAGTGTACAGTGGGTTAACGCCATTAACCATTGATTGAAAAAGTTTTTTACCCCTGATTCAGAGGTTTCTTTCTCTACATATATACGAGTTTAGCATATAAAGGTAAACATCTATTAAATCTTTGTCGCACTTGTTTAGGGAAACTATAACAAGCAACTTTTCTTTGGTATCCTCCGCTTAGCACCGAACTGTCGGCTTAGACATTGCAGAGCTCTTAAAGGAATTTAAAGAACACTATTTCATCACTATTCGAAGAAACTAATTTTTTCTGTAGACATGCATGATGCTAGTAACTTCTAAAATATTGATATTTTTATTGTGTTAAGCATAAATAGAATAATGTACAGTGATTAACGCCATTAACCATTGATTGAAAAATTTTTTTATCTCTCATTGAGAGGCTTCTTTCGCTACATATATACGGGTTTATCATATCAAGTGAAATCTATTAGATCTTTATCGCACTTGTTTAGAGGGAACTATAACAAGCAACTTTTCTTTGATATACTCCACTTAGCACTGAGCTGTCGGCTTAAACATTACAGAGTTCTTATAAAAGTTTAAAGAACACCATTTCATCACTATCTGAAGAAACTAATTTTTTCTGTGGAGCATTCATGACAGACATGCATGATGCTAGCAACCTCTAAAATATTAACAATTTTTATTGTGTTAAGAATAACTAGGAAAGTCTACAGTGGTTAACGCCACTAATAATTGATTAAAAAAGTTTTTTTTTACCTCTGATTCAGAGACTTCTTTCTCTACATATATACGGATTTAATATACCATATGGAATCTATTAAATCTTTGTCGCACTTGTTTAGAAGAAAATATAACAAGCAACTTTTCTTTGATATCCTTCACAGCACCGAGCTGTCGGCTTAGACATTATAGAGCTTTATAGATCTCTTATATATATATATATAAAAACATATATATACGAAAATATATATATATATATATATATCTGTTGAGCATTCATGGCATACATGCAAGATGCTAGTAACCTCTAAAATATTAATATTTTTTTATTGTGTTACATATAAATAGAAAAACGTACAGTGGTTAACGCCATTAACTATTGATTGAAATTTTTTTTGTCGCTCATTGAAAGGCTTCTCTCTCTCTCTCTGTCTCTGTATATATATATATATATATATATATATATATATATATATATATATATATATATATATATATATATATAATATATATATATATATATATATATATATATATATATATATATATATATATATATATATATGTATATATATATATAATATATATATATATAATATATATATATATATATATATATATATATATATATATATATATATATATATATATATATATATATTATATATATATATATATATATATATATATATTTTATATATATATATATATATATATATATATATATAAATATATATATATATATAATATATATGTATATATATATGTATATATATATATATATATATATATATATATATATATATAATATATATATATATATATATATATATATATATATATATATATATATATATATATATATATATATATATATATATATATATATATATATGTATATATATATATATATATATATATATATGTATATATATATATATATATATATATATATATGTATATGTATATATATATATATATATATATATATATATATATATATATATATATATATATATATATATATATATGTATATATATATATATATATATATATATTATATATAAATGTATATATAAATATATATATATATATATATATAATATATATATATATATATATATATATATATAAATATATATATATTATATATATATATATATATATATAAATATATATATATATATATATATATATATATATATATATATATAATATATATTTATATATATATATATATAAATATATATATATATATATATATATATATATATATATATGTGGATTTCTCATATCAATTGAAATCTATTCAATCTATGTCGCACTTGTTTAGAGGAAACTATATCCTTCATTTAACACCAATATGTCGCCTTATAAATTACAGAACTCTTATAGGAATTTAAAGAAGACAATTTTATTGCTATCTATATAAACTAATTTTTCTACAGAATATTAGTGACAGACATACATCATGTTAGTAACTACTAAAATATTAATATTTTTATTATGCTAAACACTAAAAGAAAAGTGCATAATGGATAACGTCATATATTGAAAGGCTTTAAATCATACATAGGGCTATCGCTTATCAAGTGAACTTTTTTAAATCTTTGTCGCACTTTGTTAGGGAAAACTATATTAAGCAATTTTTTTTCATATCCTTTACTTAGCATTATTCCGTTTTCTTATAAATTACAGAATTCTTAAAGAAATTTAAAGAATACAATTTCATCACTATCCTAACTAATCTGTAGAACATGAATGGCACACATTCATAATGTTATGAACCACTAAAGTATTATTCTTTTTATTGAGTTAACCACTATGAAATGAATACAATATAGTAATTAACACTATAAAGAATTTAATAAAAAATCCAATGAGTAAAATGCTTCTCTCATGGTATTTCATGCATCAAATAAGACATCTACAAAATATTTATCGCACTTATTTAGGGAAGACTTCGATAAGCAACTTCTATTTGATATCGTTCCTTTAGCACTAAGCAGCAGCTCATAATTAAAAGAGCTATCATTGGAATTTAAATTAGACTTTTTCACGTATACCCGTATTTTTCAATAGAACATAAAATTCTTGTATCTATATTATTAACGACTAAAATAGTTTCTATAGTGTTAACCATTAAAATAACAGTTTAAATGCGTTACCATCAAGAATATTTCATTGAAAAAAAAGATTTTCTAATAGGGTACAGACTACTCAATACTCATAGGAATTTTACATATTAAGTGAAACATCTATTAAATCTTTGATGCACTTGTTTTTAAGAAACTACTACAAACAACTTTTTTATACCCTTTACTTAGCTCCTAACAGTCGGCTGATACTTAACAAAGGTTTTATAGGTATTTAAAGAAGACTGTTTCATCACTATCAAAAGAAACTAATTTATATTGTTGAGTTTTAAAAGCACTCATGTATCATCTTAATGAAACCTAAAATATTAATATTTTTTACAGAGTTAAACACTCTAAGAAAATTGTGCAATGGGTAACGCTGGGGTAACAATGGGTAAGTTGTAGATTTACATTTTTATTGCAATCTGTACTATATAAAATGAAAAATCTAAATATAACGTATATTAATGAACCATCTTCTGCCAAATGGCAGTACTTGAGATTTACTCGTTGTTGAACTAATATGTACTATTCAGTGTTGAATATAATTTTGAACTTAGTTGAATTAATATTGCATAGTATTTTATAATATCTTAAAGTAATATTTTAGAAAATAAAGCAAATTTCCAGCACATTAAAGATTTGGAGAATTGTATTTCACGTTCAAATAACAAGAATAAAAAAAGATATTTAAAACCGTTTTTATTTAAGAAGGAAAACGATAAAAACTGCAATAAAAAGTAAAAATGTTTTGGGGGTATTTCGTTATGCCGCTTGAAAATAGCTGGTAATAATAATTTAAAATATCTTCGATTGGAATTCCAAGTACGCTGAACAACTTGCATTTATCAAACTGATTTTATTTTTTTCTGCGATATGATTTTTTATGATTCGATATTGTATTTTTCCTGGAATTGACCATATGCGCAAAATTTCAGATATCTATCTAGACAGGAAATTAATTAAATATTGATTTCAAAATATTAACAGACGCAAGGGAAAATAATATACAGCATAATATAGAATCAATCCATTCTATCACCCTCTCTTTTACTATCTGCATATGAATGTAATCCATTTTTTTATAAAACTCCGTGACAAGGAGCTCAACAACTAGCAGTCATAAAAATGCAGTCGAGTCAACATTGAAGAGCACGGCACCAATCTAATTGAAAACTTTATTCCAGATCGGCTATAACGCACATCTTTTCTACTTCACGACAAAGAAAAGCCACAGAGCTCACTCGGGTTGAACAGAGGTGCAGCCAAGAGCGAAGACAGAAAGAATTTTCCTGCAGTAAAAAACTACTTAATAATTGAATTAAATGTAATATCAGCAAAACGGGGAACCATTTGCCTCCGACAGCTGGAAAACATGCTGAATAGACAGAAAGTTTACAGTTTTAATACAGAAAGGAATGTTAAGTGGAAAATACTCCTTTGATTAAACTATTTAGAGACTGTGAAAAAGATTTAAATGAATTAGAATGGGAGAGAGGAGGCTTTTAATAAAATATTAGAGTTAAATAATTTTGATATATTACATGTATACCATATTTACTTAAGTATAATGCTTCAAAGCATTCTTCAATCTTTATGGCAGAAACTCTTGTGGTAAGATATGTAAGGAATAATTTTAACTGTTTCAGGTAATTATATAACATGCATATGAATCAAGGCAAATATTCAAAAATGAAAATAAAGAGGAGGTTAATTTTACGCATTAGAAGTATTGCTGCATCTTTATTTCTCTTCTATTTCACCTGTTTTTTTATCACAAAAGTTATTCATAAAATAGATTTAAATGAAGTAAAACAAAAACTGCATATAAATTCATAGGTGTACTATGAAGTCATATAGAGTCCACATCAGATTTTTATAATAACAGTAAATATTTTTATTAGCAAAACACCAAATAATTTCTAGTACCTACATAGGCAGAAAGGAATGTAGTCTAATCCATCCCTTGGGTTTCTTACGGTCGCTTTTCTAGCCAAATAAATGCACCGTATCTGAAAGAAAGTATAAGAGTTTGAATCAAAAGTCTATCGTAAAAATAAACGTCTAAGCAAAAAAGTGAAAACGAAGAAAAAAAAATCGAAGTCCAGAAGAAAAGTGTCTGTGTTCAGAACTCTGTGATTGGTGTTTCTTTGCTGTCACCAGTGGTCACACAACACTTTATTATCGCCCGAGAACAGTTATTGTGGTTCGCCCAGAAAGCGATTTTTCCGCTAGGGGCTTGCAAAGAAAGAAGTGCTATGTTTTTCGCCAAAAAAACCTTTCACTATAGGATACATTTTGTTATATAAAATGAAAGTAATTTAATTTTTTTTCTTTTTGCCAAACAAATGTTCTTTAATGGCAAGGAAATGTAAAAATTCGTAGAAGATGAAGAAAAAAATTACAATTAGTTAAAACATTTTGTGGGGACCTGGACTTAACTTTTATTATGATAAGTGAATTTGCTTGGAAATATAATATGTAATTGAGAATATATTTATATAAAAGTAGTTAAATTAGAAAAATAAAATAACAGTTATTTTTTTCTTTTTATTTATAAATTTTTTGAAAACGAACATCATTAACAATTTTCAATGCGAATTTATTTTACTTAACCAATTTTAACCAGTTAATAACCAGTTTTCCTAACACTCATTTTATACCAAGGAATAAACATAAGAGCTATAATAAGCATTCACTGGAAATAAAAATGAAAAAATAATAATAACAGTAACAGTATATATATTATATTAATATACATTTCTACCTGTATTAAATATCTATAAAATACATAAATTTTTCTTTCTAAAACGTATTATTATAAACTTTAATCTAGTTATCAAAAATTTGTAAGGAATACGATTGTTTAAAATGCATCTGAAGTACTTCATATTTCTTTAATATAAATATTTTGTTTAAAAAGCTTTTAAAGTAATTTTAGTAACAGAAAATTTCTGTAACAATAATGATATGTTTGATTGAATGATAGATATTAAATTAAATTCTATTTCATCTTCATTCAAGGTTAAATTTCGTAATTTAGTGAGCTCGAAACATAAAATTTTTAACAACTTCTAACACAGATAAAAACCCTTTGTTACCTTAACAAATTATGCTAATATAGAAAAACACAATTACGTCATGTACTTTTCATATACATTTAACACAAATATAAATGAAGAAAAAAGTGAAAATATACATTATGTACAAAATATATGCAACAGTTCTATGAATTATGATATACTCAGATTATACTTTGAAAATAATTAATTCTAACTAATATTTACTGTATAAGTTAGCAAGTAAATAAATGATTATTTTAAACAGGTTTATGATTTTTAAAAATACATATTCAATGACTGAAATATTCGGAAATTTAAAATGTTTAGTTACGAGACACATTTTAAATTATTGTGGGTCATATTTTAATTTACATCGTGTTAATTATTCTATTCCGGATAGCGTCATAGATATTACAGCAAAAAACATTTTTATACCTCTATCAGGGGGAAATTTTATATTTATATTACAATGAATTACTGTTTAAATCGATCTAATCAATGATCAAATATTGTACAGAATAATGATAAATACATCAGGAAATACACACACATATTACAGATATATAATATATAAGTCTATATGTATATATATTTATTTATACATATCTACATATATATATATATATATACATATATATATATATATATATATATATATATATATATATATATATATATACATATATATATATATACATATATATATATATATATATACATATATATATACATATACATATATATATACGTATATATATATATATAAATATATATTATATTATATTTATATATTATATATATTATATTTGTATGCGTGTGCATAGTATGTATATGTAATACATGCATACATACATACATACACACACATATATATACACATATATGTGTATATATATATATATATATATATATATATATATATATATATATATATATATATATATATATATATATATATATACATAAGTACACATAATTGATAGCAATGATATTTTATATTAAAAAGGACTGATTAAAGACTAATTCTCAAAAAGTATTTCCCTTCAATTTCTCCAGAGAGATCTGAAATTATCACATTACCTTATGATATCTGACCAAGCATTTTTTTCCTTCAGCAGTTTCTCACCCTAAAATTGAAATAAAAAATTCCTATGGAGAATTCCAGACTACTTGATTGAATTTTTCCCATCCATTTAATCTTTTTTTTCCCCAAAAAAGTTTTCGGCGTAAAAAAGGGCATCCAAACTTAGCTTTTTATGTTCTTTTCGGATCCTTTATTAATTCGAAGCCTTAAAGAATAGATTCGAGGTTAGAATGCCATGCACATCAATTTAATAGATTTGCCTGCTTGGACAATGCATCCACAAGAATGCACTTCTTCCCCCCGATTTTTTTGTTAATTTTTTCTTTTTTTCTCTCTCTTTCTTGCAGCATAAAAAGTTTGAAAAGAATAAGATAAAAGAGTTTTATAATTTTATCTAGTTTTGTCCGAAGACAGTACAGGCATTCTTGAACGATTTTCTTTGAATTTACGACATTTCGGTGCGACAGTGTTTCCCTACCAATAATATGTTAAAGAACTGGCCTTTACAAATTATACATAATGTATATTTTAATAGTTTATTAATTAAATTACACATGTAAATACTATATTACTTTTAATCAAGTGAACACAGTACTTAGTCAAAAGTCCATTAGTATTTAATCAACGTTGGCAAATTATCGTTCCAAGAATATAATTTACATAATTTATACAGTTGAACCCACTTATAACAAGCTAGAAGGAACTGCTATATTTGCTCGTTATAACAGAAGGCAACTCAAAAATGGATTAGTAAAATATCATAGTACATACCCTATTATAATATATATTTATTTTTATTTTTGAGCATAATAAACTAGTCAGCTAGTTTGCTTTGAGATATTTGTCGTTTTGATTTCTCAATGACTCGTTCCGAAAACTACTTTAAATATCGTTCTATGATTTATGACTCATTACTAATTTTTAACTAAAAGAATATTTTTAAGGTAGTATTAGTTAAAATGGACAGATATAAGTCAATAGGAATTTTATGAATAAGAAATATTGCTTTGCTTTAAACAGGGTTTGCTCTTTAAAGGCTAATTAAGCTACTATTGACTTAACATTATAAGAACCCAACATTCCAAATTCCATCCCTAAATCTGAATTCTTGTTGAATTGGGGTTCGTTATAAGCAAGATGTGTGGTAAATATACATTTAATATTTTTTTGGTATAGATAATTTAACCTCATATAATATATGCTTTCTTGTCTTTTCATTGAGACATGCTAAAAAGATTATAAATTGAATATAATAAGCAATATCTATAAAAAAATTTAAAAAGAGTTTCTATATAGGAAAATGATAAACAAATAAATTAAATGTTGATAAAAAAAATTTTCTGGTAGGAAATCAGATGTAAATTAACAGAAAATGACTCCTATGGGAAAAAAATTCAATAACTTATTCGCTTATTGAATAATGTTTATTTAAACTATAACATCATGGACAAAAACTCCACAAATTTAGAAGTTTAACCGACACCGGAATTACAATTTGACAGTGTACTATCATCATAAATTCAATATACAGTATATTAGTATGCGAAATTTAATATTTCTAGCTTGTCGGGAAGTATGTAAAAAATTAATGAAGAATTTGTGCCAAACCGATATATAGTGAAAGTTGATAGAAATGTTGGAAAAAATTAAGAAGCTTCACAAACTATAAAGATTAACTATATTTGTCGATTAATCATTCAAGCGTTTATCAAAGATTTTAACATTGAAATAAAATCTATAAAACTATAAAAATTAAATGTTAAAAGGTAACTTTGCTTGCAGTATTTTAAATTCTAATCTGTTATTTAATTTCCAGGTGAAATACAACTGTAGATAAATCTATACAAATTGAATTTTAACAACTGTTATTTGAGTTTTTGGTGAAATATCCAGTTTATTTATCAGCCATAATTTAGTTATAACATAAATCACGTACTTTTATTTTCATATGATTAAATCTTTAACCGTAAAATATATAGAAGAGTCTAATACTTTTAAAATTTACATTGCATAAATTTGTATGTTTGTACATAAAAGAAATATTATCATACTGTATTAGGTATAACGAAGTTTTTCTGTAAGCTCCAATTCAACATATGGTAAATAAATTTTTTTTATCATAGAATGTCTTAAACATCAATTAAAACTTTCACCTTCTCGGAAATTCTATAATTAGCTAACATTTATAATATTTTTAACATTGTACTTAAAAATGTCTACTAATTTATTATGCAATACCAACTCGATTATTATTAATATTCCGACTTTGAAACATTTTTTATCTGTGCGACATCTTTTATGTATGTGTCGTAAAGTATAATGTGTCGTAAAATATTGTAATTCTGTTCTGTCTTGAACCGTTATAATCAATCTTTTGTAACACAATAGCTAATTGACAGAAGGTTTGCATATCATTGCTATCCGCTATATCCAAACAGAAGAATTCCTCTGCCAAATTGCATCATTTTACCTATTCAGCAATCGGAAAATTTATCTGGAAAAAATATGAACACAATTGGCAATAATAAATCAAAATTTTCAGTCACGAAATAAATGGTAAGATGTTACATATAAATATGCTGTTTACGTTTAAATGTATTCAATATAGGTGATTGTACAATGCTGGTTGATAAGTAACATTAATAATAATAGACAGCAAATTATGAAAAATTAAAAATTGTTGGAAAAATCTTAACTAGTAAACTATGTATCCTCATATATAAAATTTTATGTAAAAATACGTACTCATCTATAGCTAATACTTCATAATAACTTAACTAATAAATATTATACTCTGACTACAAATAAAATAGCGAAAAATGTGAAAAAAATTATTAATGAGAAAAAAGTTATAAACATTAAAATTTCTAAAAGTGTGTATATTATTTTAATCCTACTCATTTCTAATTCTATTTATCCAGTGAATTATATTAAATATATTTCAATAGAGGATATATAGTACTTAAATATTTATAAATTGAAAAAAAAATATCTAAAAACCGAATGAAAAGAATTCTGGAAAACAATTTTATTCAATTAACCCTCTTTTTACCACATGTGAAAATACCTTTTCTCTGCAGTGTTCTAACCATATAAAGCAAAGTAAATGTCGAAAACTACTTGGGGAATGAAAAAGCGGGGGGAAAAACAAAGCTGTGACTGGAAACTGTTTCAGTGAAACCTTTTGTAAATTGATTGTCGGTCCTATCTGAAAAAACAGTTTTCTAGACGAACCACAAAAACTTTTCTTTCTCGATAATAAACTGTTTTGTGACCACTGGTGACAGCAAGGCACCATCGATTGCAGCACTGGACACTCCACGACTTTTTTCTAGCCGCTATTTTTTGCTCTTTAATGCGGCTTCTTTTTCAACCTTTTTTATTCTCTTTTACTTATAGCATTGATTCTTTTGTAGTTTTATTCGGGTTGTTTTTTTTCAGTTTCTAAACTATTGATTAAATAAATACATTGATACTCTGAATAGCAGAATTGTTAAGAAAAAGTTGTTATTTCGACAAAAATGTGTTTTCTAAAATTCCATATATCTATAGCATGCTTATCAGATATAAAAAATATTTATATCCCCTATATAATAATAGCCTAAGTTATCTGCCCGTCTGTCCTCGAATTTATGAAGCTGTTGTATCTAAAATGGATAGAAGCTTCCATATTGGATTCTTGATGAGTTAGGTTTAGCATCGTTCGAAATCCACTCCTTCCCCCCTTTTCTAGCATTTAATGCCATTATTTCAAGCCTTGTTTTCCCCGGTTATCTTCTTTTAAAATTTTATCTTCTCCTAGATTATAAAACTGATTCTAAAATGAATTTGTACAAATATGCTTCATCTTACAGCAAAAAATACTGTCGTCTTTAAAAGTTCGAAATCCCGCTTTCCCCCCTTTTTTTAAGCCCTATGTTTCCCGATTAAGAGCAAGTGATTAAATTTATCATTTCGTCCCATTATAAATAGGTAAAAATAACACTTTTTTCTAACATTATAACGTCATTCCTTTAGCCATCTCATTTAATAATTTCTTTTTTTTTTACTTATTTAAATACCATCTGCATTATTTTCATACGTTTCATCACTAAACTTAGATTTTATGTAAATAATTTCCTTTTATATTTCGCTTAAATAATAGATTTGTTTACATATGTTATAATTTTAAATTTAATCAGCCATTATTTTTTGTTGCAATGAATATTTTATGACCGGTATTAACAAAAATTTCTGTCTACCTCCAGGGTGTAGTGGAAATGATAGTGTCATTCCTTTACTTCCATTAACTACTGTAGAGAAAAAAATTTGGGAAGAACTTAGAGATAATTTCTACGTAGCTCAGAAATTATCTTTCTAAATGAATTCAACGTGATTCTAAACTGCATAAACAATATTGGGAGACTTTAGAGGAGTATGAAGATAAGCAAATTATTGAGCGTGTAAAAAAAAAATTACCATTCTTACAGGGCATTTAACAATTCTGGAAAATTAAAAGTTTTCCTGATCCTTACTTCCATTAGTTACTGTAGCAAAAAAAAAATTGGGAAGAACTTAACGATAATTTCGACGTAGCTAAGAAGTTTTATCTTTCTAAAGAAATTCAACGTGATTCTAAACTGCATTCACAATATCGGCAGGCTTTAGAGGAGTATGAAGATAAGCAAATTATTGAGCGTGTAAAAAAAAAATTACCATTCTTACAGGGCATTTAACAATTCTGGAAAATTAAAAGTTTTCCTGATACCGTCCTATAGTAGTTTTATAATAGAAGTACTATTCATTTCATTGTGATTAAACCTATCACACACCTGACCATCACACGGAGTTCCTAATTTAAGTAAAAAAAATTAATATGAGTTTTGTACAAACTTTTTATTTTCAGGGATATTTCTTACATATCTAGGGTTTATGTTTAATTTAAGTCTGGATAATAGTTCTTATCCCTTAGAAGTAAAACTGGCATACAAAATCACTTCAACAACCCATACAATTTATTTAAATTTGAATTATCATACAGATATTTTCTACAAAATGTGTAAATATCTAATAAATAACATTAAATCTCGAAAAATGTTTAATGACATTAACAATTTTTCTTCAATCTCTATGGAAATTTAAAGTAGGACATTAACTTGCTTAGTTACATTAGGTTCACGATGGTTTTAGTGTACATATGTACCAAAATATTTTAAAAAGCCTCAAAAAGCAACTTTAACAATGTATTTGTTTTAAAACATTGAGAAATTCTGTAAATTTTACATTTTTATGCATTTTATTTAGTATTTCGTTTTTGATTCTTACTTAATGGGTATAATAGATACAAAGTGTTTATGAAAATTGTTAGTATATAATTATGAAATTTGGTATATAATTTAATTTTTTAGCAAACTAATCGCATTAAAAATTTTACTAAAAGCAGGTAATATTTTTAAATAATTCCTTCTTTATAAACTGTTTTGTTCATTTTTAAAATATTTCAAGCGAAATAATTTTTTATAGATTCTTACAAAATTTTTACCAAACACAACTATTATATAGACAACTATTATATACACAACTATTATACACTAAATATGGGTGTCCGATTTAAATTTAACTTTTTGTAAGTTTTTAAAACTCAATTTAAGTTTAGAAAATATGAACTGTTTATGTAAAATTTAAGAGCACAGATAT
This sequence comes from Pardosa pseudoannulata, assembly GCA_032207245.1. Taxonomy (NCBI): domain Eukaryota; kingdom Metazoa; phylum Arthropoda; class Arachnida; order Araneae; family Lycosidae; genus Pardosa; species Pardosa pseudoannulata. The sequence goes on from CM063501.1 coordinate 23,353,480, forward strand.
ATTCTATGAATTAACTATTGAAACAACCAATAAAATAATACCTAGATATTGCCAAAAGACGTAATTTCGTAATAATAAGGGAACCATGGAAAAACTGAAACTTGATCAGCAAAAAGTATTTTCAAAATCAACAAAATAGTTCAAAAAATTGAATTATAAACGTTTATTATTTTTCAACACTTTTAAAAGAGAATTGTTTAGTTCTGCTTCACTGCATATGTGTTTTATAATCTTAAGTTGATATTTCGAAATACGTTTTCGTGATTTCACATTCCTCTAAAAAAAAGCTTTTGCTTAAATAATGTAATTAAATTTTTTTTAGTGGATAAGTTTTGGAAAAGTATAAAATAACAAACTCCTACCCAAATATGTTGAAAAGGTATTTTTGCTAAAATATAAGGAAAAAATGAAACTTAGTTAGCAAAAAGCATTTTAAAAATCAACAAAATAGTTTAAAAAATTGAGTTACAAAAGGTTTTCAGTTTTTTATAAATATTTTTAAAGGATAATTGTTTAGCTTTCAATAACAATTAACAATACTGAAACTTTTTTCTTTTTTCTATTGATCCCTTAAAATAGTTTTTGCTTAAATTCCATTAAAAATCTTTCTCAGTGGTATTTTTTGAAAAAAAAAGGTTATTAAAATTATAATAAAGAATCTATAAATCAAACTTTATTTATAATAAAAATTATATAAATAAGTAATATTTTATCATTACAATATAAATAGAAAAATAAAATATTTTCAGTTTTTTATAAATATTTTTAAATGATAAATGTTTAGCTATACTTCAATAATAATAATTAACAATATCGAAACTGTTTATTTTTTTTCTATTAATCCCTTAAAATAGTTTTTCTTAATTCCCATTAAAAATCTTTCTCAGTGGTATTTTTTGAAAAAAAAAGGTTATTAAAATTCTAATAAAGAATCTTTAAATCAAACTTTATTTATAATAAAAACTATATAAATAATATTTTACCATTACACTACAAATAGAAAAATAAAATACTTTCAGTTTTTTATAAATATTTTTAAATGATAATTGTTTAGCTATACTTCAATAATAATTAACAATATCGAAACTTTTTTTTCTTTTTTCTATTGATCCCTTAAAATAGTTTATGCTTAAATCCCATTAAAAACTTTCTCAATGGTATTTTTTGAAAAAAAAGGTTATTAAAATTCTAATAAAGAATCTTTAAATCAAACTTTATTTATAATAAAAACTATATAAATAAGTAATATTTTACCATTACACTACAAATAGAAAAATAAATATTTTCAGTTTTTTATAAATATTTTTAAATAATAATTGTTTAGCTATACTTCAATAATAATAATTAACAATATCGAAACTGTTTATTTTTTTTCTATTAATAGCTTAAAATAGTTTTTCTTAATTCCCATTAAAAATCTTTCTCAGTGGTATTTTTTGAAAAAAAAAGTTATTAAAATTCTAACAAAGAATCTTTAAATCAAACTTTATTTATAATAAAAACTATATAAATAATATTTTACCATTACACTACAAATAGAAAAATAAAATACTTTCAGTTTTTTATAAATATTTTTAAATGATAATTGTTTAGCTATACTTCAATAATAATTAACAATATCGAAACTTTTTTTTCT
>CM063501.1:23360115-23362615 GCA_032207245.1 Pardosa pseudoannulata
TTAATAAATGTAAAGTAGATTTTTTATAGATTTCTCGTAAACAGTAAGAGTGACTTATATAAAATTGGTTCGTCAAATACCCAAAAAAAATAATCATTCAACCACAAAGTACGTACCTTAAAAAATGCAAAGATTCAAGGAATTAGAATTCACGAAATCCTTAAATGAAAGAAATGAATTTATGGATAGACATTAAATTTGCAGCGGTATTAAATATTAAATTGATAGTTAATGTTACATTTTGCAATACAAAATTTACTTCAAGGGTCACGTAATTATACCAAGACTTAATAGTGACATGAAAATCCACATAAAGCTTGCAACCAAGTAAAAATATCAAATTGAGGCTTAATGTTACATTTTACAATACGAAATAGCTACAAAGGCCACGAAATTAGTGTGAGACTCAATAGCAACTTATGATAAACAGTAAATTATATAAAATTATTTACTATAATCACTAATAAATAAATAATGTACAGCAAGAAATTAATAATAAATATTTTAGCATCCAAAGAATAAAAATGAATGAAAAAATTAAATGAAACAACAACAAATATTAGTTACATTGAATTGGCAGTGCTTTTATAAATTAAGTTGATGATTTATTTTAAATTTTATTGTATGAAAATATTTTAAGAAACAGCAGACTACGGCAATGATGAAGTAAGTTAATTTTATAAAATATAAATATATAATAAAGGCTTAATATTGTTTAACAGAAAATATCAGAGGGAATAACCAAAAGTTACTAAAGTTCTAATTATTGTAATTGTTATATTGATTCATTTTATGTGATAAATATATCTATTAAGCACTTTCAAAGGTTAAAAATATATAAAAATAAAATAAATAAATTACATAATATTTTTCTTATTTAGGGTATATTGATTAGAGAGGAATCTGCTTACCAATTTTAAATGAAACTTCCATTATGTATATATTCAAACAAAGTGGAAAGTGATTAGTACAACGATTAAAGTGGGAGTAATTATTTCATTTATTGCAGTTTATTATATTATATAATTATCATTTTTTTTATCTTATAACTATCATATTTGTAGAGTGCCCGGTAGTATTTTAGTCAGGAGGGAGCTGGACTGCTTGAAGGTTTACCATACCTGATCTAGTGCTTGATTCTAGAACCATGCAACTTGTTTATCTCATACATTGAACAATCTCTCCAAAATTAACTCTACAGGCTTCTAATTTCCTTCACTAGAAAAAAACGAGAATAATCGAATGCTGTTATTAATGCTATATCAATTTTTAAAAATACTATATAAATGACTATATTAATGTATGAATATAAATTTACCTGCCATTATAACAAAAAAAATCCCAGCTGTTGAACAGTATTCTAACTATTAAACAAGGCCGATTAGATTATATAGTGGTTAACATGTTGCTACCCCACCTGATGGGTTTTGGTTCGATTTCCAGTTACAGTTTGGTTGTATTTGTGTGTTGTGCCCTCATAGGGAACGTTATTGCCCTACCTATATGTTGCTTCTATAATATCGAAGGCAATAAATCAGCTGATTATATGGTGAAATACTAATAAAGGCAAAGTTTCCCACATTTGCAAAATAATAAAATCTATTAGATAAATTATACTATAAAAACAAAAGAAGTAATGAATGAAAACCACACAACATTATATATAGAAAAACGGCAATAAAAAAATAAAAACTACATTTTTTTCTTATTACATATTAAGTTGTTGGTGCTTTCGTGCTTTTTAATAATTAAGCTTCAATATTGTTCTACTTACATTTACTACGTTTCTAGGTGATATTTATAACGGCCAAATCAATCTCTTACCTGATATTTCTTAATTTTTTTCTGTACCTTGTCAGATAGCTAGAAAAATCTTAAAAAATTAGAGAAATTATACTATGCAAACTAAAGCTGTAATAAATTTAAAACTACACAAATTAATAAATTGAAAAACTGCAATAAAAAACAATAAAAAGAAAAACTTCATTCTTTTTCTTATTACATATTAAGTCATTGGTGTTCTCATGCTTTTTAATAAATAATCTTAAATATTGTTATTCTTATATTTACTGCGCTTCCAGGTGATATTTATAATGGCCAATTCAATCTGTTACCTGATATTTCTTAATTTTTTCTGCCCCTTGTTAGATAGCTAGAAAAATCTAGAATCATGTTAAAGATTATTTATCTCTCTCTACTTCCCTGTACTTCATGCAAATGAATCCACATACTATCAAAAAGGCATATCTAATGTTGCTGTAAGAGGTTACGTGGGTAGAATAGTTATGTTAAGCATGTTTCATGAATACATAAAAGTTCATCGAAATAGCAGGTTTTACTTCGTATAAATTGCCAAGGATTTAAAAGGTTGCTATTAACATACAATATACGTGGCATTTATTGTATAAAGGCAGATGTCAGGAGAAGCTTATCAGTCGAAATGTCTGGTTCATTTTTTTTAACTTACTGTGCCGGTTATAAATACTTAAAAAAGTTTTCT
>CM063501.1:23367615-23387615 GCA_032207245.1 Pardosa pseudoannulata
TCTTTCTTTTTCTTTTCTTTCCGTTTATCTTTTTTATTAGAAATTAGAGATAATAAAACAAAACAATATCATAACTTTAAAATGTTAACGTGTAAAATCGTATGCTTGTACACATTAATAACACTTATTATAAATAATAAAATCTATAATAAAGTATGCAGAGTAAACTCTATTCTTTTCTCGTCCGTTTCTTTCTATCTTTTTTATTAGGAATTAGAGATAATACAAGAAAACAATATCATAACGTTTAAGAGTTAGCGTGTAAAATCTTAAACTTGTACTTACAGATTGATAACGCTAATTATGAAAGGAGGGATATAAAATACTACATATTTATTATACTTTAAAAATTTTACATAAATTATATATGGCTTTAAAATTTTAAAAATTTTAAAGTCGTATATAATAAAGACGTAATAAAGTATGAAGAATAAACTTTATTCTTTTCTCGTCCGTTTCTTTCCGTTTATCTTTTTAATTAGAAATTAGAGATAATAAAAGAAAACAATATCATAACTTTAAAATGTTAACGTGTAAAATAGTATGCTTGTACATACAGATTCATAATGCTTATTATAAAAGAAGGGATTTAAAATACTACCTAATCATTACGCTTTAAAAATTTTAAATAAATTATATACGGCAAAAATTACTATATATGGCTTTAAAATTTAATTTAAAAACTTTTAAAGCCATATATAAGAAAGCCATAATAAAGTTTGAAGCATAAACTTTCTTCTTTCTTTTTCTTTTCTTTCCGTTTATCTTTTTTATTAGAAATTAGAGATAATAAAACAAAACAATATCATAACTTTAAAATGTTAACGTGTAAAATCGTATGCTTGTACATACAGATTCATAATGCTTATTATAAAAGAAGGGATTTAAAATACTACATAATCATTATGCTTTAAAAATTTTAGATAAATTATATACGGAAAAAATTAATAAAGCCTTAATAAATAGCCTTACATAATAAAGCCTTAATAAAATTTGAAGCATAAACATTTTTCTTTTCTCGTCAGTTTCTTTCCGTTTATCTTTATTATTAGAAATTAGAGGTAATAAAAGAAAACAATATTATAACTTTAAAGTGTTAACGTGTAAAACCTTATGCTTGTACACACACATTCATAACGTTTATTAGAAAAGAAAGAATTTAAAATACTACATAATCATTATGCTTTAAAAATTTTAGATAAATTATATACGGCAAAAATTACTATATATGACTTTAAAATTTTAAAAATTTTAAAGTCGTATATAATAAAGTCGTAATAAAGTTTGAAGCATAAATGTTCTTCTTTGCTCGTTCGTTTATTTCTTTTTATCTTTTTTATTATAAGTTAGATATAATAAAAGATAACAATGACATAACGTTAAATTGCTAACGTGTAAAATCTTAAGCTTGTACAGATTCATAACGCTTATTATGAAAGAAGGAATGCCTGGAATTGTCACGCCTAGGGTATTTTTTAAAACTAAAATGTGTTTTCACAAATCCGTGAATATTAAAATTTGATATTATTTGGAATGAGGGGTTAACATGAGGGCGTCAAGCTGTTTCTGCATGTCTAATTACACCCATGATGCAATTGATTTTTAAAACGCATTTATTGTGTACCACTTTCGTCCACAACTTCCTTTTCGTTCCCGCTGACAGCCCTCGTTTGTCGTGATAGATTCTTGCTAATGACTCCCTCCGAACTCACTCTCTCTCTTGCTCTCTGTAAAAGATGCGGAAGAGAGCAAGGGATCGTCAGAGTAGCATCTTCCAATTAAGTGGCAGTCTCGATGTTCGCAAAAGATTGATGCGAATTGCAAAATAAGTCGCAGAACAAACTAAATTACTCATACGCCTTTTCCGGGGATTGCCAGATACGTAGAAAATTTTTAAGTGACAGTGTACATCGGGAATGTTTCATATTAGGCATTGATGGGGTTTAAATTATGGTGCAGGAAAAATTGCCGAAGATTGTTTCCAGATGATATTTGGTATCAAATATGGATTTGATATATGGCTGCTTATTATGAACTGTTTTACACTGCATTGGGTTGTTTCTATAATTTAAAGCACAGCATTTTCTTAGCGAAATATGTAGAATAATAAGAATAGCTCGAGCTTTAGAGTAGGCATTTGTTTTTCAACATCCCATGCTAATTTAAATCTGGCAAGACAGATTCTTACCTTTGTTGAAACTGAAATTTTTTTCTGCATTAATAGAAACATTCGCAAACAAGTGTTTTTGGTGTTACAATCAAAAATTAATTATAATTCCATAGTGTCTATGACAGGAGAAGTTTTATATTATACATGGAGTTTTTCTTGAACTATAATTTAAATAATATGGTGCAGAAAAATTAGAGATTATTCTCTACAGATTTTATTTGTTATAAATATAGATTTGATAAATGGATATTTATAACTACATATTTAGACCTATTTTAAAGCACAGTGGGTTGTTCATTTTTTCAGTAAATAACTCAGAATAATAAAAATAGTTTAATTTTTAGAGTCGAAATTTTTTATACAATTTTTTTACTTCCTCTGCTAATTTTAATGAGGTCTTTATTAAAATGTATTTTTTCAGCATTAATTGAGTTATTCATGTACGTATGTTGTAGATGTTACATTTTTTAAAAAGACTAATTCTAATTTCATAGTGAAAGTATGCACCGGGGACGTTTTAAGCTAGATATTAGCAGGGCTTAAACTGTCGTGCAAGAAAAATTGTGGAAGATTATTTCCAGATGATATTTGGTATCAAATATGGATTTGATATATGGCTGCTTACTATAAACTGTCTAACACTGCATTGGGTGGTTTCTATAATTTAAAGCACAGCATTTTCTTAGCGATAGGTTTAGGATAATAAGGATAACTGGAGCTTTAGTGTAGGCATTTTTCCCCCATCCCATGCTAATTTAAATCAGGCAAAAAAATTCTTACCTTTGTTGAAAGTGAAATTTTTTCTGCATTAATAGAAACATTCACATTCAAGTGTTACAATCAAGAATTAATTATAATTTCATAGTGTGTATGACGGTGAACTTTTATATTACACATGGAGTTTTTCTTGCATCATAATTTAAATAAAAAATGTGCAAGAAAAATTACCGAATTTTCTGTACAGACTGTATTAGATAAAAATATAGATTTTATAAATAGATATTTATGACTGCTTATTTGTTCATTTTTTCTGTGAAATGGTTCGAATTATAAAAGCCGTTTAATCCTTAGAGTCAAAATAATTGTTAAATTATTTTTGCTTCCTGTGCTAATTTTAATGAGGTCTTAACTTTATTAAAAGTTATTTTTTTTCTCCATCGATTGAGTTATTCATGTACGCAAGTTGTATATGTTACACTTTTAAAAAGACTAATTCTAATTTCATAATGGAAGTGTGCACCGGGAAGTTTTAAGCTAGGTATTTGCAGGGCTTAAACGGTCTTGCAAGAAAAATTGTCGAAGATTGTTTCCAGATCATATTTGGTATCAAATATGGATTTGATATATGGCTGCTTATTATGAACTGTTTTACACTGCATTGGGTTGTTTCTATAATTTATAGCACAGCATTTTCTTAGCGAATGGTTTAGAATTATAAGAATAGCTCGAGCTTTAAAGTAGAAATATGTTTTTCCCCATCCCATGCAAATTTAAATGAGGCAAAACAACATTCTTACCTTTGTTGAAACTGTCATTTTTTCTGTATTAATAGAAACATTCGAATGCAAGTGTGTTGGTGTCAGAATCAAAAATTAATTATAATTTCATTGTGTCTATGACAGAGAATGTTTATATTAAACATGGAATTTTTCTTGCACTATAATTTAAAAATTATGGTGCAAGAAAAATTACGAATAATTCTGCACAGATTGTATTTAATATAAAATATAGATTTGATAAATGGATATTTATGACTGCTTATTTGTTCATTTACTTTGTGAAACGGTCAGAGTAATAAATATAGTTTAATCCTTAGAGTCAAAATTTATTGTTCAATTATTTTTTGCTTCCTGTGCTAGTTTTAATGAGGTCTTACCTTTATTTAAATGTATCTTTTTCAGCATTTATTAATTTATTCATATACGTATGTTGTAAGAGTTACACTTTTAAAGAATTAATTCTAATTTCATAATGAAACTGTGCACAGGGAGAATTTTAAGCTAGTTATTGGTAGGGCTTAAACTGTCGTGCAAGAAAAATTGCCGAAGATTCATTTCAGATGATATTTGGTATCAAATATGGATTTGAAATTGCTGCTTATTATGAACTGTTTTACACTGCATTCGGTTGTTTCTATAATTTAAAACACACCATTTTCTTAGCGAAAGTTTCAGAATAATAAGAATAGCTGGAGCTTTGGAGTAGACATTTGTTTTTTCCCCATCCCATGCTAATTTAAATCAGGCAAGACAACATTCTTACCTTTGTTGGAACTGTAATTTTTTTCTGCATTAAAATAAATATTCGTGTGCAAGTGTTGTTGGTGTTATAGTCTGAAAAATATTTCTTATCTTTGCTGAAACTACATTTTTTTCTGTATTAATAGAAATAATCGCGTACAAGTGTTGTTTGTGTTACAATCAACAATTAATTATAATTTCATATTGTGTATATGACGGTGAACTTTTATATTACACATGGAGTTTTTCTTGCATCATAATTTAAATAATAAAGATGCAAGAAAAATTACCGAATTTTCTGTACAGATTGTAAATGATATAAATATAGATTTTACAAATAGATATTTATGACTGCTTAATTGATCGTTTTTTCTGCGAAACCGTCAGAATTATAAAAAAAAGTTTAATCCTTAAACTCTAAATTAATCTTCAATTTTTTTGCTACCTGTGCTAATTTTAATGAGGTCTTACCTTTATTAAAATTTTTTTTTTCAAAAATGATTGTGTTATTTATGTACTATGTTGTAGATATTACACTTTTAAAAAGACTAATTCTAATTTCAAAATGAAAGTGTGCACAAGGGAAATTTTGAGCTAGATATTGGCAGGTCTTAAACTGCCGTTCAAGAAAGATTGTCCAAGATTGGTTTCAGGTGATATTTGTATCAGATATGGATTTGATCTATGGCTGATTATTTTCAACTATTTTACACTGCATTGGGTTGTTTCTATAATTTAAAGCACAATATTGTTTTAGCGAAAATTTTAGAATAATAAAAAAAGCTCGAACTTTAGAGTAGACATTTGTTTTTCCCCCCATCCCATGCTAATTTAAATCAGGCAAGACAACATTCTTACCTTTGTTGAAACTGCAATTTTTTTCTGCATTAATACAAACATTCGCGTACAAATGTTATTGGTGTTACAATCAAAATTTTAATTATAATTTCATAGTGTCTATGACGGAGATGGTTTATATTACACGTGAAGTTTTTCTTGAACTGTAATTTAAATAATTATGGTGTAAAAGAAAATGGTGTAAAAGAAATGGTGAAAAATATGGTGTAAAAGAAAAATTACCAAATATTTTGTACAGATTGTATTTGATATAAATATAGATTTGATAAATGGATATTTATGACTATTTATTTGGAATTGTTTTAAAGTTCAATGGGTTGTTCCTTTTCTCTGTGAAACGGTGGAAATAATAAAAAATAGTTTAAACCTTAGAATCGAAATTTATTGTTCAATTTTTTTTATTCCTCTGCTAATTTTAATGGGGTCTTACCTTTATTAAAATGTATTTTTTCTTCATTGATTGAATTATTCTTTTACGTATGTTGAAGGTGTTACACTTTTTAAAAAAATAATTCTAATTTATAATGAAAGTGTGCACTAGGTAAATTTTATGCTCGATATTGGCAGGACTTATATTGTCGGACAAAAAAAGTGTCCAAGATGGATTTCAGGTGATATTTGGTATCAAATTTGGATTTGAGATATGGCTGCTTATTATTCTTAGAGTAGAAATTTATTGTTCAATTATTTTTGCTTCCTGTGCTAATTTTGTCTTACCTTTATTCAAATGTATTTTTCGTCACTAATTAAGTTATTTGTGTACGTATGTTGTAGGTGTTACACTTTTCAAAAAAAATTCTAATTTCTTAATGAAAATGTACACGGGGGAAATTTTATGCTGAATATTGACTGGACTTAAATTGTCGTGTAAGAAAAATTTTTGAAGATTGCTTTTAGTTGATATTTGGATTCAAATATGGATTTGATATATGACTACATATTATGAACTGTTTTACACAGCATTTGGTTGTTTCTATAATTTAAAGCACAGCATTTTAGCGAATGGTTAGAATAATAAGAATAGCCCGAGCTTTAGAGTAGAAATTTGATTTTTCCACATACCATGCTAATTTAAATCAGGCAAGACAACATTCTTACCTCTGTTGAAACTGCAATTTTTTTCTGGATTAAAAGAAACTTTCGCGTACAAGTGTTACAATCATCAATTACTTATAATTTTATAGTGTCTATGACAGAGATGGTTTATATTACACACGCAGTTTTTCTTGCACTATAATTTAAATAATTATGGTGCAAGAAAAAATACCAAATATTCTGCACAGATTGTATTTGATATTAAATATTGATTTGATAAATGGATATTTATGACTGCTTATTTGGAATTGTTTTAAAGCACAATGGGTTGTTCATTTTCTCTGTGAAACACTCAGAATAATAAAAATAGTTTAATTCTTAGAGTCAAAATTTATTGTTCAATATTTTTTGCTTCTTGTGCTAATTTTAATGAGGTTTTACTTTTATTAAAATGTATTTTTTTCTTCATTGATTGAATTATTCATTTACGTATGTTGTAGATGTTACACTTTAAAAAAATAATTCATAATAAATAATTTCATAATGAAATTGTGTAGAGATGAAATTTTATGCTAGATATTGGCTGAGGCTTAAATTGTCGTACAAGAAAAATTTTCGAAATTTGCTTATAGGTGGTATCAAATATAGATCTGATATTGGTGTCAAATATAGATCTGATATGGCTGCTATTCCTGATCAGTTTCCCACTACATTGGGTTATTTATATGATTTAAAGCGAAGCATTTTCTCAGTGAAATTCTTAGACTAATAAGAATAACTCGAGTTTAAGTATAGAATTGTATTTTTCTCATCCCATGCTAATTTAAATCAGGCACGTCAACTTACTTACCTTTTTTAAAACTGTGATTCTTTTTCTGCATTAAAATAAATACTCGTGTACAAGTGTTGTTGGTGTTACAATCTGAAAATTATTTATAATGATATAGTTTATACACCATAGAAGGTTTATATTAGACATCGAATTTTTTTGCACCATAATTTAAATAATTATGGTTCAAAAAATACTACCGAAGATAGGATGCAGATTGTGTTTGGTATAAATATAAATTTGATAAATGGATATGTAGGGCTGATAATTTGGAACTGTTTTAAAGCACAATGGGATTTTTTATATTAATTTTTTATTAATTCAGAGCACAGCAATTTCGTTGTGAAAGACCAAAATAATACGAATAATTTAATCTTTAGTGTCGAAGTTTATTGTTCAAAATGTTCCCGATTCCTTTGCTAATTTTAAATAGGCAGGTTTAAGGTCTTACCTATGTTAAAAATATGTTTGATACTAGAATTGTTAGAGATATGAGTGTACATATATTGTAAGTGATACAGTTGAAAAATTACTAATTTTATAGTGAAAATGTGCGTTGTACAAATTTTATCTTAGACACTGGTAGGGTTTAAATTAAAATGTAAGAACATTATTAAGTACAAATTCAAAGATGAATTTAACAATTTATCTATATTCTACGCAATAGTATCAAAGCCATTTTTTTAATCTGAATGTTTAAAGTTTAGAATAGTTGAAAAATAGCATTTTTCTGTACATTGTGTTGATACAATTTAAAAGAAATAGGGTCTGTTGTTCTAGATATCTAAACGTCGTACCTTCATTGTTTTTCATTTTAGTATCTTTAATATAAAGCCAATACATTGTTTTAACAATGGATCTATATTCTACACAATAGTATCAACATTTTTTTTAATCTGAATGTTTAAAGTTTAGAAAAGTTGAAAAATAGCATTTTTCTGTTTATTGTGTTGATACAATTTAAAAGAAATAGTATTTGTTGTTCTAGATATCTAAACGTTGTACCTTCATTATTTTTCACTTAAGTATCCTTAATATAAAGCTTGTTAGTATCCTTAATAAACGCTGTTTTAACAATGGTTCAATGTTTTACCAAATAGTATCAGCGCCATTTTTTTTTAAATCTGAATGTTTAAAGTTCAGGCTAGTTAGAAAATAGCATTTTCCTATACATTGTGTTGATACAATTTAAAAGAAATAGCACCTGCTGTTGTAGATATCTTACCATTATAATGAGCTACAGTCTCATATTTAATGCTGAAAGCCATTCTCTCTATCTGCAACGTTTATTGTCTGAGCAGCATTCCATCCCCACATTTATTTACTCCACATAACAAACCGAGTAAATTCGGTTTTATTTAGCCAGCAATAAACACGGGCGAATCAAAATTATTCCTTTGACACGTGTTGTCACTTTCGCTTCTGAAAAATCTCAACTTGTGATTTTAATGCTCAGTTATTCAGCACGTAAGTGTACTTTTCAAACCTTCATTTGAACGTAAAATGAATCACTTTCTAAATAAAACAAAGGTTTCCATCTTATTAAAATAATTAACGCGGAGAGCTGCTTTTGTGATGCAAAAATATTTTTATATCGGAAGGAAACGTAAAATAATGACGAATAGGAAAATTTATCAATCTTTATACACTTTGTATTTGCAGTTTTGGAGGAAAGTGGAATAAGTGTGCATTTTTAGATTTGTCTCGATTGTTAGGTGTGATTTATTAAAGCCATTCTGCTTAAAACAAATTTTATAAATAAGGGTATCTTATGTACCGAAAATGAATTTTTAAGCTTATAAGAAATAAGTAATTCCGCCTTTGTGTAGGAGTATGTTTGTGATAATGTGTAAGGAAATTTAAAAATATGTAATTTTTTTGTGTATGTGTGTCTTCTTTAACAGGCCATAAAATATTCACTTATTATAAATATAGTTACATTCACTAACATTGTCTTTTTTATGTGACATTTATATATTACTATTTAAACTGAAGTTTTATAAATATAGAGATAATCATAAAGTAATAGAAAATATTTCATAACGGGATTGATAAGGGTGGATGGTTATATATATCTAGTTGATATATTTTTTTTATTTTTAAATAATCAATTGCTAGGGAAAGATATTAATCTGAGCCAAAGTAAAAGCTGAGCCAAAAGCAATGATATCGTAACTCGAGATTTGTGGTTTCGACACTAGAGCCGGCCTAAGATTCTCCGTGTCCGTTATTGATGAAACATATAATATGTTCATGATCCCATTGTCCTCCAAGTTTTCAAACGATACCTATAGGTGTGGCAGGCTAATTGTAAGGTTTTATGCTTGGTTCCTGCTTCTAAATTACGAGGACAGGTAATACTTGACAGGTACCCCTTTGTAAATTTGGCGAAATTATTACTTGTTACTAAAACACAAAGGTATTCTTTCCATCCAAACTTTGTATTCCTTGCTTTTTATCGGGGGGGGACGACTTTTAATGGATGTAGAGTATGCCATTGTAATAGAATTATACACATTTACTTAATTAACCCAGACCAATTAGAAACTGGGCATTCATATTTACGGGCAATTAACAGTTTGCAACGTCAACAGAACCAAATTATTAAAAATGAGCCATAATGAACCATTAATGGTTCCCTATATCTAATTTTTTAAGCATTACGTGCATTTAATGTATAAGAAAAGGACTGCTCAAGGAGAGTTCCAATATAATATAAGTAAAAATATAGATACAGATTGTGTCGACACGGCGAGATCAGGAGAAAATATTAGATTTATAGCCAAGTTGGCGGGGGTACCCTGTTCTTGTGTCCGAGGTTAAGCCGGTCTTCAGCCCTAGTGGTTCCCCACTCTTGGTGAAGCTGAAATTTACCTTTAAATTTACCCCTTATTATACCGGTCATATATATCGACGGGGTGTATTGGACCTGGGGTAGTCTTTTCTACACAAAAGAAATGGGTAACAGCAACAACAAGACCGTAGCCTCAACTTACATTGTAAGTCTATTACATACACTATAAATACATTGATTATCATTGTCTAAAGCATACATTGTAAGTATGTACCTAAGAATATAAGCATTGAGCACATGATGGATCTTCATATCCCCTATATAATAATAGCCTAAGGTGTCTGTCGGCAAATTTTTGAAGCGGTTGTACCTGGAATGGATTCCTCGGCTATGGGCAGGCGATTAAATTTATCAATTTATTCACGTAATAAATAGGTAAAAATAACATTTTTTTTCTAGCATTATGACGTCATTCCTTTAACCATCTCATATAATCATTTCTTGTTTTAAATTATTTAAATATCGCGTGCATTATTTTCATACGTTTTATCGCTGAACTTACATATTAAGCAAATAATTTTCTTTTATATTTGACTTAAATAATAGTGATAATTAAGTGATAATTTTAAATTCAATCATCGATTATTTTTTGTTGTAATGAAAATTTTATCATCGGTATTAACAATAAATTCTTTTCATATAAGTCGAGGACTACTAAATATCTAACTTTTAATTTATATATATTTGGAAATTAAGAAGTTTGTTTGTTTGTTATACATAACCACACGGTTTGACTAAATGAATTCCATGTGATTCTAAACTGCATTACAGGATCGGGAGACTCTAGAGGAGTATGACGATAAATAAACTATTGAGAGTGAACCAGATAATTCTCAGCCAAAAAACAAACCATTTTATTACCTGCCTCATTGGGTACTTAACAGTTCTGGAATATTAAAAATTTTACTGATCCCGTCATATGATGGGCTATATGCTAGTTTATATATAGTGACTTACAGTGTCATGAAATAAAAGAGAATATTTCTCAACTTTCTCAAAGAAACAATCTCTCTAAATCGGGAAAGTTAGAAGCATATGTGTCATAAAAAATTACTTGAATACCAGCGAGGATATTTTATTTTGGTGCTAAAAATTAGTAGTATTTTAATAAATTATTTGATGGCTAAAGAGTTAGGAAAATATATCATCTTCTACGATATTAAAGCAACATATGTTAAAATTAGATAGTTAACAATTACATAAATCAAATAAGTAAATTTATATTTTTTCTGATGCCTAAAAAATTTAATTATTCAAAAGTAAAAAATGTTAGACATATGAAACTTTTAAGCTAGGGATATGTTTGGACTCAAAATCTAGTTATATTAAGAATAAAATATTAAGTTTGTTATTTAGCTCAATCAGAAAAGATACGTTGGGTGTTTTTCTGCTGATAACATATTCAAAATATTTCTACAATCAACTTAAAATTAACAGATCTTCTGCTAAAACATAAATTTATCATTCACCAAATAACTACTATTTTATGAATTTTAATAAATAAGATATCTTCAGTACATATGAAATAATATACTTTTTAAATTTTATAAATAAGTATACTTTATTTAAATTCATTGAAATAATTGAAATTAAAAATATTTTCATAATCACTAAACTCAACTATCTTGTTTTGTCTCCACTTGATACGAAAAATATTTCATGCAATGCTTCATTATGAATTTATCAGCAATTTTCCAATCTATGAATCTGTGTTATGGTTACAATGTAATACTTAATAAATTTACAATATAGTTTACTAACTCATATGTAGAACTCAATAAGAATGAAATAAATATCTAGAAAGCTAAATTTGGTGGAGGTAAGATAATTTCCAATATAAAATTCCGAAATTTTATGGAATACTAAAACTTCTTGCTATTTATTTAACTTCAAAATTTATTTGTTAATCAGTCAAATTTGTATTGGGAAGAATAAGAGTGATAATAGTTCTTTCAGTATGAACTTAGTAGTTTTACTTCATCAAATAATTAAGAAAAGTAATCAATTAGTAAACACATTCATTTTAATAGATAAAAGGTGCTGTTTCCAGTTATTTATATGAGGTATCTTTACATATTTAAATTTTGTCATAAGCGTACTCCTTTACTACTAACAAAATACGTACATACTACTTATATGCTCTTTTCATATATTGTTTCTCACATATACATCCAACCGTCATATTCTTTATGTAGTGAAAACTCAATTATATGTAACTCACATATACGAAATAGGTAGATGTACGAAGACCTTCTCTTTCTTCAGCGAAACTCCCATAAATCCTATATAGCAAATTATTCACTTATATATTATTATTTTATACAAAACATTAATTTATACCAAAAAATGATCGATCACTATGTAAATTTTTTAAAGTCCATTTTATTCAATTATACGGAGGGAACAAAAGTTTTTCAGTGATAGACTTGTTCTATGTATATTAATATTTTCATATGCATTTCATCCCTTTTCTTACAGAATTGTTGTTTATATCGTTCTTCGAAAAGGGGAAAGCTGAATGATGGCCGAATGAGTACAGTACTGTTCCTTGGAAAAGTTCGATTGTTTGAATCTCACTGCTGGCATGTGTGTTCTTAGCTGTTCGAAATCAGCTTTAAGAAGTCCCGGTCTGTGAGTCCTCGTGTGACAAAAAAGTGGACTGTACCACTCCAAACAAACCAAAACCTGGAGAGACATTTTTATTCATGCCTTATTTCTCCAAACATTTAATGTTATTTTAAAGTGATTTATAAAAATTTGTCACTGTATGTAATTTTGTGTATTTTTAATGAATACAGTTTCTTCTTGTATGTAATGTAGATGAAAAAATAAATTTGTTGCTACAGTTTTCAGATTTTAATATAATTTCATATAATATTAAATAATTAATCTTTAATATAATATTTTTTACCATTATAAAATAATATATATAACAAACATCTCAAATATTATTTTTATCGTAGAAGGGCTTAAGATAACATTTGTTAAAATAAATATTAATGCTTATTTCAACAAAGTACTGTAGATATTTCTCTACTTCAAAACAAATCACAAAATAAATTTTGTTAACTCAATTGCTTTCAAAATAAAAGTATTTCGTTGCATAATTCTTCTTTTTTAAAAACAGAAAGAAATAATTTTACTATTACAAGAAAATAATAATCATTCCTATAAAACTGGGTAAGTCTCCCATTCAGTCTCAAGACATCCCCAGTCATCATGAATCTTTTAAAAATATCTTGAACATATGTTTTAATTTTATAATTGAAATGAGATTATTGAAAGAAAGTAAAGGAACAAATTAAATACCCCTGCGTATACTCAACCATCAGCATAAATATTTTAAGTAAATGTTACCCAATAATATTCCATTATTATATCGATTCATTCCACTGAAACTATAGGGCTAAAGGTGCAAAAACCCTTGAATGTCATTTTTTGAGATGGCAATTTCGCTTGCACTTAAATCAATTTTTACACGAAGGCTAATTAGACCAGGACCTACTGCCTGAAGCCAATCCCTAACTGCTATGAACATCCATGCTGTCAGCAAGATGAGTGTCCTAGAACTGCAGTATCAAAGAACAGTGCCCTACCCACTCTGTCAACGGTCAACTCAAATCAATTTGGTGGATAAAATTAAATAAACCACAAAAATATTAAGGTGTACCTTGTTTAATAGGATAATTTATAACTTCATATTTAATCCAAATTTCTTCCTGTTTTAGGAGGAGTGGAAGAAAATGTAGATGTTTAAGAAGAGGGGTGTATTAGTATTAAAAAACTACAGGAGAAAAAAATCTTAAAGTGTCTGTGCATAGATGTATGTTAGCACTTCTTTAAAATTTGATGATATGTTTTCTAAAATATTGTGCCTTCTTATTTTGATAATTTTATGTCTGATTTGAAAAATAAAAATATAAAGATATATAAAGACGGAATTTCTTCAATTAGAAAAAAAATGATCTATTCAACTTTTAAAAGATATATATTAATGTATAAAGCTTTTTGTAATCATTAATTTTAAACTCTTATAACTACAATAGAGCTTAGATTACAATTATATACTACATCATATGTGTTTAGAAAATGTATATGCATTAATAACAGAGTCTCTTCAATTAGAAAAAGGATCTATTAAATTTTTAAAAAATATATAATATCGTATAATGTACATAAAGCTTTTAGTAATCATTTAGTAAACCCTTATACTGAAATAGAGCTTAGACAACAATTATATAGTATATCATTTGTAGCAACTGCATGGGCATTAATAACGGAATTTATTCAATTAGAAAAAATTATCTACTGAATTTTTAAAAGATATATGTTAATGTATAAATTGTTTTGTAATCATTAATTTTAAACTGTTATAACTTAAATAGAGGTTAAACTACAATTATGTACTACACTTATGTATTTAGAAAATGCAGTGCATTAATAACGGAATTTCTTCAATTAGAAACCAAGATCTATTGAATTTTTAAAAGATATATAATAATGTATAATGTATATAAATCTTTTTGTAATCACGAATTTTAAACACTTATACTAAAATAGAGCTTAGACTACAGATATTTACTACATCAAATGTATTTAGAAAATGTATATGCATTAATAACAGAGTCTCTTAAATTAGAAAAGGATATATTAAAGTTTTAAAAGATATTTAATAATGTATAATATATATAAAGCTTTTAGTAATCAATAATTTTAAACACTTATACTAAAATAGAGCTTAGACTACAATTATATACTACATCATATGTATTTAGAAAATGCATGTACATTAATAACAGAGTCCTTAAAAAAGACATTAAATTAGAAAAAAGATCTATTGAATTTATAAAAGATATATAATAATGTATAATGTATATAAATCTTTTTGTAATCACGAATTTTAAACACTTATACTAAAATAGAGCTTAGACTACAATTATATACTACATCATATGTATTTAGAAAATGCATGTACATTAATAACGGAATTTCTTCAATTAGAAACCAAGGTCTATTGAATTTTTAAAAGATATATAATAATGTATAATGTATATAAAGCTTTTTGTAATCATGAATTTTAAACACCTATACTAAAATAGAGGTTAGACTACAATTATATACTACATCATATATATTTAGAAAATATATATATACATTACTAACAGTCTCCTAAATTAGAAAAAGGATCTATTGAATTTTCAAAAAATATATAATAATGTATAATGTATATTAAGTTTTTTGTAATCATTAATTTAAAACGCTTATACCAAAATAGAGCTTAGACTACAATTATATACTACATAATAAGTATTTAGAAAATACATGTGAATTAATAACATAATTTCTTCAATTAGAAAAAAAATTATCTAATGATCCTTAATTCAGTTAAAAAAATGACCTTGAATTTTTAAAAGATATATTATAATGTATAATGTATATAAAGTTTTTTGTAATCATTAATTTAGAATGCTTATACTAAAATAGAGCTTAGAATACAATTATATACTACATCATATGTATTTAGAAAATATATATGCATTAATAACAGAGTCTTTTAAATTAGAAAAAGGATCTATTGAATTTTTAAAAGATATAGAATAATATATATATAAAGTATATAAAGCTTTTTGTAATTACTAATAAAAAGACTCTAAGATCCACCCTTTACAGCAAGCAGCCTTGACTTAGTTTGCTTTGCTTCCAAACCAAACGTCCTCCGCTCAGCGTTGGATAAAATGCTAAACAATAAGCAATTCATGATTTTTCGCCGTATATTCCCTTGCGATCATCGTATTCAAGAATCTTCAAAATCCTGTTTCTCCAAGTAATTAAAACATGTATTATGAATAACATTTTAACCAGCGAACAGGATTAGACAAGAGGTTCTAAGTTTTCAGGTATTACACATTTTTGAGGAAAAATCTTTTGAATTCGCCCAGCAAAACTTCGTTTTTAATGCAGCAGCGTTCTTTGCAAGTCAAATAACCAGCTACGGCGAAATCAAATTAAGACTATGAAAATTTTTCGCACATTAATAACTAATGTGATTATTTAAACACTTCTTATTTTAATTCCTGGATTCGTAATTTTCTTTGTTTCGAACTGAAACGGGGAAGAAGCCTTTTTATGGAATAGCTTTAAATCTTGACTTCAGGCTGATTTTAATGAACTTTTGTTTCGATTCTCAAGATATTCTGCATGTATTTTATGGCTGTATATACATATATCTCGCTTGCTTTTGGTGAATTTGGGTTCTCAAATTAGATTTGAATTCCTAGCGAGTTTTAATACACTAGAGAATATCTCGTCTAAAGGATTTTTTCGAAAACTCTTTTAATTGGTTGAATTAAGCTTAATCTAAATTTTTTAATGAATGAAATGTTTAAAAATTCCATTTTCGAGAAAAAGGAAATATAAAATTTAGTATGTTTACATAATATATATTCAACTTTTTCTACAAAATTTTTGCTGTACGATCTCTGTTTCATCCTTCCTATTTAAAAGGTTAATTAGAATAATTTCGTAGCCAAATTCTTTCAAGGAAGAAATTGCGCTTAATTTTAAAAATTTAGATTTATGCATAACTGCCTTAAAATTCTTAAATTTTACCGAGAAATATGAAGAATGGAGTAACAAGTTAAAAAGAATCTAGGAGATTAACTTGAGCAATAATATTTGTTTTTTTCACATCTTCATATTTCCACCATGGTTTTAAATAAAAATGACATCGTGCCGTTAAAATAAGCAAATAAGCTTTAGTAAACAATGGAATTTGGTAATTCTGATTCTTATTCCGGTAAATAAATAAAGAAATGTTAAGTAAAACTTCCAACTGCATTACCATAATTTTAGTGTTAAAGAAAACTTCTTTATTCATTTAACATGCATTCATTTACGTCAAACTACAAAATCAAATTCTTTGACAGGAATTTATTGCATATATTAATATTGTCTTATTTTTAACAAGATTGCTACACAAGTAGTTTTAGTGAGTATTTATTTAAAGAAAAATTGTTGTGATTTATTGAAGTAAATTTACTAATCTCACTTTTTGTAACAGAAAGCTTAATTTGCATATAAAGGAAATGCTGTATCATCATATTCTCTACCCCTTGATTGTAGAACGTATGTGTTTTGCAGATTCTAATGTGATTGGTTATCAGCTTATTCTCAGATATGAGTAAAACAGAATTTTTTAACCCTTTATAGCCGGTCTCACCAAAGTGGTTTACCGCTTAACCGAGATTAATCTCTGTTTAAACGGAAAAATGCGTCCCACCTTTGTTTCGTGCCATGGGTTAATCGTAATTAGCCGTTAAACGACTGTGGTGATACCGGCTCTTAACCGCGATTAACCCATGACACCAACCAATAGTAGAACACAATTCTTCATTTAAACAGAGATTAATCACGGTTAGACGTTAAACGACTCTGGTGAGATTGATCCTTAATGTCCAAGGGGATTATTATCGAAGTTGGGAGTCTATTCGAACTTTCATTATGACGTCACTTTGATGTAAGCTTTCGGATATTATACCAGCAAAAGGATCATGCTGAAGTCAAAGTGACGTCATAACAAACTTGCGAACCAACTTGCAACTTCTAGAGTAAGCCCCCAAGTCATTACTGCCGATTACATATCGATGCATATCAAATCTAAGTTATCATGGTATAAAACAAATATAAAGTTTAAATCCTTTGAATAGTACAGAACGTCACGTGAATGATCAGCTATCGTTTTAAACATCGTAAGATGTCAATTATGGAAAAGGAAAAACATCCTAAAAAAGATTTGTCTGGTATTACATGCAAAATAAGTATTTTAAAGTGGAGTTTTATTATAAAGCAATTTATGATGTTTTCAGTCTATGTACCAGCTGAAAAAGTAAATATATGTGCACTGTTCAAAAATGTATAAAGTATCTATCCGAAGGAAAAATTTATAAACATTATAAATTGCTTGAAAATTTTGTAGATTGTTTATAAGATTTCCCCCCCCCTACCTAAAGGAAAAATCGTTCTTAGAAAACATAAAAAAATCTACAAGTTGTTTTTAGTGGTATCTAAAAAGATACGTCAGGCATTAAAGGGTTAAACTGTGGGTTGCAGCATTTACAACAGGGTTAACCAAAAGTTTTAGCAATTTTAAAATTTTTTGTATATGAATAACTTATATAAATTTTAAAATTACCGAATATTGGCAGAAATTTCGGCCAACTTAATTTGTGGAGACATAAACCACCAGAATTAATTTTGTAACTGAAAAAATTATCACATTTTAATGATACACATTAATGCTACCCAGATTGTAGAGTAGTTAGCGTTTTGGGCTCCCCCTCAGTGGGTTTCAGTTCGATTCTCGAGAAAGGCATGGATGTATTTGTGTGTTGTTCCTTTATAGGGAGCGATGTTGCCCTACCTATATGGTGCTCTCACAATGAAAAGGGCAACAATGAGTGGATTATATGGTAAGATGCTAATAAAGACAAAAACCCGCATTTGTAATAAAAAAAGGTTACCTCACTGGTTTAAACATGATTGTTATTTTTATTTTAGAATTTTATTGCTTTCCTGCTGGTTGCTTTATCTTTTCAATTACTAAACTATAAAAGTCAATACAAATAAAATTAATGATTGTTTCTATAAACAAATAAGTAATATATCAATACTTAATCCTTAATTTAAAACACACTTTATCATTGAATTTATACAATAATTATGAACCTCAACACTTTACCATTTAATTTATGAAATTTCTTTAAGACACTTGTGTTATTTATTTTCATTTTCTAACTCAATTCAGAGTTATATTAGGGTCTTATAAGATAGTAATATTCAATATACTACAGTAATATTACAAAACAGAAAAGTGACTAAATTTCAACAATAGTAAAATGTTTATCTTGTACTTCAATGTGTGTTAATCTTCTAAGTTAAAGAAATAATAACAATTTATATTTACTGTAATTAATATTGCTAAAATGATTTCAATTATTACATAATAAAAATTGGGGTATAAAATATAAAAATATGAAGTTAGAAGATGTAAATATTAAGAAAGAAAAGTTAGTAAAGAATTAATAACAATTTATATTCACTGTAATTAATATTACTAAAAATATTTCAATTATTACACAATAGAAATGGGACATAAGATATCAAAATAGGATGCTACCTTAGTTTTTGATAACAATTAATTAGAAAATTGAAATATTAATTTAATAAAATTAGGAATTAACCCTTCTTTGCATGATATAAAAAAATAAATCAGGGTGATATTATTCATGTTCTAAATTAAAGAAAACTGTTTAAAAAATTCTACTATTAATATATAATATACTAAATGTTATAAGAAAAATTTCCAATGTCATATAAAGAACGGTTAAATATTTAAAACACTTTGATCAAGAAATTAACCACTAAAAAAAGTTAATATTTGTTCCTAATACGAAAATCGTTTATCTTGTGCTTCAATGTCTGCTAACTTTCTAAGTTAAAGAATTAATAACAATTTATATTCACTGTAATTAATATTACGAAAAAGATTTCAATTATTACATAACAGAAATAGGACATAAAATATCAAAATAAGATATTACTTTAGTTTTTGATAACAATTAATTAGAAATATAGACGTATTAATTTAATAAAGTTAGAAATTAACCCTTCTTTGCATGATTTTTTAAAATAGTAAATCAGGGTGATATTATTCATGCTCTAGATTAATAGAAAATATTTAAAAAAATTCTAGTATTAATATATAATATAGTAAATGTTATGAGGAAAATTTTCAATGTCATGCAAAGAACGATTAAATATTTCAAAAACGTTACGCAAGAAATTAACCCTTTAAAAACGGTTAATATTTGTTCTAACACACAAAAATCTTTTAACTTGTACTTCAATGTGTGTTAATCTTCTAAGTTAAAGAAATAATAACAATTTATATTCACTGTAATTAATATTGCTAAAATGATTTCAATTATTACATAATAAAAATTGGGGTATAAAATA
>CM063501.1:23402615-23405115 GCA_032207245.1 Pardosa pseudoannulata
AATAATCCCAAATGGTAAAAGAAGAATATTTTATATAGAGATGAATTGCGAATGAATTACCCATTACACAGTTTTCATAAAGCAATTTTTTAAATGCATCTATCAGATTTAAGTTTGAATTGTTTAAAAAAACGCAGTCTAATAATTGAAATAAAGTGTGCTTTCAGTGTTTATTAAAAATATTTTGGTGTTCAAAAGGTCTTTTACATGAAAAACAGTTTCTGTCTCCTGCATGAATGAGCATGTTTGTGTTTGCAATGTATCAAAATTATTTCCCCTAAAATATCTATCTAAAATCCTCCTTTTTTTACATTCTCAATTTTTTATACTCAATTTCAGAGTCATAAAATGTCAGATATAAAGGAGTGTTTTAGGACATTAATTCTTTTTATCCATCTCTCAAAACTTAACCTGGCATTAATGTTAATTTCCAGTCCACTTGCCACGTTTTTCAGCTACTATCCCAGGAAAAGAATTAGGCTTCTCCAATAACTAAATTGCTGTCCGTGAAAATTTCGAGATATCTTGGATTACCAAGTTTCACTCTTGACTCCTAAAAACCACTAATCTCTAGTCTCTTGGTAATTTGGTGATCTTGGGTCTCTTGGTGATCCGGAATCATCGAAAGATGTATATTTCTTGTACCATTTAATTCAAACCTATTGCCATGTGGTGATGATCTGTTACATGCTGCATTTTAAACCTCGATAAATTTATTCTTCCACAACGTTGCACTTCACTTATTTTAATGGCTGCCTGACTGTACTACGGCTAGAAATTCTTACTACCAAACGATTAAAAAAACAGGGGCTAATTTCCCCTGTAATCGGTAAAAGATAATTTCACCAGTTACGCTCTCAGATACATACAAATATATACATACATATATATGAGATAGATATATTTATATACATATATATATATATATATATATATATATATATATATATATATATATATATATATATATATATATATATATATATATGTATATATATATATAGATATATAATATACATATATATATACATATATATATATATATATACATATATACATATTTATATATATATATACATATATTTACATATATATTATATATATTTATACGTATATACATATATATACATATATTATATAAACATGTATGCATATATAAATTAAAGCCTTTGTTAAATATTTAACTCCAACACTAAGTCAATGATTAAATTGTGTTACAAATCTCTTATTTAATTTGTGCATCTTCCAGTTCATCGGGTTTGCACCATTTGTCTACTAAATTGTGTAAGCACCCAATATATCCACGTCCCCTCCTATATATATTCGACATTTGTGTGCTTTTGTTTGATCATCAAGTTCTATAAAATCTTACAAAACTTCTTATTCTTACAAAACTTCTTATGAATATATATATATATATATATATATATATATATATATATATATATATATATAGCGAAATTCATTTAAGCATATTTTACCTAAAAGTGTCATGTCTTAAAATAATCTTATATTTTCTTTTTTTCTTTTTTAACTATATATTATTATTTTTGTATAATTAATACTTGATTATTCGAATTTGATTTTTTTGTTTAACCCTTAATTTGACAAGATGTTTTTTCAAATATTTTTTAATTTCTATTATTTTCCCATGTCTGTATAGACATTAGGATATCTGTAAAATAAACAAAAAAATATATCATTTTCCGTTTTTGAGATAATTAATGTCACCTGTGGCGAACACTGACAATTATGTGATATAGTAGTTATAAATATACATGCCCGGTGTAGAGGCCAGATTTAACCAAATTAAGGGTTAATTGTGTATGCTTAGTTCGAAATTCACACTCATACTGGATAAGTTGAGATAAGATAACATTAATGATAATAATAATGGAGACTGGGTAAGATAATACTAATTTTTATACAGACAGCATATTACGGAAGACTTAAATATCCCAATTTTTCAAAAGCCAAATTGTTGAAACATTGGAGTAAATTTTCAGTGCAATGCGTTAAACCTATTTTCAAGTTAAAAAATTATTTTCTTCAAAAATAGTTTCACTTTCTATCCCAAAAAAATTCAGTGCCCCGATAGGAAAGAGAAAATAAATTTTTACGAACAATTTAAAATTTTGTATATATTTTTTAAATATAAAAAAGCGTTGATAAATCTTTAATCCCATCTCGAGCACAGTAAACCGTGATTAAATTGCATTATAACTTTCCTATTTACTTTGTAAATGCTCCTAGTGCATCGCGTTTACACCACTTGTCCCCTCTATTGTGCAGCGCCCGATATATCCATCTCCCATTCTATATACACTCCCGGCTCAGCAGCGTGTATGTGTGTGTGTGTAAGTGTGTGTGTGTGTGTCTTTATCCCGGCATCTCGGGCCCCATAGAAAAGACTCTTTTGGCGGAGACAGAAGAAAATGATTGGTTTGCGTTACTCAGGTGGCCAGGAGCAGCTATAGGGTGGAAAAGCGGCAAGGATCGG
>CM063501.1:23410115-23440115 GCA_032207245.1 Pardosa pseudoannulata
GCAATTATCACTGCAGTTATTTAATTTTTATTATTTCAGAATGATCTAAATATGGATTTGAATCAGCGCCTTAAAGACTTATTACCATTTCTCTATAAAAATAACACATACATACATGCATTTATAAGGGTTTTCTCTTATCAGCACAATTAATAAGATAAGTATTTAATTGCAATTATCACTGCAGTTATTAATTTTTTATTATTTCAGAATGATCTAAATATAGATTTGAATCAGCGCCTTAAAGACTTATTACTATTTCTCTATAAAAAATAACACATCCATACATGAATTTATAAGGGTTTTCTCTTATCAGCACAATTAATAAGATAAGTATTTAATTGCAATTATCACTGCACTTATTTAATTTTTATTAATTCAGAATGATCTAAATATGGCTTTGAATCAGCGCCTTAAAGACTTATTACTATTTCTCTATAAAAAAAACACATACATACATGCATCTACAAGGGTTTTCTCTTATCAGAACAATTAATAAGATAAGTATTTAATTGGAATTATCACCGCAGTTATTAATTTTTATTATTTCAGAATGGTCTAACTATGGCTTTGTATTAGCGCCTTAAAGACTTATTACTATTTCTCTATAAAAAAAAACACATATATACATGAATTTATAAGGGTTTTCGTTTATCAGTACAATTTTTAAGGTAAGTATTTAATTGCAATTATCACCGCTGTTATTTAATTTTTATTATTTCAGAAATTAGATAATTAAAATTTATGTATATGTATATAGATGTATATGTGAATGTGTTAGACCATGGAATCAGCGGTGATTTTCAAACTTTTCCATTACCTTATACTGTGTTGTGAAAGCGCAAGTGAGCCGCGAATAAGAGAAGTAAGGGATTGCAATGTAAGTAAAGTTAGAATTTAAACAAATTTTTAAAGAAGAGTTATGTAAGAATAGGTAAGCTAAAACGAAACTAGATTAGTTATTTTCGAAGCCGTCAAAGATTACTGCAATTAAAAAAGAAATAAAGTCATCTCGCCAAATTCTGTAGTTTTAGGGATAAAATCTCTATAAATTAATTTAGAATACAGTTACAATTCAGTTAGTTTGAATTAAAATATTATATATATATATATATAATTTGTGTGTGTGTGTATGCAATTTTACTGAATGCAAAACTTGCTGAAAAAATATTTTAAACCAATTTATTATTACCTAAATTGGAAGCCTCATATATACGAGTGGATTGCTAAAGCTATTTTTGAAACAGATAATAATGAATAACTATTAAATTAAACATTTTACATTACAATTTATAATGTGCTTACATATTACGATATATTAAATGTTTAAAAGCAAAATAAATTAGTACTGTATACTCAAAGTCATATTAATGATCTAAAACATAAACGAATTTTTTCCTTGATAAGTTGCTTTATTTATTTTAAATTTTAGTAAACATTTAAGTCAAAATGTATCCTAATGTATGAAACAGTTCTAAGATATAAGCGTTCTTTTGAAATCCTTCAGAAAACATTTAATTTAATTTTTTTTTCATTTAAATTTATTATTGCATGCATAAACATAAATAAAGCTTTCAAAAGA
This sequence comes from Pardosa pseudoannulata, assembly GCA_032207245.1. Taxonomy (NCBI): domain Eukaryota; kingdom Metazoa; phylum Arthropoda; class Arachnida; order Araneae; family Lycosidae; genus Pardosa; species Pardosa pseudoannulata. Next base: position 23,411,698 of record CM063501.1, read on the forward strand.
ATTTACATTTTTAAAAGTATATAAATATACAAAGTATTTCTTTAAATCTAAGAAAATTTGCTTATGTATATTTTATAACTCATATCGTTCTGTTTTGTGTCTCCGAGAACCTTCTTTCCAGAAGCTGACTTAGGTCGTTGTAGCTCTGAGCGAAGACTCTCGCCTACCACTATAAAGTATGCCTCAATAACATTTGTGTTATCTGTTCATTCAAAATGGAGTGATCTTCTACTATCAAAGCTGTGATGATAACCCGCTTTGCTGAAGAAGACTCCCAAAATGAAAGAAGTTTCAAAGCCAAGATTCATGTATTTTGCCTTTCACGGGGATAAAACCCTTCTAATAAACAATTCGTACCGCTTGTTTGGAGCGATATAAAGGAGTGTGTTCTACAAAGTTTTGAGTCGGAAAGTTTGCGTCAGAGCTTGTTTTCTTTTTTAGAGGATGAAAAGACTCTAAAAGATATTTAAATGCGTTCTTCACAAATATTTGCGTTGATAGCTATCTCAAGTTTATAAATTACTTCTGGAAATAAAAGAAACGTGAAGTTCTGAATCAAGGTAGGTTGACGATTCATTCAGCCATACATTGCTTTTGCCTCAAATGCATCTCTTTTGAAATGAATGAATGGAAAAACATGTCTAGCAAAACAAAAAGTTCTCATAGCGCAGTTTCATATAGCCGTCTGTTTGAGTTCAATAATATTTGGTATTTCCAAGGATTAAATGAGACCAATTGATTCACGGTACCGTAGCAACTGAAGAAAAAAAAAGTTTTACAGTTTTTAAAATGTACCGCATATTTAATACATCTTTTGACAGGTAAGTGGAAATAAAACTATTAAGCTGTTATTAAATTAATATTTCAAATATTTTATTAATTCACCAAATGTGATTTTATTATAATTTGAGACTGGGGTTTTTATTCGGTTTAATTAACCATTTTTTGTTTGTGTTCGATAATAATTATTATTTCAAACGAGACTGTGTTAATACAATATTATAATTCCTAAAAAATTACTATTTATACTTTTTGAAAAATACTTACTCCCCTAATCTAACAAATAAAAGTTGAGATAAAAGAAATTATTAAATTTTTATTAAATTAATTTTTTATTAACAAATACTAAAAGTAAATTAAAGCATAATAATTGACAGGCAAGTGGAAAGAAAATTATTAAGCTGTTTTCAAATTAATATTTAAAATATATTTTATTAATTCACCAAATATGATTTTATTAAAATTTGAGACTGGTTTTTTTATTCGGTTTCATTAACCTTTTTTTGTTTGTGTTTGGTAATAATTATTATTTCAAACGAGATTGTGTTAATACGATATTATAATTCCTAAAAGAAAATTACTATTTATACTTTTTGAAAAATACTTACTCCTCTAATCTAACAAATAAAAGTTGAGGTAAAAGAAATTATTAAATTTTTATTAAATTAATTTTTTATTAACAAATATTAAAAGTAAATTAGAGCATAATAATTGACAAGTAGGTTTAAAGAAAATTATTAAGCTGTTATCAAATTAATATTTCAAATATTTTATTAATTCACCAAATATGATTTTATTAAAATTTTGGTGTTTTTATTCGGTTTCATAAAGCTTCTTTTTTGTTTGTGTTCGATAATAATTATTATTTCAAACGAGACTGTGTTAATACGATATTCTAATTCCTAAAAAATTACTATTTATACTTTTTGAAAAATACTTACTCTCCTAACATAACAAATAAAAGTTGAGATAAAAGAAATTATTAAATTTTTATTAAATTAATTTTTATTAACAAATATCAAAAGTAAATTAGAGCATAATAATTGACAGGTAAGTGGAAATAAAATCATTAAGCTTTTATTAAATTAATATTTCAAATATTTTATTAATTCAGCAAATATGATTTTATTAAAATTTGAGACTGGTATTTTTATTCGGTTTAATTAACCTTTTTTTGTGTTTTGTAGTAACTAAAATATCGAAGAAGCATACAATATAATATAAAAGAATAAGCAAATAGTTTGCATTAATATAATGTTTTACGTAAGAAACTTAATAAAAGTTAAAGATAGTTTAGTTTGCAATTTTTAATTTTCTATAACTTAAATATATTTATATTCTGTGAAATTAAAGCTCCTCAAATGTCTTAAAGTTAAATTAGTCATATAGTTTTTTTTCATTTGCCTTTCACAAAGCCGCCGGTATTTGTTGAACATTTTATTGTAGAATCACCATGTATGTAGATCAACTTTGATGCTAATGAAGAATCAGCGCAAATGACAACTAAGACTTAAACGGAATTTAAGTCTACATCACCTAGTGTAATAGAGGAACGCGTTAAAAACTATACCAACGAGGCGGCATTAGTGATGAACATATAGTACTTTATAAATCAGTTTAAATCTCTATATTCTATGCGAAATTTCTAACGCGATTTATTTTATATCTGTAGAGTTAATTGCAGAAAAATAATTTATTACAAATGACAGCTAAGCCTTAAGCGGAATTTGAATATACATTGCCTAATGTAATAGAGGAACGCTTTAAAAACTATACCGATGAGGCGGCATTAGTGATGAATATAAAGTACTCTATAAATTGATCTATACCTCTAGATTCTATACGAAATTTCTAACACGATTTATTCTATATCAGTAGAGTTAATTGCAGAAAACTAATTGATTACAAATAACAGATAATCCTTCCGCGATACTTGAACCTACACCCTTAGTGTAATAGAGGAACGCTATAAAAACTATATCTACCAGGCTGCATTAGCGATAAATATAAAGTACTCTATAAATCGGACTATATATCTAGATTCTATACAAAATTTCTAATACGATTTATTCTACACCTGTAGAGTTAATTGCAGAAAAATAATTTATTACAAATGACAGCTAAGCCTTAAGCGGAATTTGAATATACATTGCCTAATGTAATAGAGGAACGCTTTAAAAACTATACCGATGAGGCGGCATTAGTGATGAATATAAAGTACTCTATAAATCGATCTATACCTCTAGATTCTATACGGAATTTCTAACACGATTTATTCTATATCAGTAGAGTTAATTGCAGAAAAATAATTGATTACAAATAACAGATAATCCTTCCGCGATACTTGAACCTACACCCTTAGTGTAATAGAGGAACGCTCTAAAAACTATATCTACCAGGCTGCATTAGCGATAAATATAAAGTACTCTATAAATCGGACTATATATCTAGATTCTATACAAAATTTCTAATACGATTTATTCTATACCTGTAGAGTTAATTGCAGAAAAATAATTCATTACAAATGACAGCTAATCCTTACGCGGGATTTGAACCTACACCGCCTAGTGTAATAAAGGAACGCTCTAAAAATTATATTGACCAGGCGGCATTAGCGATAAGTATAAAGTACTCTATAAATCGGTCTATATATCTAGATTCTATGTGAAATTTCTAACACGATTTATTCTATATAAGTAGAGTTAATCACAGAAAAATAATTAATTACAAATGACAGCTAAGTATTACGCGGTATTTGAACCGACACCACCTAGTGTAATAAAGAAACGCTCTAAAAACTATACCGACCAGGTGGCATAAGCGATAAATATAAAGTACTTTATAAATCGGTCTCTTTATCTAGATTCTATACGAAATTTCTAATACGATTTATTCTATACCTGTAAAGTTAATTGCAGAAAATAATTCATTACAAAGGCCAGCTAAGGCTCACGTCGGAATTGAACCCAGCCTAGTGTAAAGAACGCTGTAAAAAAAATTATATTGACCAGGCGGCATTAGCGATAAGTCACTAAAGTATATAAATCTCTATAAATTCTTGTGAAATTTCTAACACGATTTATTCTATATGTAGAGTTAATCACAGAAAAATAATTAATTACAAATAGCTAATATTACTAATTTGAAACAATTTTAAGAAATCTAAAAATATGAGATAAGATAAATTTAAAGTACTTTATAAATCGGTCTCTTTATCTAGATTCTATACGAAATCAAATACGATTTATTATACCTAAATAATTAAAATAATTCATTACAAAGGCCACTGGCTCAATCATTGATATCCTTGTGTAGAGGAATGCTGTAAAATAATATCTATGTCGAGTCTATGCCATGCTAGCATTCGAGGAGTCACTAGCAATGTATATAAAGTACTCTATAAATTTCCTGTGCCATATATATGTTAATATGTCTAGAAGTAATTGCAGAAAAATAATCCCTTACAATATTTGGAGTGATTTGAATACTAATTTTTAAATGCCTGAGATCTTTTAAATGAAATATATCACGAATCAAATGAATCAATGAGCGACGAATATATTAGTATGTCTGGACTGCAAATATTGCTCCTATTTTCGATGTAAAATGTTGTATAATGATATTGCAGATAAGGAAACTATGTAATGTTATTCCTGATGCTGATTTCAAACATTTGTGGAAAATATTAATATTTATACTTTCGACTCTGATTGCCTTTTATAAAGTTATTTATTGGATCTTATAAATGAGTCATCATAAGATTGATATAACTATAGTATGCGGATAAAAATATAATATTAAATATAAACGCAAATTATAGTGCGTTTTATATCTTTGTTATAAATGTATATAAAGTTGCATTATCATAGTCAGCAAGCATTTAATAATTAAATATTTTAAATAAATAATTCTAAATTATGTTTTTTTTACAATATTTAAAAACAAATACTTATCAAAGACAGAAGAAATAAATTAGATTTTCTTCTCAAACCGACAGTACACATACATGCTGTTTATCTGTCGAAATATATATATATATATATATATATATATGTGTGTGTGTGTGTGTGTGTGTGTGTGTTTGTGTATGTATTTGTGGATGGGTAGGTAGGTGTGTATAGATATATAGACATATAGATAGATAGGTGGATAGATAGGTAGATAGAGAGATAAATAGATAGATAAATAGTTGGATAAGTAGACAGAAGGATAAAGATAGTTAAATAGATGAATATATACATAAGTAGAGATATAGAAAGGTAGATATAAATAGATAAATTATTACATAGGTAAACAGAGAGATAGATAGACAGAGAAAAATATATATAGATAAAGATAATAGATAGATAAATAGATACATAGGTAAGCAAAAATTTAGATAAACAGAAAGATAAGCAGATAAGCAGGTATATATAATATATAATGCATAACAAAATGCATAAGTAGACAAAGATGTAAATAGATAGAGATAATTAGATAGATAAATAGATACATAGATAGAAATCTAGATAGACAATTGGGTAAATATGTAGACGAGTGAGAGGGAAAGATAGACAGAGATATGTACATCCATATATATATATATATATATATATATATATATATATAAAAGTTGTGTGTAAATTCATAAAATGGTAATGATGTTATTTAAAACCTGAACTAATAAAACTTGTGCAGTATTTTCCTCATATGTTAGCAAGCATTTGCTATTTACAGAAGATTAATAAATAACATTTTATAGTGACATGGGGGATTCAAAACTTATTTGTTTGGTTTTTAATTAAATTGTCCTAAAATTGTATGTGTTATTGTAGTATGTAAAGGACATCAAATTTTAAGATAAAATACTAGTTATTTAAAAAATTACTAATATTTTCAAAAGTATATTTATTTTAAATGTTTCATGCACATTCTTTTTACACATGAGTGTGGACATTTTTATTTCAACATATATTTTAGATTTTTGAATAAAACTTATTTAAAATTATAATCAGTCATGAAGAATAGTCTGAAAAAAATTGGTTATTATGAAAATATTCATTTTTCCTGCACAAAATGTCTGCAAATGTATTTTAAGAAGTAGATATTAAAGGTTTTTCTTTTCGAACCATTAAGAATTTATTATGTTATTAGCAATGTATTTATGTGAAATTGTTTACGATTTCAAAGTAAAATCTTCATAAATTTAAGAATTATTGATTATAAATTGTTTCAAAACTAAAATTTGCATCATCGAAAACGTTCCATGTGCATTTCTTTCGCGCATAATAAGGTCATTTTTGTACACAAAATACCTTTTAAGCCTTAGAATAAAATTTAGTTGTTATCGAAAATGTTTGCTGGAATTGTAATTCCAAATAAATAATAATGTTTAAAATATTTTTTCCCTAAATATTATTTATAATTTCTTCTAATTATAAATAAAATAGAAATTAGTTTTTCCAAACACATAATCTTTATTTTTTGCTCTACAAAGTAAACATTTTCAGATCACAATGCTTCCTCCTCCAACGACTATTCCGGCAATTGTTGAGGGGTGTTTGCTTTCAGACAACGTATAAGGCCAACGTGCATCTTTCCGATGGAAAACAAAACTGGATTAATTGGAAAAAGCCCCCTGTCTGCCCTTAGTGGTCCAGCAGCAGTACTGGCGTGTAAATTCTAGACTTAGTCTCTGACGAACAGCAGTCAGCATAGGTTCATTAACTAGGAGTCTTGCTGAAGACACAGGTACACAGTAACGTTCTCTGAATCGTCGTTGTGGAAACACTGTTGTTAGCTCCTTGGTTCATCAGGGCGGTCAGTTGCCCAACGGTACACTCGAACACATCTCCTAATCCGTCGTTCTCATCTACCATCTATGGCCCGTGGTACACCACATTTGCCACGTCACTAATTTTGGGCAGTACCATTTTGCCATGCACGGTATACTTTTACCACGGCTTCCCTCGAATACGTTAGAAAATTAGCCGTTCCGGAAATGAAACTCCCCCTTGGCCCGAAAGCTAATAATCATGCCCATTTGAACATCGGATAAATCGCTCTGTTTCTACAGGACTACAAGAACTGAAATGTTTTCCTACTGCCAACAACACACTTTATATATCCACCAAATTTTATAATGACATGTGCCTTCTGCAATTGGTTATTTAAATTAAATACAAAAGTAGGCGGTAGTCACATCAATATGTCTAAACTATGTAGTTTCAAGACTTCACAGTCCAGACATATTGATTACTTTTTAATTGGCATAAAGATATATTTTTCAACAGTTACTAGAATATTGGTTAGTATAGTTAGGTTACATATTACTAAGTAAGTGAGTTTAAGATTAGTATGTGTATGTTTGTACCTTGCCTTCTTGTTATATTTACCATTTAAAAACAAACTGATTCAATAAAATGATTTTCTTGAATGTACAATTTTTTTATCAACCCCCGTATACCTACCAGAGGAGAATAATGTACATTTACGAGGTAAGGAATAAGTCAAATATTAACTTTTTTCTTCTCTTGATCACTCTTGTACCGAAAGCTCAGAAAATATTGACTAAACTGGACATTGAAGTTTTAAAAATTTCCCATTACTTCTGTTCGAACATTTTATTTAGTAACTGTGGCCAAAGAATTAATGTTAAAAATTATTTTAGAACTTCATTTGAAACTATATTATATAAATTTATCAATATTTTATAATGCTGATTAACTTCATAAACTCCATTTACATTTCTCGATTGCTGCTTCCAATACGCGTTTTGGTAGCATGCATATGCCGGTAGGTCTCTCTAACTCTAAAATGAAAAATTGAAACGTTTTGTAACAGTTGATGCTGTTGTCTTGCCCATGCAGGAGCAATAGAATGTTCGGAAATATTCACTATTAGCAATATCTATATAGCAATAGAATCTGGGATGAAAATGATACCAAGATCATGAGCTCAATTAAGTAAGAGACTTTCTGAAGATTGGATATAATCTTGTTTAACTGGACAAAGGCAATGTTTATTACGGAGTCTTGATATTCAGGACAATAAGTGTCTGTGGTAAATGAGATTTGGAATCAGTCTTTTTAAAAAGGTGGGAGAATATTTTGCGCTAGACAGACGAATTTATACCCAAAAAAGTAATGATGGCAGACTGCTGGAAGTTTCAATCTTTATGAAGTAGTATTGAGCGCCCAGTTTTATTAAAGCCCACGTACATTGCAATCTATTAAAGAGTACTGGATTTATGAATATGACTTAACAGATTAAGCCGTTAACGCACAACTTAATTTAGAATTGAATTTTTTAAAAACTTTTAAATTTATGTTCTAAACACTTAAATTAAACATAATATGCAATTAAACTCAACACCATTAATTTAGGATCCGAGATAATTACTGTCCTATAAATAGGACGCTGGGCGGATATGGAAGTTTTTGAACACTTAGTACTTCTTTGTCTTTAGTTACTTGATTAACTTTCTGTTCCCAAACAACTGAACTTTAATATTTAATGCAAAATAAAATAAGACACAAATAAATTTGATATTTTTTATTAAGTTTAAACATATTCAGACTATTTATTGTAATTAGGAAAACATTTTGTACATTGAGTTATATTACATTTCATGCAAAATATAAGGTTTTTCAGAACAGTATAACATTTGACATCACCTTTAGTTTTCTCTTTTACCAATTAAATGGCCAATTCCATTCCGTCTAACAATGTCTATTTCCTTCACTCGAGGTGCAATTGTATAAATAGGTGGACTGATTTGTTTTTGTCCTATGTTGGCTTTTTTATATAGGCTATTGCAATATGTCTCCTTATTTCTTTGATACTCTTTTTCTCTGCATTTACCATGTTGTAAATACCTGCGTTATTTACAACAGCCTTGACTACAATTCGGATAAAAATTGGCCAATACCATTTTTTTCCACGGATTTGTATGGTATGTTTCTCTAAAAGCCAATCATGAGAATCTACACCTCCCAAGTCTTTGTTATAATTGTTTTCATGGCTGTTCGATTTTATTTTTTTCAGCTTTTCATTTTTCAGACCTTGAAACAGATGTCAGTGGCTTAATTATGTCAAAATTTGTCGCAAGCATAACTCATTTGTTATCATTCCATTTTACCGCAGTAATTTTATTTTTCACATGAAAGTAGAAATCATGTGAACCATGGCTAGTCTTTTTGAAAGTGGAATCAATTTCAAGGAGACAGTGCTGTAGTCTGTCTCTTCTTACAGTTCCTGTTGCTTGAAATCCACTCTTTCTTAAGTCAACTAACGAATTATAGTAATTAAAAATTATCAAAATAAACTATATGACTCTTGTCATCAGTAACTGGCTAAAGCATTTTTTTACAACTCAAAATTTAAATTCCACCTGCAACGTCTCTTACAGATGTGTCAAGAGTTTCAGTCTCATTAAAATCTTCATCTGTTAGTTCATCCCCTTCAGGTGGTAAAGCAATCATTTCGGAATCTAATTCCTCCGAAAATAGATATTCTACAACTTCCTCGGTAGTTTTAAGAACTTTTTTCCACGACATCTTGAGCACCTATGAAATAAACTAAATATCCGAAAATTTAACGAATCAGCCCAGCGTCCTATTTTTATTACAGTAGTTTAAATTTGTAACTAAAACCAATAAAAGTAAAAATAATTTTAAAAGGTTATAAGCTATCTGTTAATAGGATATCTGAAATATAAATTCTGAAAAAAATATTTAAACTTACCTGTAAAACTTTTTCGTGCGATTAGAATGAAATTCAGCAAAAAAAAATTATGAAAATGGCAAAGTTTAATTTTTCTGCAGGTGGCAGAAAAATGCTTCAATCCGGTCCAAACCGGTTTCAGTAAGCAGGGTGAAACCATTACTGTTCAGGGGGTAGAAAAAGAATAGGCAAAACGTTGAATAGCTTTATTTATAATGGGGAAAATGAACTGTCCTTTAAATAACACGCTGGGCTGAAATGGGTTAATAAATCATGTTAAAGTAAGTTATCTGCTTCAAAGGCTGATAGAAAATGTTTAATAATTAAATTCAATACACATATTTTGTATTGTTATTTATATGTGTTCAATAAATATAATTTCTTTAAAAAATTTTAATGCCTTTTTGCATACCTATTAAATACGTATTTTATTGCAGCTCGCGGAAAATTTCAAATTTTTAAAAATGGCTAGGACTATCTAGAAGCTTGGCCACCCCTGATATAAAAGATAATGAATTTCATTCTACCAAAATGTTGTATTGTAGTTATAGCTACTGAGTTGATAAAAAAAAAGTCTACACATGTGACAATAAATTTTTTTACAACAAGGAGTATTTTTACCAACGTTTATCTAGTATTTGTTTTTAATGTTATATTTTTTAACCGTACTAGATACTAACCACATCAGAACAAAATTTTCCTTTCTTAGGCTTTTTCTCGAAAACTTTCCCTGCACCAGAGAATGCGGTAAAATCCTTTTATTTCCCGAGAAACTGGGAAAAAGTAAAAAATCTTTCGGCTCCGTAAGTCAAGAAACTAATGGCATTTGGTTGACATAGTTGTGTTAACTTTACACTTCGGAGACAAGTTTACAGTTGTTTCTGGTTGTCTTGTTTTATCACGGTGACAACGCGTTTAACTTTGCAGTAAATGTTTTAAAGCTCTGTGTACAAGGTAGTGGAAACGTAATCAATTATTTTTTGCCACATTTCTTTTCTATTTAGAGCTTTAAACGCTTATTTTTATCTATCTGCAGGTTAAATATAGTTGAAAGAAAGACTGACCGGGTGAATTAAATGTAGATTTCATATCATGTATACATAAGTTGCGTTTTTTCTTTTATTTGCATTTAGTTTTTATACTTTATATATATGATAAGCTTGGAATAAATTTATTTTTTTAATTAGATGTAAGGGTTTATCTAAAACTAGGTAGAATTCTTGCCCAATTTGTAATTATATTACACTAGCATAAAGCCCGTCATACGACGGGGTTAGTAAAAAACTTTACTGGCCTAATGTTAGTTACCAACTTTAATTTATGTTGTCATATTACATGATAGGATGGACAGCAGAGGTTTTATTATTGACAATGATTATTTGGCGATATATATGAATAATGCCCAAAATAGATTGCAAAACGTGTGGGTATGTATAAAAATCAAACATACAAACGAACAAACTTCTTAATTTTCAAAGATATATAACTTAAACGCTAGATATTTATTAGTCCGCGAAATAGACTCCTCGACTTTTATACGAAGAATTTGTTCTTAATACCGGTGATAAAATTTTCATTGCAACAAAAAATAATCCATGAATAAATTTAAAATTATTACATACGAACCTAATCTATAATTTAAGCCAAATATAAAAGAAAATTATATACATAATATCTAAGTTCAGTGATAAAAAGTATAAAAATAATGCAGATGATATTTAAATAATTTAAAATAAGAAATGATTACAGGAGTTAGTTAAAAGAATAACGTCATAATTCAAGAAAAAAAATGTAATTTTTACCTATTTATTATGCGATAAATTGATAAATTTAACCCCCTGCCCTTAAAATGGGGTTTGATATAACGGCATTAAACGCTCGAAAAGGTAGGGTAGGGGTGAATTTAAAACGTTTTAAAGACGAAGCTTTGAATTTTGCTAACACTAACTTATCAAGAATCCAATATGAATTCCCCTATCCATTCCAGTTCCAAACGATTCCTAAATTCGAAGTCAGACTTACAGATAAATTAGGCTATTATTACATAGGTGATTAGGAAGCTCATATATGATCGGTTATTCTCCCCATTAGTACTATGACTTTATCAGTAGAACTTATAATTAAAAACAGCTCTAGGAATTCTGAAATAAAGAAATCAAAATTTTCTTAAAGTTATATATGAATTATTACTTTGCTGTACAATTTTAGCAAGTGTTACATATGAGCTCTAAACACATTAAAATTTTTGTTTGATAAAAACGTCTGAATTTAATTATAAGAAGATCATAATTAAGATATTTTGTCTTTTGGCTTTCGTTTCTTTTATGGATAATTATTACTGAATTGGAATTTAAAACATACAAACATGAATTATTATTATCAATAATTAATAATAATTATTGAATATCAAAAGTATTAATATTATATTATTTATCAAATATTAACTAATTAAATATTATCTTTATCTCTCTTCCCATTATCATTTTCTCACTCACAAACACTCTCACTATTTCTCCTCATTCTAAATTCTCTCTCCATCTCACTTGCCCACTCACTCCATCTCACCCAATTCTTCACACTCTCTATCCGGCTCGCTCTCCCTTTTTTCCCCATTCTCGTTCATACACATACAATATCCTTTCTCATTCCCCCTCACTCCCTCTTCACTCTACCTCACCCACTCCCTCCCACCCACTTACTCACTCTCCCTCATTCTCCATCTCATCTTCTCACTGTCACTCTCTCTCACTCTCTCACACTCTCATTCTCCATGTCTATCTCTCACACTTTTCTCTCTTCTCAATCTCCATCTCACACTCTCACCGTCACTCTCTCACTCTGGCTCACTCTGTCTCACACCCTCTCTCACTCACTCTCATTATCCATCTCTATATCTCACACTCCCTCCCTCACACTCCCTCTCTCTTCTCACTTCTCCTTCTAACACTCTCATTCTCACAGTCTCACTCTTTCTCATTCTCTATTTCTTTCACTCACTCTCTACTCACTCTCCATCTCACTCTCTCTCTCTCTTCTCTCTCTCTATCTCTCCTTCACCTCTTATACACAGGCACAAATATGCGTATGTGTGTGTGCAATTATGAATGTAAGGAATATGCATTAAACATAATGTTTAGCCCAATAATCCAATAATTGTATTGTTTGTTGCTTATAATTAAAGAAAGGTTTTAAATTAATAAAAATATACCATAATGATTTGTTAAATCTATATATTTCTAAAAATATTAAAGCATCATTTTTTTCATAGATAACCCCTAAATGAATATTTTCACTCTGAACACCTATGGCTTGCATTCGTAGTAAGAAAAAATTACTTTAAAACTTCTTAAAAATTTTTCGTTAAATCTTTAAAAAAAGATACACTTTCTTTTAAAATTACAGAATAAAGAACTCCTCAAACAACATACACACAAATATCCATATGTGTGTATGCAATTATGAATGTAAGCAATATGCGCAAACATAATTTTTAGCCCAATAATATAATAATTACATTGTTTCTTATAATTAAAGAAAGGTTTTAAATTAATACATATATGTCATAATGATTTGTTAAGTCCATATATTTATAAAAATATTAACGCTTCATTTTTATCATAGATAACCTCTATATGAATATTTTCACTGAGTACACCTAAGTCTTTCATAAATAGTAAGAAAAAAACTACTTCAAAACCGCTTAAAAAGTTTTGGTTAAATCTTAAAAAAAAAGATACACTTTCTTTAAAAAATTCATAATAAAGAATTGTATTTAATGCAGTTAATGCATGACGCGTGAAATTAACTGCACCCGTATGAAATTATTCAAAATTTCCTACATACCTGCTGCCACGAAGTCGGTCTACTATTGCTGAAATAAATATTATATCCGAGACCGCATGACAAGAACCGCAAATAGCGGGCTCCTGAAGTTTTAATTAAACCCGGACCGGATTGATTCAGATAGGAACTGTAATTGTGGAAGCTGCGGACAGAGGCTAAATTGGAAAGGGCGCTGCCCAGCTGATAGAGTGGACACAGGATTGCCCCCGCTTCTAAATTACTTCTCACCTGGGGAAAGGGCGAGAGGGTGTGAGTTTCCGTTTAAAACAATTTCAGGAATTTTACGCCCTATGCTTTGCTGCAACTTCACTACTCTGTTACTTTAATGTACGTTTCAAGGAATATTTAAACCCATTATTCTATAACTTTATATTTCTTGGTGTAAACGGAGTTTTAAATATCTCAATGTCAATTCGAAATACAATTTGGTACTCCAAATATTTTGTTTTAGACTCTCATAAACATAATTAAGCTACCTTTATTTTAAAATATAATTATATTTTGTCTCCTTTACAAGCATGAAAATAAATATAACCTGCCAATATTTCCTCACCTATGAACTCTATTTGTAGTATCCTTTTAAAGTCAATTTCATAAATTTTATACTCTTTGCTTTTCCACAAATTCACTACTTTAATGTATTACTTTAATATGCATTTTAAGGAATATTTAAAAGTATTATTCAAGAACTTCTCTGTGTAAACAAATTTTTAAATACCTAAATGTCAATACGAAATATAATTTGGTTCACTAAATACTTTGTTTTAGACATTCAATTTAATTATGCTACGATTTCATGGATATTATATAAAGTAAAATAATATTTATCTACTTTACAAGCAAGAAAATAAATATAAACTGGCAAGATTTGCTCCCCTGTGCACTAACTCTATTTGTAGTACACTTTTAAAGTGAATTTCATAAATTTTATACTCTTTGCTTTGCTGCAACTTCATTAATTTAATGTATTACATTAAAGTGCCTTTTAAGGAATATTTAAAAGTATTACTCAATAATTTCTCGGTGTAAACGACTTTTAACTATCTAAATGTCAATTCGAAATATAATTTGGTTCACCAAATATTTTGTTTTAGACTTTCATAAACATAATTAAGCTACGTTTTCATGGATATTTTATAAAGTAAAATTATATTTATCTCCTTTACAAGCATGAAAATAAATATAACCTGGCAATATTTCCTCTCCTTCTCTGTGAACTCTATTTGTAGTATTCTTTTAAAGTCCATTTCATAAATTTTATACTCTTTTCTTTGCTTCAACTTCACTACTTTACTTTATTACTTCAATGTGCATTTTAAGGAATATTTAAAATTATTATTGAATAACTTCTCGGTGTAAACGTAGTTTTAAGTATCTAAATGTCAATTCGAAATATAATTTGGTTCACCAAATATTTTGTTTTATACTTCCATTAAAAATAATGAAGCTACTTTTTCATGGATATTTTGTAAAGTAAAATTTTACCTATCTCCTTTACAAGCATGAAAATAAATATAAAATGTCAAGATTTGCTACCCTGGGAACACTATTTGTAGTATCCTTTTATAGTCAATTTCATAAATTTTATTTTCTTTGCTTTGCCGCAACTTCACTACTTTAAGGAATATTTAAAAGTATTATTCATGAACTTCTTGGTGCAAACGAAGTTTTAAATATCTAAATATCAATTCGAAATATAATTTCGTTCACCAAATATTTTGTTTTAGACTTTCATAAACATAAGGAAGCTACGTTTTCATGGATATTTTATAAAGTAAAATTGCATTTATCTCCTTTACAAGTATAAAAATAAACATAACCTGAGAGTATTTGCTTCCCTGTGAACTCTATTTGTAGTATCCTTTTAAAGTCAGTTTCATAAATTTTATAGTCTTTGCCGCAACTTCACTACTTAAATGCATTACTTTAATGTGCATTTTAAGGAATATTTCAAAGTATTATTCAATAACTTCTCAGTGTAAACGAATTTTTAAATATCTAAATATCAGTTCGAAGCATAATTTGGTTCACCAAATATTTTGTTTTAAACTTTGATAAACATAATTAAGCTACTTTTTCATGGATATTTTATAAAGTAAAATTATATTTATCTCCTTTACAAGTATGAAAATAAACATAACCTGGCAAGATTTGTTCCCCTGTGAACTCTATTAGTAGTATCCTTTTAAAGTCAATTCTTAAATTTTATACTCTATGCTTTGCCTCAACTTCACTACTTTAATGTACATTTTAAGGAATATTTAAAAGTATTATTCAGTAACTTTTTGGTGTAAATGAAGTTTTAAATATCTACATGTCAATTCGAAGTATAATTTAGTTCACCAAATATTTTGTTTTAGACATTCATAAACATAATTAAGCTACATTTTCATGGACAACTTTTAAAGTAAAATTATATTTATCTTCTTTCGAAGCATGAAAATAAATATAACCTGGCAATATTTCCTGACTTGTGAACTCTATTTAAAGTATCCTTTTAAAGTCAATTTCATAAGTTTTATACTCTTTTCTTTGCCGAGACTTCACTACTTTACTTTATTACTTCAATTTGCATTTTAAGGAATATATAAAATTATTATTCAATAACTTCTCAGTGTAAACGAATTTTTAAATACCTAAATGTCAATTCGAAATATAACTTTGTTCACCAAATATTTTATTTTAGACTTTCATAAACATAATTAAACTACTTTTAAACGGATATTTTATAAAGTAAAATTATATTTATCTCCTTTACAAGCATGAAAATAAATATAAGATGTCAAGATTTGCTCCCCTGGGAACTCTATTTGTAGTATCCTTTTAAAGTCAATTTCATAAATTTTATACTCTTTGCCGCAAGTTCACTTCTTTAATGTATTACTTTAATATACATTTTAAAGGATATTTAAAAGTATTATCCAATAACCTCTCGGGGAAAAAGAAGTTTTAAATATCTAAATGTCAATTTTAAATATAATTTGGTTCACCAAACATTTTGTTTTAGACTTTCATAAACATAATTAATCGAAGCATCTTTTAAAATATAATTATATTTATCTCCTTTACAAGCATGAAAATAAATATAACCTGAGTAGATTTGCTCCCCTCTGTACTATAATTGAAGTATTCTTTGAAAGTCAATTTCATAAATTTAATACTGTTTGCTTTGCCGCAGCTACACTACTTTACTGTATTACTTTAATATGCATTTTAAGGAACATTTAAAAGTATTATTCAATAACTTCTAGGTGTAAATGAAGTTTTATATATCTAAATGCCAATTCGAAATATAATTTAGTTCTCCCAATATTTTGTTCTAGACTTTCATAAAAATAATGAAGCTACATTTCCATGTATAATTTTTAAAGTATAATTATATTTATCTCTTTTACAAGCATGAAAATAAATATAACTTGGCAAGATTTGCTCCCCTGTGCACGCTATTTGTAATATCATTTAAAAGTATTATTTGAAAGTATTATTCAATAACTTCTCGTTGTAAATAAATCTTTAAATATTTAAAGGTCAATTCGAAATATAATTTAGTTCACCCAATATTTTGTTTTAGACTTTCATAAACATAATGAAGCTACGTTTTCATAGATATTTTATAAAGTAAAATTATATTTATCTTCTTTACAAGCATTAAAATAAATAAAAGATGTCAAGATTTGCTCCCCTGGGAACTCTATTTGTAGTATCCTTTTAAAAACAATTTCATAAATTTTATACTCTCCTTTAATGTATCTATCCTATAATCTCCTATAATGTTCACTCCTTTAATGTATTACTTTAATATACATTTTAAGGGATAGTTAAAAGTATTATTCAATAACTTCGGAACCAGAGTTCGCGGGTTCGAATCCCGCTACGGGCATGGATGTTTTTTAGCTGTTAGGAATCGGCTTTAGGCTCTAGGTCCCGGTCTCATTAGCCCTCGTATGCAAAACAGTAGACCGTAGTGCTATAAACCAAACCATCTATAACATTATATTTAGTAATGTAAACAAAGTTTTAAATATTTGTATCTCACTTCAGAGTATGATTTTGTTTTCCAAATATTTATTTTAGACTTTATAAAGATAATTATTCTATGTTTGTATTATATCTTTTATAAATTAAAACCATATTTATCTCCTTTAAGATTCAAGCTTTCAAACAAATATAAATTGTCAAGTCGTATAAATTGATAATTATATAGATAATAATATGATATGGTAAATGTAAGTAGATAAGTTAATTCACTTGTGAATTAAGCTCTAATTGTAATTTCTTAAAAAAACACTTCGGAAACTTCTGGAACTCCACTACTCTGTTACTTTAATGTACTTCAAATATGCAGTTTTGAATATACACATTTTACTCCGAAACATAATTTTTTTTCCAAATATTATAATTTATATATTTATGAAAGTAATTAAGTTTAATTTTCAGTGATATCATATAAAGTAAAATTAAATTTATTTTCTTTGGGTTACAAACATGAGAACAAATATATGAATATAAGATGATAAGATGGGATGACTTGTAAAACAACTTCTATTTGTGATATTATTAAAACAAATTTAGAAGTTTTACCCTTTTTACTTTCAGTAACTTCCCGACTCTATGACTTTAATAAGCGTTTTAAGGAACATTTAAACCCATTAATCTATAACTTTATATGTTTTGATGCAAATGAAGTTTTAAATATCTATCCATCACTCTAAAGTGTAATTTTGTTCTCCAAATGTTTTAATTTAGACTTTTATAAACATAATTAAGCTACTTTTTCGTGAATATATTGCAAAATTACATTTATATGTAATTACATTAAAATTACATTTATATTCCTTAAGATACAAACCGGGAAATAAATATGAGTTGGTAACATCCGCTGACATGTAAAGTAAAAAAAATGTATCATGTATGAAACACCTTTAAAACTGATTCAGCATTTTTAATTGACTGCTATTGGCACTCTATTGTTAACAAATTCTACTATAACAGACATCAAACTATATATAGTGGTAATAAAAAAATACTAATTAACAGTTCCTAATAGCTAACGTTATGTCCAAAATTTAAAGTAAAATGTTCTATATCATATTATACAATGATCCTTATACGATTTTCTATAAAATATAGCTAATGCATTGATTACAATATATAGTTATTTTTAAATTTGATTACACTGATAAATAATTTTCCTGATAATTACACTGATAAATATTTAAAACTTAGCCTTGAAGTCCTTCTGGAAAAATATCTCAAATGCATACCTCCGAAAAACACACCCATATATATCTATATCTATATCTATCTATCTATCTATTTATCTATCTGTATATATATATATATATATATATATATATATATATATATATATATATATGTATATATATATGTATATATATATATATATATATATATATATACATAAATATAAATATATATATATGCATATATATATACATAAATATAAATATATATATATATACACACATATATTTACACATATATATATGTATATATGTATATATATATATATATATATATATGTATATATATATATATATATATATATATATATATATATATATATATATATATATATATATATATATATATATATATATATATATATATATATATATATATATATATATATATATATATATATATATATATATATATATATATATATATATATATATATGTAATAAGTTTTTGAACTGAAAACAAAATTCACACTTGAAAGTGTTAAAACTCTTTCATGAAATTGATAAGTTGAAAAATTTATTTTACGGTTCCAAAATTGCTTTGAAGGGGCAAGTGGGAATTGAAAGCAATCCTTTTCACTTGCATTCCTTGAATTTTCCTTAAAAGAAAGCATTATCCATTGACTTTAGGGTTGCGAATCAATGCTGCGTCCGCAATAAGACAGTGTCCACTCTATCGACCGGACAACATTCCTTTCCATTAGAGTACTACATGCATTCCCGGCAAATTGCAGTATATTTCCAAATTCTTTTGGTTGACACAAAATTAAGATCAGTAAATTTCGCAATATCCATTGATCCTGGTCACCATTTCAATAGTCATTCAATTGCAGTTTGAATATTTGCTTGTACTGAAAGCGGCTTTATCACTTCAAAATTCTTATCAAAAATTAATAGGAGTTTTTTAGTTTTAATTTCGTTAAGTTAGTTTAGAATTATTAACTGTTATATCTAAATTATTTTTGTTGATACAAAATTAAGATCAGTAAATTTCGCAATATCCATTGATCCTGATCAGTATTTCAATAATCATCCAATTGCATTTTGAATTTTCATTTTCATTATAAACTGCTTTATAACGATGACTTCAACATTTGTATTGAGCGTTAATTGGAATCTTTTAGTTTTGATTTCTTTAAGTTAGTTTAAAATTATTAACTGTTATTTCTAAATTATTTGTGTTGATACAAAATTAAGATAAATAGATTTATCAATATCCATTGATCCTGATCAGAATTTCAATAATCATTCAACTACATTTTGAATTTTCATTTTCATTATAAATGACTTTACAACTATGACTTCATATTGAAGATTAATTGAAATCTTTTAGTTTTAATTTCGATAAGTTAATTTAGACTATTAACTGTTATTTCTAAACTCTTTCGGTTGGCACAAAATAAAGATAAATAGATTTCCCAATATTCATTGATCAGAATTTTTTATCCTGAAGATCCTGATCAGAATTTCAATAGTTATTTTATTGCATTTTGAATTTTCATTTTCATTATAAGCGGCTTTATAACTATGGCTTAAAAATTCGCATTGATCGTTAATTGTAATCTTTTAATTTTAATTTCGTTAATTAGTTTAGATTATTAACTGTTATTTCTAAACTCTTTTGGTTTGCCCAAAATAAAGTTAAATAGATTTCGCAATATCCATTGATCAGAATCTTTTATCCTGAAGTTCCTGATCAGAATTTCAATAGTTATTCAATTACATTTTGAATTTTCATTTTCATTTTAAGCAGCTTTGTAACTCTGACTACAAAATTCGTATTGGAAGTTAATTGGAATGTTTTAGTTTTAATTTCGTTAAGTTAGTTTAAAATTATTAACTGTTATTTCTAAATCCTTTTGGCTGTTACAAAATAAAGATCAATAGATTTCGCAATATTCATTGCTCCTGATCAAAATTTCAATAATCATTCAATTGCATTTTGAGTTTCCTTTTCATTATAAGCGGCCTTATAACTATGACTTCAAAATTCGTATTGAATGTTAATTGGAATTTTTTAATTTTATTTTCTTTAAATGTGTTTAATATTATAAACTGTTATTTCCAACTTATTTCAGAACTTATTTTTGGACTTATTGTTGAACATACAAAATTGATATTAGAGGATTTCGCAATAACCATTGATACGAACCCTCATTTCACTAATCATTCAACTATATTTTGAATGTTCACTTTTATTATAAGCGGCTATTGCTAGTTTATGCATTCTATATTTCTAATTTGTCTCCTTTTCCTATTACAAATTTCTTTTTCAAGATATTCATGCAATTTATTAGGATAATACCGAAAGTTATTTCTGTGTTTCTCTGCTCTGTTTTTAGATGTTTCCACTACCTTAACAACAAAATTAATGAATTTATTAAATGTTTAAAAATAATAATATAACTAAATAATTTAAATCTTTCACAAATTTAAAATTGTATAACAAAAACACTATTTTCAATAATACTTGAAAACGAAATTATATATACTAGGGGTGGCCAACCTGCGGCTCGCGAGTCACATGCGGCTCTTTGAAGGATTATTTGTGGCTCTCGATAAATGTACCCGAGATCCCTTTTCATTTTTGTGTTATTATATTTTAAACAATTATTACAACTGATGGAACTCCGGCAATGTGGGGTAAAAAAATTTGGTCTTATTCGACTTTTAAGAGATGATTCTCAAATTCCCCAATTCATACCGATACACTACATAATTCACAGAGAACATCACGTTACAAAAAATTTAAAATATCAGGATGTTATGAAAGCAGTGTAACACATTGTAAATTACATTCGCACCAATGTGAAAAAATCATCGGCAATTCAAAAATTTTCTTGAAGAATTAAAGGACGAAAAACTTTCAAATGACATTCAATAAATATAATTTCTGTAAAAAAAAAATTTAATATTATTTGCACACCTTTTATAAATACATATGTAATTGCGGCTCGCGAAAAATTTTAAATTTTGAAAACTGACTCGGACTATGAAGGAGCTTGGCCAACCTTATATATACAAACATAGGATACTGGAAGTTAAAAAAAAATATCACTTTTTTCAACTTTGCGATGCGATTATTAATTTTTAATTCAGTTAAACTCTGCAATTATTTTTAAAATTCAATAGATTTTCATTTTTTACATAAAAATATTGCATTTTATTATCATATTTCGTTTACTTTTTTATTAAAAATATATATGTGAGGACTACATATACAAACATAAAATAGGAAACTTGAAAAAAAAATTCATTTTTTTCAACTTTGAATTTGACACTTTGATAAAATCCTATTTACTATCCAAACATTAATACATTTAAGAAAATAACCACTATTACAATTAAAAATATAGAATAGCAAAATATGTCTGTGGTTTTAATATCATTGCCAGTGAATAGAATTATTCTTTCTCTTTTTTTAGAAAGAATATGGACTTCAAAACTGCAAGCCTTGATTATAATCTTAATTCAGTTAGACCCTGCAATTGTTTTTAAAATTCAATCGATTTTTAATTTTTTTACATAAAAATATTGCATTTTATCAGTATATTTCATTTACTTTTTATTACAAAATATATATGTGAGGACTATATATACATATATAAGATACTGGAACTTGAAAAAAAAATTTCATTTTTTTTCAACTTTGAATTTGGCACTTTGATAAAATTCTATTTAATATCCAAACTTTAATACACTTAAAAAATAATCTCTATTATAATTAAAAATACAGAATAGCAAAAATTGTCTGTGGTTTTAATATTATTGCCAGTTAATAGAATTATTCTTTCTTTTTTTTAGAAAGAATATGGACTTTAAAACGGCAAGCCTTGATTATAATCTCAATTCAGTTAGACCCTGCAATTGTTTTTAAAATTCAATCGATTTTCAATTTTTTTAAATAAAAATATTGCATTTTATCAGTACATTTCATTTACTTTTTTATTAAAAATATATATGCGAGGACTACATATACAAACATTAAATAGGAAACTCGAAATAAAATTTCATTTTTTTCAACTTTGAATTTGACACTTTGATAAAATCCTATGTAATATCCAAACTCTAATACATTTTAAAAAATAACCACTATTACTTTGAAAAATATAGAATAGCAAAATTTGTTTGTGGTTTTAATATCATTGCCAGTTAATAGAATTATTCTTTTTTTTTCAGAGAGAATATGGACTTTAAAACGACAAGTTTTGATTATAATCTCAATTCAGTTAGACCCTGCAATTGTTTTTGAAATTCAATCGATTTTCACTTTTTTATATGAAAATATTGCAATTTATCAGTATATTTCCTTTACTTCTTATTACAAAAAATATATGTGAGGACTATATATGCATACATAAAATACTGGAGCTTGAAAAAAATTTCATTTTTTCCAACTTTGAATTTCGCACTTTCATAAAATCCTATTAGATATCCCAACTCTAATAAATTTTAAAAAATAACCACTATTACATTGAAAAATATAGAATAGCAAAAATTATCTGTGGTTTTAATATCATTGGCAGTTAATAGAATTGTTATTTTCTTTTTTTAGAAAGAATATGGACTTTAAAACGGCAAGCCATGATTATAATCTCAATTCAGTTTACACCCTTAAAATGTTTTTAAAATTCAATCGATTTTCAATTTTTTTAAATAAAAATATTGCATTTTATCAGTATATTTTGTTTACTTTTTACTACAAAATATATATACGAGGACTACATATACAAACATAAAATAGGGAACTTGAAAAAAAAGATTTCTTTTTTTTCAACTTTGAATTTGGCCTTTTGATAAAATCCTATTTAATATCCAAACTTTAATACATTTAAGAAAAATAACCACTATTACAATTAAAAATATAGAATAGCAAAAAATGTCTGTGGTTTTAATATCATTGCCAGTTAATATAATTATTTTTTCTTTTTTTAGAAAGAATATGGACTTCAAAACGGCAAGCCTTGATTATAATCTCAATTCAGTTATACCCTGCAATTGTTTTTAAAATTCAATCGATTTTTAATTTTTTTCCATAAAAATATTGCATTTTATCTGTATATTTTGTTTATTTTTTATAACAAAATATATATGTGAAGACTACATATACAAACATGGAATAAGGAGCTTGAAAAAAATTCATTTTTTTCAACTTTGAATCTGGCATTTTGATAAAATACTATTTAATATCCAAACTTTAATACATTTAAGAAAATAACACTATTATATTGAAAAATATAGAATAGCAAAAAAGGTCTGTGGCTTTAATATCATTGCTAGTTAATAGAATTATTCTTTTCTTTTATTTAGAAAAAAATATGGACTTTAAAACGGCAAGCCTTAATTATAATCTCAATTCAGTTAGACCCTGAAATTGTTTTTAAAATTCAACAGATTTTCACTTATAAAAATATTGCATTTTATCGGTATATTTCATTTACTTTTTTATTACAAAATATATATGCGAGGACTATATATACAAACATAAAATAGGAAACTGGAAAAAAATTTCATTTTTTTCAACTTTGAATTTGATACTTTGATAAAATTCTACTTAATATCCAAACTTTAATACATTTAAGAAAATAACCACTATTACATTGAAAAATATAGAATAGCAAAAACTGTCTGTGGTTTTAATATCATTGCCAGTTAACAGAATTATTATTTTTTTTCAGAAAGAATATGGACTTTAAAACGGCCAGCCTTGATTATAATCTCAATTCATTTAGACCCCTGGTCTAGCTATCTAAGGCAACTCTTTTCTGAGAGCGATGCTATTTCCAGTCTGTCGGTTCACTGTCCACTCTATCAAGTGAGAAATTCGGACTCTGTCCACAGCCTCCGCAATTACAGTCCCACTCTAAATCATTCCGGTTCGTCTGTAATTAAGACTTGCGGATACGGTATTTTGCGGTCCACCTATTTCACTCAAAGGAAAGGAATTAGCGAGGAAGTGCAATGATTATATCTTTAAATAGGAGTCCGGGCTTCAACTGAAGGGAGCAACAGATTAAATTATACACGGGGAAAAGAGTTATTATGATGAGGCTGGGATTCCAGACTGACCCTTCCACTATCCGGTGTCAGCACGATTTGATAAATGGGCTGCTGAAATATTATGAAATTTAATCGGAGCACGTGTTGCTTGTTTATCTATACTGCATATTTATTCATAACTTGGTGAGATGATAAGCATCATTTAAGGCTCTTAATGAAGAGTACAAATATTAAGCATGCGCACTATAACTACAGTATATGCTTTTAAGAGCATGTATATATTTAGGTGGATACAATAGGTAGCTAAAGTTGGATACCTATTTAATCGTCAATAAATCAATAAAACAAGTACATTATATAGAAAATTCTTTAAAGAAATATTTGCCTTTTAAATTATATAAAACAGATTTTAAATTTATAAACACTGTATAATATTTAAAGAATAACTAATTACACTAAATCACTATGTATTTGTTTTATTTATACGGCTATACCTATTTGTTTTATTTATACTGCTCTACCTATTTATATATTGCACAGAATAATTACATTATATGCTTTTGAGAGCATATACATGTTTACCAGGATATAGTTAGGTAGCTACGGTTGAATCAATATTAACGTCACTTAATAAAAAAGTTCTTTATATGGAATGTTCGTTAAATAAAGATTTTCCTTTTAAGTTATATAAAAGATATTTTAAAATCATCGAACTAAAGGATATGTGAAAAGTAATTAATCATCTTTTTTGTATAAATCAATATTTATTTCTTTTATTTATTTCATCAATCAAAAAAATAAATAAATAAATGTGGATACAGTTAGATCTACAATTATATCCCTATTTAACGTCCCTAAATCACTAAAAAGTTCGTTATATGGAACTAATTAATCACAATTTTTCTATAAATGAGTATCTATTTACTTATTTTATCCATTAAAAATAAATCTGCTAGGAAAACAAGAATAAAGCAAAACATTATCCTGAAACACCTATATTTTCAGTTAAAAAAAATTCTTTTAAAATTTTATTTTAAAACAAGTTTAAGGTTATTGCTCGTCATAAATTTCATTGATGAAATCAGTTTAAACTGTCCAACAATATTTTTAGAAATTGGGAGCTAATTTTTGCAAAGAAATACGTAAAAGATGCAAGAAATAAAAGTGTCACATACAAATTTTGCTTTGGGGCCATATAATAAACAAAATAACAAATTAAATATGAGATTTAATAAAAAACGTGACACACTAAGTTACTACTTGAGTTAACTTTGATCTGTACTTTAAAATACCCCGAAACAGGTCATGCGTGAAAGGTTTTGTGTTCATCAGGATCAGGTCTCTACCTTTCATGAAAATAATTAATCTTAATTGTAACAGCAGAATCAACATAAATTATTTACTATTCTGAACATCCAAAAAGGTGAAGTGTAACTCAGATGTGTTCTTGATCTAGGTATGTAAGATCGTAAAATTTATATATCTTTTATAGTTGCTAGTTTCCATAATGTACGTGGGGAGACTAAAAAATAAGAAAAGTAAGTTAGTAAGATAGAAAAATTAGTAGTGTTCAGTAATTCTAATGCATAAGATCATCATCTGTGCAAAGTTAACTACTGTCCACTAGTTCTAAGGTTAACGCAAATAGCGACTCGTTTGAAAAGCTATTTTAAAAAAACCGATCACTTATTCAATTTCTCTGAGTGAAGAATTTAATTTCTGAAATCCATCGGCAGCTTGTGGAGGCATACGGAGAAACTGTAATGTCTAGTCATCGCATACAGTTGTTGAAATTTTGTGACAGGTAAAGAAATGGTCCCCAGCGACTGCTGGGACATCATTCACCAAACTTTAGGTAGCCCTGCCTTTTTACAGTTGCTGAAAATGACTTTTACTTTTATCCCAATTGAAGGAGCACCAAGGAATTAAATGAAGTTGCAGACAAGAGGATAAATGAGTGTATTACAATGTGGTCGAATACGAAATTATAAGATTTTTACCAGGAAGGAGTATTTAAACTCTACCCAAGAAGCGATAAATGTCTAAACTTATGTGGAGACTATGTCGAAATATAAACTCATGTATATACTATTAGTTGGCTGTATTGGTGGTATGAAATAAAATGTATACATTTCACTTCAAGTTTTGTAACCTTACTTTATGATCAATTGTGGTATCTTGTAACTTTTCTGATTTTAAATAAATTCTTTTATTTTTAACTGTAAATAAATGACTTTCAGAGATGTCATGTAATAATATTTACAACTAATGTAATAACAAAAAAAAACTTAAAGTAACATTTATTGGTTCTCTGTGATATCTTTGGAAATATAATGGCATTTAACAATTTAGATATTTTTAGATTATGCATTTATTACTTGAGTCACTTTAACTTAGCAAATACAGATTTCTTGTAACCTTAGGGTTGCAGAATTGAAGTTCGAGCCAATCAAAAAACCGTCGGGTTCGCTGATGTGGCTGGGGCAAGTAAAATAAGTTAGTGGTGCATTGTCTTTCAAGTTCTGAAATGGTACCTCTTGAGGTGGCAGGTAAAGCCTGGAGGTGTTTTGCTTGGTCCCTGCTTCTAAATTATGAGGTACCCCTCCAAGCTCAATCTCTCGAAGCAATGACTACCATCTTTAAATGTTAAGTCATAGGACTTCTAAATGGACACTACAGCTCCCAATAATCAATGTCTCACAGGATCTCACAGGATGAGTTAGCAACAGAACTCACTGAGCCAAGCCCTCTAGTTCTGTTGCTAGTAATGGTATTGCATTAGTCTATGGAATTGAGTTGGTATGACATTTTTTTAATAACCGAGGTACATTACTTTTTAATTTATGTGTATTATTTCAATAAAAGAAATCCGGTAAAATATTTTGTGTAAATTGTACTATTATATTTTTAAAATTTATCTTCTTAGGTTAGGTTTAAGTTTTTTTTTTTTTTTTTTTTTTTTTTTTTTTTTTTTTTTTTTTTTTTTTTTTTTTTTTTTTTTTTTTTAAAAAGCACTACGGTCTATTGTTTTGCAACACGAGGGCTAAAGAGACCGGGACCTACTGCTTAAAATCGTGTACTACCTGTAACCAGCCACCCACCCGAAGTCAGGTGGAGGGTTTTTAAATTGCTGGTTCGGTCTGACCGTCCGGCAACAATGCGTTACGCAGGTGCCAAGTTAGCATTAAGTCAAGCAAGCAAGCCCATAAAATTTAAAATAACATATATATATATATATATATATATATATATATATATATATATATATATATAATGTAGAAAATCTAAACTAATAAATACAACTAATGCAGTTTACGAAAGTGGGGTGGATACTCCGCAGGAGTAATGCCCAGGTTAAAAGACCGGTTGACCTGGTGTACTGCATGAAACTTTCTGACATGAGAGCAGGTGTTTGCGAGGGAAGCAATAACTGCACAGGGCAATTGTGATGGCCATTCGTGAAGGGATACTTTGACCCTTGTGGTGTGGTTTTAGGTTAAACTCATGGCCGCACGATGGCGCCTTGATTAACGGTGAGCCAGTCAACCAGGCTCCTGGCCTTCCTTATCAGTACGGGGTTTTTGATTAGGCTCTCTGCCCAGAGTTCCTTGGATCTGTCAGAGCGTTTCTAAAGATGCAAGTCATGTGTCAGAGGGCAGTCGTGCAATGCTTAAAGCCGATTCCGAAAGGCTACGAATATCCATATCATAGTGGGATTCGAACCCACTAACTCTGGTACCGAAGATCAGCACCCTAACCAATCGGCCAGCTTTCTGCAAGTTTATCTTCTTAGAAACTTTTCTTCTGAGAACTTTATATTCTTTGCAA
>CM063501.1:23457615-23485115 GCA_032207245.1 Pardosa pseudoannulata
ATCTTAAGCCGGATCGGTCTCTGAACCCGCAATCCTTCAGTTACGAGAACATTGCCCTTGGCGATTGAGTTCCGTGGATCGAAGAAAAGTTTGCACCAGAAAACTCAATCTTGGTACATCGTTCGTTGGTTGCTTTCCTTTTTCAAATTAAGATAAATTAATTACTAAATTATTTAGTTGCTGCCTGATATTATGAAAAAACTAATATTAGTTTTGAAATAAATACAAATTTCATTCGGAAATCCCAATTACCCAGTCCAAAATCTTAGCTCGAAGAGACTAGTAGGCTATAAATATTCCTATCGCTACTCCTTCAGAGTTCCCAGTCATATAAGCAACCCTTTTACATAAGGATCTCCTAGTATAAGCGCAAGAAAGAAGAAACGAGAACTCCAAATATTTCTCGGAAATAAACTTACGCAAACATTCCAAAAGAGTAAAAATAAAAAAAACAATCTTACATGTTTCATATATACCCCTATGCCAATGAGGATACCAATCAAACCTAAATCCTTTGATGTTCAGCATCTACCACTCTTTTTCTCAAAAACATGGCGTGTATGTAAAAATGTTACGCTACTGCGTTTCCTAATCAAGCCAATAACCCCCTTCCTCCCTCGGAAATAAAAAAGAGGGAATGAGGAGAAGGTTGCGTGACGTTTGACGTGCCCTCTCTCGTCAGGACTGTTTTTGCATTTCTTTTTTTTTTTAGCTTTTTATTTTTTGCAATTTTTTTTTTTGTTTATAGACGTTTTTCTTTATTACTCTACATCTCTTTTTAAGGACGTACAGCACTTGGTTCCGTCGAGTTTCCAGATCTGTTTGATTTTATTCGAAGCAGGTGAAGTAAATTGGGGAGGCAACAGAAAAAATCCGTTTCTAATGATTTATTAATGAATTTGAAAAGCGATTCCTGTATCCCCATAATAATGGCATAAAGGGGAATGAATATATACTTGCAGTTACAGGTAATTTTTGTACTGTTTATGGCTACGATTAATAACAAGGCAATAAGAATATTTACTTCATTTATTTAAAATTCAGCGTGTCTACAATTTAACTTCCCTACTTTAAAGTTGGCAACAGTTAAAACAATTGTTCAGAAAGTTGAAAGTTGAAAAGTCTCATGGGTTGAAATCTAAGGATTGGGCCGCCACACATTAGGAAGGTTGTGGCTGCTGGGACGTTCTTCTATAAAATGATTTTTATGAACACTCTTAAAAGGAAGGCTATTGTGAGGAGGAGCTCCATCTTGGCTTTTGGACTAGAGGCATTTGAAACATCTAGTCAGTCTTGGATAAACAAGAACTATACCTGGTCTGAAAGACATCATTTTACTACATGTTCTCAGCATTTCCTGGACATATTGCAGTCAACTGTAGAACATGTTATCCTACGATTTCAAATTGTAGCTGAGAATGATGTCCTCACATGTTGAACCTGTCTTGTGATTTTTTACAAGTGCTATACATTAAAAATATTACAGGTACAAATACAAAGGACGAAATGCAAATAAGTCATTTTTTAAGAAGATGATACACCAGGTGAAACAAACAATCATCATAAGAATCCACACCCCTTTCTGTACAACGATGGAATTAACCTTAGTGGAGGACACATGCACACAACTCAGAAAAGATAGTAGCAGTAGACCAATATGCCTGAGATTATAAGAAAACATTCTACGGACTTCTATCGAACTTTCTCCTGTTCATGCATTGACAGCCACACTCTCGATACATCACTTCCAAAACAATGCTGGGGTAACTCAGGTTGTGGTTCTGAAACAAACCCTTGAATCAAAAGGCACGCGTTTTACCAGATAAATTTCTTCAAACTGATTGCACGCTAAGTCAAATATTTTAATTTCGTTTATGACTATGTTTAAAATAAGTTCAAAGTGGGAAATTTATGATTCCATGGTGTATTTGTTTTGGGGTCAAAAAAGTTTCCATGTTATAAGAAATGACGAAACTTAATTTCAGAACATCACTAATAGGAGAGATATATGAAAAGTACCTTGTTTATAAATATTTTATATGTAGCTTCTGCATAACATGTCCAAATAGGTAACTGGCTCGTTCAACTCATCTCATAATGTCATCCTCCTAGTAGTCATCACCGCAGTATTGATTCGTTTCCTCATACCTCTTAAATAGAGATACTTGATGTACTCAAAAATGAAGAAGTCATAATGCATTAAATCAAGTGACCTAGACAACCAAGAGAACAAAGACATGTTCTTTGCACCAGAAGGCTGAATCCTGGTGCGTCATTTAAGGGAAAATTCATCATTCAGTTATCATCGGACTTGAACGCGCCAATGATTCTAATTAGAGATTGCAGTACAAACTTGGTTGTTTTTTGGTTATTTTCATATATCACTCCTATTTGCATGAGAGATGTTCTGAACGTATGGAGTTCTAAAAATGAATTGATGTTTCGCAAGTAGCCCTGTATAATATAAGGATACTGACACATACCCATACAAATATGTATGTACCAGAGACATGGGAATTATGGATGCTGTGAATGGGTCATTTTAATGAAATTTTAAAATAAGAATGGTATTTTTACACCACGCTAAATTTTTATTTTATATTTATATTTTTCTTTTATGTCACTTTTCTTTTTTTTTTTTGCTAGCATAATTTATATATATATATATATATATATATATATATATATATATATATATCTTCAGAATGTTTGAAAAACTCCATTTTCTGCTGAGTGGCAATTATATGGTCATGAGAAACTATTCAAGTATGTTTGTATCAGGCACTTGGGATACATTCAAACTCGAAGTTTGTTTAGTACATAGGGAATATGACTTCATCTAAGGCATGTGGTAGGTCAACCATTGCTTTTCTATAACAGTAGCTGTTTGTAAGCTGTTTTTATCTCCCCATTTTATTTCTACTCTATATTGTCGGTGCAAAGCCTTATACATTTTTTGTCATCAAATACTCTTTTATAAATTTGGTGTTACACTAAAGTTTTCTAAGTAACAAAAAAGGTTTTCTTCTACATAAAGATAAATAAAAATAAATTTAAATCTGTTAAATTAATCTTGTGTGAATGTATTATAATAGTATTAAAATATATATATAACACGATCATGAGTTATTCACAGGGCTGGTGATAGCGAGAGGTAGGGTGGAGCACAGCACGTTGGTGGCTAAATTTTAAGGGTGGTGAAATGATTATCCACTAACTTATAACCAATCCTAAGGTACGAAAATATAAAAAGGTAGCCAATTAATTTGCACGTAAGAGGCTGATAGTCTAGAATTGGTACTGCATTCACGAGAGAAAAGTGTAAATTTTTAAAAATGTATGCATACATGAAAGTCAATATTCATAAGAAAAAATATAATGTCATTTGTAAATTATTTTTGTAAATGAATATGGATAATACTAATACTAATATAGGTTTCTTATAAAAATCCATAACTGCCTGCCGGTATAGCGGATCAGAGCTTTTCAATTATTCGTAGTTCAATAATTATTCTATAACTAATTGAAGCATGCAGGACTTGGTTCGTAACTTCATGCAGGGAAAGGCTTAAATACTAATATTTAAGACGTGCAATCTACAGTGCTTTTTGTACTACTTCTGATCAATTTTAACCATCTAACAACTTAATATATTCTTTTACAAGATATGATAAATTTCAGACTGAAGACATTAGACAACAGTAACGATCTGCATTTATAAATACATTTGTTTAAAACGTGGTGTTTGATTAGTATTGAATCATACATAAAGTAATCTCATTTACCTGAAACATTATTTACTATATAATTCATATGGCTTTAGCCTCATAATAGTCGTGATCAATTCTTATATAAGCAGACATTTCAAATAAATATTATCTCACTTCAATTTTTCAGATTGATTAGGTGTTATCGTATGAAAAACGAATCAAAACATTTAAGGGATGACATTTCGAAGATTTCTTCAGAGTAAGAAAATCTACCTCGTGGTCTTGAAAGAAGCAATAAAATATTCCATATTAATATTACATTACAAATATGGAAATGCAATTTAAATAAAAACAGGAGCTTAAAAATATGTAACAAAATAAATGACAGTTTTTAGTATACAAGTCGACAAAAAAACATCAAGAGTAAAGTTTATTCCGAACTTTTTTATAGTTTCTCGCTGAAGAGCCTTACACTTATTTCTTCGAATTCCAGTAAGCTAAAGTGTAGTTTTAAGTTTAGAAACTGTTTTTTACTATTTAGAACAAGAATATCTTTAAAATAAAGCATGCATCATTTCAGTGGACTTTTCTGGTAACTCCAGTTGAAGCATAATGTGACCCACAAAGGCATATTAAATGATTTGACTATGCATTGTATATACGAATTAATTCATGTAATGAGAATAGTAGACGCAATTTTCTAATTACATGAATTCATTACACAAATGGCAGTAGAATATTAATAAATTAAATCTGAATACATACCTGGCAGCGCATTTAATAAAAATAAGAACTAAAGAATGAGATGAAAAGAATGTTAAACTGTCTATTGACAAGTCCTCTCAAAATCAAAAGAATGATTTGACTATCGCAAAAATCAAGGAGCAGAATGACTGAAAGTTACAAAAAAAAATCGTTCAAAAAAATAATAACTGAGTTACACAAAAGCTGAATAAAAAAGCAGTGTCCCACCCCAGGAAATATCATTAGTTTATTGAAATATCGACATATTATGGGTCTTCAATGATTTTTTTTGCTACACGCTGAAAAATCCCCACCCCACAGTATCGCAGAAATGATGTATGCATTAACACCCAGATATGCATGAGAGAAGAGTTATTTACCTGTTTTTATTTCTGTATTATTATTTTCCATCATTTCCACCTCTTCCCTTAAAAATTCTAACAAGGGATTACAGTGCACCGATTCTGCTTTTGCAATTATTCAAATCTGACAGCAAGGGTCATGGAGAAGGAATTTTTTTTCTTTATTTCCCCCCACATAGCTTTGTCTCCAATTGAATATTTTTTTATTATTATTTACGATACAAAACTCCGCCGACCGAGTTATTTGTTATTATGTATGCATTTTCAATTTCACGCCAAGCATATCTATTTTTTTTATTATTATTACTTCCCGCGCCCTGTTTTTCAACAAATTTTTTAAAAGTTTTTTTTTTCATGGTGTCCCTCGCTCTTCTGTAGCAAACGGAAATCAATAGCATGGTGCTGAGCGTCGCTTTTAACACTGGTTTTTTTACTGTGATACCATTAATAATCCGTCTGGATTATTGTAATTTTTTTCCAACTTATTTTCAGTCAGTGAGTCTGTTTTGGCTGAAATCGATGCCTGAGAGTGGGGCGATAATTTAAATATTGATGCTAACTTATTTAAGATGTAGAGCTCATGATTCACAAAATAGAAGAGTGCAAATGAAAAGTACACAAAACTCAATCTCGTAGATTAGAGATATGCATTCAATGGGGAGTAACACTTGTTTAGAATAGATGTACAAATTTTTGTGATTGATTGCTCGCCGTACTCAAAAGTTTCTAGTCTAAAGAGTAGATGAAAATAAACTAATATTTTATATTGGATTATTTAGTTTAACAATTACCTACAAATATTATTTACATAGGTTATTGAGTCCTCTCAGTGGATTTTAAAATTAATTTTTAGATATTATCTTTTGTGGCATTCTTAAACATGAAAGGAATTTTAAAAGTAATAAATTATTTAAAAGCAAACCAATATCAAAATAGCACTGTGTTATAAAACTAGAATTTACCCTCCAGTTATCCCTGAATTATTATTTTGTTTAGCTATTAATTATAAGCACTGCTTTAAGTGGATTGTTAAGTTATATCTGCAGATAAAAAGTTAATTTTTTATATATTAACCTAGTAGCATTTCTAAATATCAACCGAATTCTACAAGTAATAAATACTATAAAACGAAAATAATATCAAATTAGTTATTATGGTAAGTTTAGTTATCATTGCATTGAGCAAAAGATTTAGAATTTTTTTTTCTGGACCAAATTACTATTGCCTAAGTTTTTTTTTCTAAAGATTTTCTAAAAATATATGATATTTAAGCTTTTGAGATTTAAAGGTAAGGAGGCTATGAACCAGGAACGACAATGAATTGGTGCATAATTGTTAACAGATGGTCAAATATAACCTATCAGAAGAAACACACGTAAAGACAGCATATTTGGAAATGCAAATATTAAATAAAAAGATTATACATG
This sequence comes from Pardosa pseudoannulata, assembly GCA_032207245.1. Classification (NCBI taxonomy): domain Eukaryota; kingdom Metazoa; phylum Arthropoda; class Arachnida; order Araneae; family Lycosidae; genus Pardosa; species Pardosa pseudoannulata. Next base: position 23,463,859 of record CM063501.1, read on the forward strand.
AAGAACCTTCCTCACTCTCTAAAAAAATGTGACATCGTGATCAATTCAGCTGGAAGTAGTTACTGCCTAGATAATTATCAAAAATATAAACTTTTATATAAGAATATTTTATATATAAATACTTCTATATATAAACCAGAGCAGACTGAACAGGAATACTCTTAATCACTTCAAGAGCAACCTGTCTTTAAATATTCAGGATGTTGTGATGACTTATTTGTACCGGTGGATAATTCTGTATGGCAAAATACTACATGCAGCAGGTCCGTGGAGATGTGATAGGCTTCAAAGAATTAAACTCAAGAAACGAAACTACCCTTCAATTAATTATATTCATATTCTACACTTTAATTTATTATATTTATCACAGCTGCTTATGCTTAATATATATGTATTAAAAAACATCCTATTGTTTGTATTGGTAGATACGTATTGTAAAAATTATATCTCATGAATATTTTAACTGTGTATTATACATTACTTCAAGAAAATCAAATGAATAAATCACTCATAAATAATTTCTATTAATATTTAATTTATTACTTAATTTAACCTTGCTATTGTTTTACTCTTGTCAACAAATATTTCTTTTAATAAGTTTGGTCACCAATTATTTTGAGTGACAGATTCGTGACTTATAAATCAAATTTTTCGAGTGTGTCTATGAATGCAACTAAAATTGCAGAAGTAAAACACAATATGTTAACTTTAAATATAGTAATGGACATGTCTGATTTATTTAAGGTTAATTTTATTTTATAATTGGGTTTTTTTTAAACAAATTTAGTATAGATCCCTGTATGTTATGTTAACTCAGATGATAAAGTTATTTAGAACAAGGATGGGGAGCAAGCATTTCCGCATGAGTATTAGTAGGTTTCATTTTGAGATGACCCCTGAAATAATAGAACATATCAGGCCCACAGGAATTCCCCTTAGAACTCTCAAGTGGTAACCCTATGTGTGTACGTGCTAGCCAGCAAATCCAGCCAATAGAAATGCATGAGGACAGTCTGAGCCTCTCAGGCATTCACACAACAATTGTTTTCTGGTTATTATTCTGACTTGGAAAGCAGCCTCTTGTTTCCCTTTCCCTGTTCGTTTTTCAACTCCCTCATGGAAGATTCTATCATGTTTTACTTTGTTTAAGAAGTTTTCACCTGCTTAGTTTAGAAAAAATTTTTAAATAACCTTCCTGCTCCTACTTCTCTTTAGTATATTTCAAGTGGTATATTTTTATATAGATATTTATATGTACAACGTAAAGAAAGTAATATCTATTTCCAGTTTATTTAATGAGGTAATAGCTAACATTGGTGGTACATTAAATTATCAAAAAAATCTAGGTACATTTTCTAACATATAGTAATTATGGTATTCTTTTTTATAATTGTATGATAATTATAAATATAATTTGTATAAGATCTTTATAATGATTACGTACATATATGTGCTTGCGTGTATGCACTCATCTATGTTCTTTCATTTATCGACCACTTAAATACAATTTTTAGTTATATTTTTCATAGCTTGTGCTTGATATATATATTTTAAGAAATGCCCTATTGTACGTATTAGTAGGTAATGTAATAAATTATTTCTAATCCATATTTTAACTATATATTACACAACATTTTAATACGTTATATATTTCATAGCTTATGCTTCATATATATATTTTAAGAACTACCCTATTTTAGTTATTAGTAGGTAATATAATAAAATTTCTAATGGATATTTTAACTACACATTATACAACATTTCAATACGTTATATATTTTATAGCTTATGCTTGATATATATATTTTAAGAAATACCCTATTGTAAGTATTATTAGTAGGTATTATTAGTAGGTAATGTTATAAAATTTCTAATGCATATTTTAACTATATATTATACAACATTTCAATAGTTATATTTTTCATAGATTATTATTTCATATATGCATACTTTAACTATATATTATGCAACATTTCAATACGTTATATGTTTCATAGATTATTATTTCTTATATGCATATTTTAACTATATATTATACAACATTTCAATACGTTATATTTTTCATAGATTATTATTTCTTATATACATATTTTAGCTATATATTATACAACATTTCAATACGTTATATTTTTCAAAGATTATTATTTTATACATGCATATTTTAACTATATCTTATACAATATTCCAATGCGTTAAATTTTTCATAGATTATTATTTCATATATACATATTTTAACTATATACAATGTTTCAATACATTATTTTTCATAGATTATTATATTATATATGCATAAACTATATATTATACAACATTTCATACTTTCTATTTTTCATAGATTATGTTTTATATATATGCTTTAAAAATACCCTTTTGTATATATTGTAATAAATTATATCTAATGAATATTTTAACTTTATAATATGCAACATTTATGTAGAAACTTTAGAATTTATTCTATTTATAGTGCATATTTTATTTTATTTGTATATAACTAGCATATATTTTAGTTTTATGCTTATTCAATTTATCATTAGGTTATTCACATTTTTTTTGTGCTAAAATTTAAAATGAGGCTCTGAGAATGATGGCCGAGTAATGATAGTAGTAAAGGGTGCTGCTCTTCAGTACCGTATTCGTGGGTTTGAGTTCTGCTGCAAGCATAAATGTTCGTAGCTGTTAATTAGCTTTAAAAAGTAGGTCCCTTGTATCTCTCGTGTAGCAAAACTGCAAATTGTTGCTCTCCAAATCAAACCAAGCCTCTAATAACAATTTAAACAAAGACAAACTGAAATAAAATAACTCTGTACATCAAAAATTAAAATAAACAGATATGATCTTAAACTCTTTAGAGGACCACAAATCCTTTTCCTTCCAATGGTTAGTCATGCGGAATGAGTGTTATATGTATTTGTTTCTATGTAGGTGTTTGGGTGTTTGTGACGTGTGATTGCATGTGCGTAAGAGCTTACATGTTTTTGTATATAATAAAATGTAATAATGATGCAGAAATTTGTCCAGCAAGCTGTCACGTTATCATGATGACTAGTCTCTTTTTTGTAAATAAGTAAAAGTTTTAGAATATATCTTGTTCGTGATTCTGGTTTAGAGGCTATTTCGAATGCTAATAGTGTTCGAAGTAAAAATGACTAATTTTTTCGTTTCCGGAAAATAAAGAATTTGGCCACGACTGTCTAAATTCTATCACTACTGTGCTTCAGTGATTTATTGATTTTTCATTTGTTCTACATCATGGAAGAAATGTTTTAGATTTATTTAGAAATACCTCTAGATTTTTTTTGCTATTCAATGTATTTTCGCATTATGACATATATGCATATATATATATATATATATATATATATATATATATATATATATATATATTATATATCCTCACAATTAACAGCTAGTCATAGTACAAAACATGGGTTATTTTAACATGGTATTTTTTATCAAGTGATCAAATGTGTTTATTATTCGTAGTTTTTTATCCGTCCGTAAATTTAATTAATGTGTGTGCATATGTTGCTGATTCTTGACAGTTGTTTTTGATGTATATACAGTGATACATTTAGCTGATGTATTATATATTTTTGAAGAAATATTACATATATATATATATATATATATATATATATATATATATATATATATTATATATATTTATATATATATATATATATATATATATATATATATATATATATATATATATATATATATATATATATATATATATATATTATATATATTTATTTTAAACATTATTTTTTATACTGATAATTTTGATATATCTTTTTTATAAAGATATTTTTTGGTGTTTAATCTTATAGTATTGATCTGATGTATATCAAATATTTCTATGCATATTTCATATATATATTATATATATATATATATATATATATATATTTATATATATATATATATTATATATATATTTATATATTATTTATATTATGAGATGTAGCTATGTTTTCATAAGGAGCGAAAAATGCAGCGTATACACTTTGGTTACATGATTTTTTCTCAGGAGGCTTGTGGTGTGGCCTGTAGAAAAGACTGCACTTAATTTACCAAGTTTAGAATTTATGTCAGGAATTGGACCATAACTGGAGTTACGGTCAATTAAAGCCAAAAAGACGCATTGTGCACAAGACAATGGAACAATTTATGCATAAGCACAGGATAATGGAAAAAGTATAGGGTTGCTGGAGTAGTTCAGAAGCAAGGAAAAGAATGCAGCGTGCTCTTGGATTTAGGCAATTTTTCTTTCAGGTGTAGCACGTGGAGTGTTTCTTTTACTTTTTAATTTTTTACATATTTTTTTAATATATTTCCTTGTTTTTGTTCTATATTTGAATATTTTAATGTAGATCATTGGTATTTTACTATAATTAAAGCCGATAAAGCAAACTTGGGTTATTAATGGCATTGAAATAACAACAGCAATGTACTACACCACAGCATATATAAAAGTATAGAAACATATTTTATAATATTTATAATACAATTTCTGTTTTTAGATATTAACATAACTATTTTTTAAATAAAAGGTATGGATAAATCATAATCATTGAAACCTAATAACTTATTAACGTATGAATCATTTCTGCTGAATATATGCTGTTGAATATCCTAAATCTGAATTATTGACTGCTGAGGGTAAAAATTTCTTTTTAAATTAAAAAACAAATTAAACAAGTTGTAATTATACAGGCTATTTATAGATGTATAATCGTGTGTGTAATATATATGATATATAAGTATAGAAATATCCATTTTCTCATCTCATTTGTATTTTTAGTTAATATGAATTAAATACACGTGAGACCGACTATTTCTTTAGCGGAGTCGAATTCTTCTTTTCCAACAATACCTGAGCCGCTCATTTCACCGTTATTTATGCCAACTCTAATTTCTCTTCCCATAACTCTTAAGTATTTCTCTCATTTCGGGAACTCCTCATCAAGATTACCAATGGATTCTTAATTACACGTTATCCCCTTTCCCTTTTCCAAAACAAACCTCAACGAATTAAAACCTCGCCATCCCTCGCAATCCCCTCTCTCTCTCGTCGGCCTTCTTCCTCCCCCTTCGCCCCCCACCAACCCTTTCCTCCGTCCCCCTAAAACAACCCCTTGGAATCGCAATCCACTTTTTGATGAATAATTTAGCAAGCAAGAGTCAAACTCCAGGTTGTGTTCCCTCGTTAGAAAAGAGCAAGAGACACACCACGGCTCTCCGTCGCATAGCTTTGCATGTTAAAAAGCATCTGTCGCATTAGATTTTAGGGAAGCTATTTTCCTCTCCCTCTCATCAGCATGTTGTCATTTATTCCCTTGCATTTTCATCTTTTCCGGAGCATCCGTCGGGATGCGGTGCAGACGCAAGTCTTTTAAATTGACACACGCCGTCTTAACAAGCGAGTGTTGCTCTTTTCCGATGAGTCCTCCTTCTTGTTTGTACAGACGTAGCTCATTTAGACAACCTTCTGCTCTTTTCTCTTATGATAATACACCCACCCACCCCCCGCTCACTCATCTTTTCCAACTCTTCTCTCTTCGTCTCGTTCGTATCTCATCACGGAACAGATAGGACCCGAAATAATGATTACGTATGCACATTTTAACGTGACCCGGGTCCTTTTGCCTTTTGCAACTGTAGTAAAGCCTTTGCCTTACCGGAGGCAACTCCTTCCTTCCTACCTCGTAGTTCCGAGAAAAGTTTTCTTTTCTCGACGTTGTTGCCTTGCACAGTTGTTGCATGCCGTTCCGATACCAATTTGGAACATATTGCGTGTCCACACTTTAGAGAAAAGTTCCTGCCCATTTGATTGGGTTCCAAAAACTTCCACCTCTGCGATTAGTACAACACAGTGTTCCCTATACTGAGACTACACAAATTTTCTTACCTTTATATTACTTTCTGCTTACATCCGATAACTGAAAATCGATGTAAATCTAATAAATAAATCATAGATTATTTTGAGTATAGACTTTATTTTGTACTCTCTCAGAAATTACTAGTAACTGCTTTCATGACTTAAATGCAAAATTACATTAGAATCGGATGCTATAGAACTTATAGACTGTTAATTTTCTTTTCTTTGTTGACCAATCATAAATATTATTAATATATTAGAAAATTAGTATTAGAAAATTAATAGGTTTATCTTCAATAAAATATTTAAAGTTTTAAATAATTTTCTTAAGTTATAATATAATAATATAATTCTATTTTAGAATCTCACATTACACTGAATAAAAGAGGGACAATAATTATTATACATGCCTAAGGAATGAAAATTTTTAAAATATTCATTAGCAAATATTTTGTGTCTATTTATTTTTTTTTTACATTTGGATTTATTTATAAAAAAAGATTACTAAATAGGTAGTTAAGTCTTACTTTAAAAAAAAGAGAGAAAGCTAATGGGTAACAAATAAGAGAAAACGAAGTACTTGTATAATAAAGGCTTTAATCCATTCGGGTCTGGTGTCCTAATAATAAAACATCAAATATGATATCCATCTATTGAATAAATTTAACAAAATTTTGTATTCACTCAGAAATTACTAGTAACTGCTTTCATGACCTTTTTAATGCAAAATTACATTAGAATCGGATGATATAGAGCTTATAGACTGTTAACTTTCTTTTCTTTGTTGAATAATCATAAATATTATTAATATGCTAGAAAATTGGCATTAGAAAGTTAATAGGTTTATCTTCAATATAATATTCAGAGTGTTAAATAATTTCCTTAAGTTACAGTATAATAATATAAATCTTTTTTAGTTTCTCCCATTGTATTGAATAAAAGAGGGACAATAATTATTATATATAAATAAGGATTGAAAATTTAAAATAATCATTAACAAATATTTTGTGTCGATTTAAATTTTTATATTGCATTTGGAGTTATGTTTTAAAAAAAAAGATTACTAAATAGGTAGTTTATATTTAAGTCTTACTTTAAAAAAAAGAGAGAAAGCTAATGGGTAACAAATAAGAGAAAACGAAGTACTTGTATAATAAAGGCTTTAATCCATTCGGGTCTGGTGTCCTAATAATAAAACATCAAATATGATATCCATCTATTGAATAAATTTAACAAAATTTTGTATTCTCTCAGAAATTACTAGTAACTGCTTTCATGAGTTTTTAATGCAAAATTACATCAGAATCGGATGATATAGAGCTTATAGACTGTTAACTTTCTTTTCTTTGTTGAATAATCATAGATATTATTAATATGCTAGAAAATTGGCATTAGAAAATTAATAGGTTTTACTTCAACATAATATTCAGGGTTTTAAATAATTTCCGTAAGTTACAATATAATAATATTTTTTTAGTTTCGCACATTATATTGAATAAAAGAGGGACAATAATACAATATTATACATACCTATGGAATGAAAATTTTAAAATATTAATTAACAAACATTTTGTGTTAATTTATATTTTTATTTAGCATTTTGATTTATTTATAAAAAAGAGTACTAAATAGATGGTTTATATTTAAGTCCTATTTAAAAAAAGAGAGAGTTCATGGGTAACAAATAATATAAAACGAAGTATTTGAATAATACAGGCTTTAACCCTTTCGGGCCTGGTGTCTTAATAATAGTACAACAAATACTGTATCACTCTATTCAGTAAATTTAACAAAATGTTCCCCGAAATATTCTTGTTCTATTAAAATGACTTGTATTTAAAACATGTATTTCATGATTTTTCCAAAAGGAACATATACTTGTCTAAAATACTTATTCAGGGTGAATTTCTCTTCCATCTAAGATGAGTACTAAATAGGTGATTTAAGTCTTTCTTAAAAAAGAGAGCTCATTGGTAACACAGCAAAGAAAATGAAGTACTTGAATAATACAGGTTTTACTAAAAGTACATCAAATCTATCTTACTAAAAGTACATCAATTTTGATATCACATATCAAAATGTATCTTATCAATAAAATTTACAAAATATTCTCCCCCCCCCCAAATTATCGAGTTCTATTTAAATGACTCATTAAAAACATGTATTTCATGATTTTGATAAAAGACACATATACTTGTATAAAATACTTATTCAGGGTGAATTTTTCTTCCATCAAAGAAGTATACTAAATAGGTGATTTAAATTTAAGTAATTCTTAAAAAGGAGAACTCATTTGAAAACAGAGAAAATGAAGTACTTGAATAATACAGGTTTTACTAAAAGTACATCAATTTTGACATCACATATCAAAATATATCTTATAAATAAAATTTACGAAATATTCCCCCAAATTATCACGTTCTATTTCAATGACTTATTTAAAACATGCATTTCAGGATTTTCCCCAAAGGAAAATAGGCTTGTCTAAAATACTTATTCAGGGTGAATTTCTCTTCCATCTAAGATGAGTACTAAATAGGTGATTTATATTTAAGTCTTTCTTAAAAAAGAGAGCTCATTGGTAACACAGCAAAGAAAATTAAGTACTTGTATAATACAGGTTTTACTAAAAGTACATCAATTTTATCTTACTAAAAGTACATCGATTTTGATATCACATATAAAAATATATCTTATCAATAAAATTTACAAAATAGTCCCCCAAATTATCGCGTTCTATTTAAATGACTTATTTAAAATATGTCTTTCAGGATTTTCATAAAAGGCGCATATACTTGTCTAAAATACTTATTCAGGGAGAATTTCTCTTCCGTTTAAGATGAGTAGTAAATAGGTGATTTATATTTAAGTCTTTCTTACATAAAAGAGAGGTCATTGGTAACAGAAGAAAGAAAATGAAGTACTTGAATAATACAGGTGTTACTAAAAGTACATCAATTTTGATATTACACATCAAAATCTATCTTATCAATAAAATTTACAAAATATTCCCCCACATTATCGTGTTCTATTTAAATCACTTATTTAAAACATGTATTTCAGGATTTTTCCAAAAGACACCTATACTTGTCTAAAATGATCATTCAAGGAAGATCTTTTTCCAACTAAAAACAAATTTCTGACCGGAAAGTGTTAAACATAGTTAGAATGGAGACACTTGATTCATTCATCTACCGATTATATAACTTTTCAATTTTTCTAATTCACACTTAAATAATATGATTTGAATTTTAATCACTATGTCGTAAGGCCCTTTGTTTGCTCAAGTAATGTATGTGATAAGACAATAGAACTTAAATTTAGCTCAGATTAAATATTAACAGAAAGAGATTTCAAAATGAGTGAAGATGTCTAAAGGGCTGATTTTTATTGAACATGTTTTAAATGTAAGGATTAAAGTTCAAATGTGTAAGACCTTGTTCTCCCGGTGGTCATGTAATCGAATTCATTTGAGAATATTTAATCATTAAATCATTTTCAAAATTTCATGAATTTATTTTCTTCGAAATACTTATTTAAAAGATAGAACTAATCGATGGTATTTTATTTTTTTATATTTTTGTTGTGAGAACTTGGTTTTATCCCTAAAGAATAGTTTACAGATTGAAAGAAATAAATTAGTTAAGAAATTACAGAAATAAAATGGAATGGAGAAAAACTCTTAACACTAAATCTTATGGAAATTGTTCCTATATTTTAATAAAAAATTTCACAATCTCCATTGTATAAGACAACTTTCTCTCAGTGGTCATATAATCAAATTTATTCAACAATAATTTCTCAGAAAAATATTTTCAAAACTTTATGACCTTATTCTCTTTGAAATATTTATACAAAAAAAACAAAATTAATATATCCTATTTTATTTCTTTGAATTTTTTATAAGAGCGTATTTATATCCCAAAAGAAAAAGTGGCAGACTGAAAGAAGAAAAAAAAAAGTTGAAAAATTACCACAACAAAACGGAACAGAAAGAAGCTCTTAATTCTAAATCTTATAGAAACTAGGTATATACTTTAATAAAATATTTCACTCAATCTACATTTACACATATGGAAACAGTTATACATTTCTGCAAAATCCTTTTCGTTGGAACTATCTCCAACCACCAATAATTCTTGATTCCAATCGCTATCTCTTTCTAGAACAACCATTTACATTCTTGATTCTTATAAGGGCACAAGGGCCACATTGGAAGTCTTATAAAAAATTACACACCGCACTTTCATGCTTGGCTCATTTTTGTAAAAATTTTGCAAGTAGGAACGAGATGCTAATATGAAATTATTAGCATCTCCTTCCTACTTACAAAGTTCATAGCTTAATTAAAAACAAAGGTTTAATCCTTTTAGTTGCTTAAAATATTTGTAAATATTTAAGTTGTAAAAGGCATTCCTGTGGTTCATATCTTTGTACATTTTAAATATAAGAATAAACGTGAAAAGAATTATGAAATTAAAACCGAAAATAGATGTTTTAAGGCTTAAGAAAAATAAATAAGGTCTTATAAGGCTAAATTTTCATGTTTACATTAAATTGTTAAATTAAAAATAAACAAAAAAGTATTAAACCCCAATCAATTTATACTGAAGATGATAAATTAATAGTGTCAGCTTGTTGGAATTAATATTGACAAATTTCAAAAAGAAAAAAAAATACCTAAAGTCAATTTTTTATTGAATTTCATGGATAAAGACAGCGGAGCTTGAAATATTCTTTTTATCACAAAGCTTTTGTGAGCAACAAATGGCCTCTCAGACCACGTGCGATCCAAGGGCAGCAGTTGAAAACCTCTTATTTAAACTATGTTAGATATCCATTTTTAATTCTTTCAATCCCAAATCTTAATAGGAAGGGAAGCTAGGCAGTGCCTCTCAGTGTTCTTTTTATTAAATATATTCGAGAGTATTTACCCAATAAAACATGCCCTAAGCTTACTGAATTTCTTTAAAAATATTTATATGCAATATAAAATTCCTCATTGTACTTAATTTCCCAAGTTTTGTATCGATAGTTAATTCTTGAAGAAAAAAAAGATATCACTGATTGAAAGAAGGAAAAGAAATGTGAGAAATTACCGAAACGAAACGGAATGACAAGAAACTCTTAATACCAAATCTTAAAGAACCCGGGCATATGCTGGAAAAAAAACATTCCACTCAATCTACATTTAGACAAGTGGAAACAGTTATACATTTCTACGAAACCATTCACGAAGCAACTCTCTCTCTCTCTCTCTCCAACCTCCAACATTTCTTGATCCAGCGATCTCTTCCCCGAACAACCATTTAAATTATTCCCCATATCCATCTTTGGTGTATTTTTTTTTCTTCTTTCCATCCCAAAACTTCACTAAATCTTGATAGGAACCGCAGCTCGCAGCACAACCTCAAGACTGGCGTCGGCTGAGGTTCCTATTAAGGTTAATGTTGCGGCAAGGGTCAACCTATGGAAGCGGTTAGCCCTCTTCATCCCTTTTATTGGCCATAAAATTTATGCTGCGACACTCGAGATAGGGTTACCGGCAGGAGGAAGACGGGGATCTCGGCGACAGAAGAGGCGAGAAAAGGAAGCCAAAGTAATGAAAAACAAGCCTCAGAATCTTAAAGCAAAACTGCAACAACTACATAACAAATAATATCACACATAACAAGAAAAAATATCACCTATTTATTGTTTATGGACTACTTTGTTTTTTATTTTAAAAAAAATTACATTAAGATATAACTTAATCTTCAAAAGAACAAAATTTGACCAAGCGTTATTTTGTCCTGAATAATAAAGTTAGGCATAAGTTTCCTAATAAAAAAAAATTTCCAATTATACTGTTATTTAACTTAACTAAAATCTGTTCCTTTCATGGTAAAATCTTATTTTAAAACTGATAAACCGTATTTCCCATTTTAATGAATCTTAAAGCAAAACTGCAACAACTACATAAAAAATAATATCACACATAACAAGAAAAAATATTCATTTATTTTTTGTTTATGAACCACTTTATGTTATGAACCCGTTTTTTACAAAAAAATTACATTAAGGTATAAATTAACCTACAAAAGGGCAGAATTTGACCAAAAATACGAAACGTTATTTTTCTCCTGAACAATAAAGTTAGGCATAAGCTTCCTAATAATTAAAAAGATTTCAATTATAATGTTATTTAACTTGACTAAAATCTGTTTCTTTCATGGTAAAATCTTATTTTAAAACTGATAAACCGTATTTCCCATTTTTATGAATCTTAAAGAAAAACTTTAACAACTACATAACAAATAATATCACACCTAACAAGAAAAAATATTCATCTATTTATTGTTTATGAACCACTTTGTTTTTTATAAAAAAAATTACATTAAGATATAAATTAACCTTCAAAAGGACAAAATTTGACCATAAATACAAAATGCTATTTTGTTTTGAAAAATAAAGTTAGGCATAAGTTTATAATAAATAAAAAAAAATTCAATTATACTGTTATTTAACTTATCTAAAATCTGTTTCTTTCATGGTAAAATTATATTTTAAAACCGATAAACCTTATTTCACATTTTAATGAATCTTAAAGCAAAACTGCAACAACTACATAATAAATAATATCACACATAACAAGAAAAAATATCACCTATTTATTGTTTATGAACCACTTTGTTTTTTATAAAAAAATTACATTAAGGTATAAACTAACCTTTAAAAGGACAAAATTTGACCAAAAATACCGAACGCTATTTTGTCCTGAATAATAAAGTTAGGCATAAGCTTCCTAATAAAAAAAATTTCCAATTATACTGTTATTTAACTTAACTAAAATCTATTTCTTTCATGTAAAATCTTATTTTAAAACTGATAAACCGTATTTCCCATTTTAATGAATCTTAAAGCAAAACTGCAACAACTACATAACAAATAACATCCCACATAACAAGAAAAAATATTCATCAAATTGTTGTTTATGATCCACTTTGTTTTTTACAAAAAAAATTACATTAAAGTATAAATTAACCTACAAAAGGAGAGAATTTAACCAAAAATACGAAACGTTATTTTTGTCCTCAACAATAAAGTTAGGCATAAGCTTCCTAATAAATAAAAAAATTCCTATTATACTGTTATTTAACTTAACTAAAATCTGTTTCTTTCATGGTAAAATCTTATTTTAAAACTGATAAACCGTATTTCCCATTTTTATGAATCTTAAAGCAAAACTGCAACAGCTACATGACATATAATATCACACATAACAAGGAAAATATTCATGTATTTTTTGTTTATGAACCAGGAAAAATATTCATGTATTTTTTGTTTATGAACCACTTTGTTTTTACAAAAAAAAATTACTTTGAGGTATAAATTAACCTACAAAAGGACAGAATTTGACAAAAAATACGAAACGTTATTTTTGTCCTCAACAACAAAGTTAGGCATAAGCTTCCTAATAAATAAAAAAAATTCCAATTATATTGTTATTTAACTTAACTACAATCTGTTTCTTTCATGGTAAAATTTTATTTTAAAACTGATAAACCGTATTTCCCATTTTTATGGATCTTAATGCAAAACTGCAGCAACTACATAACAAATAATATCACATATAACAAGAAAAAAAGCATTTATCTATTGTTTATGAACCACTTTGTTTTTTACAAAAAAATTACATTAAGATATAAATTAACCTTGAAAAGGACAAAATTTGACCAGAAATACGAAACGCTATTTTGTCCTGAACAATAAAGTTATGCATAAGCTTCCTAATAAATAAAAAATTTCCAATATACTATTATTTAATTTAACTAAAATATGTTTCTTTCATTGCAAAACCTTATTTTAAAACTGATAAACCGTATTTTCTATTTATGTTTTTGAGCCTGGTATGAGTTATTTCAAACTGGTCCGGGTACATTTCTTTTCTCAATTTCTCTCATATTTTTAGATACTGTTTATTATCGTGTTTCTCATAAAACTTGGTATGCTTTGCAAGCATAAGTTTCCTAATAAACAAAAAAATTCCAATTAAACAGCTATTTAACTTAACTAAAATCTGTTTCTTTCATTGCAAAACCTTATTTTAAAACGGATAAACCGTATTTTCTATTTTTATGTTTTTGAGCCTGGTATGAGTTATTTCAAACTGGTCCGGGTACATTTCTTTTCCCAATTTCTCGCATATTTTTAGATACTGTTTATTATCGTGTTTTTCATAAAACTTGGTATGCTTTGCAAAGTCAACCTTTAAGTAATTGACTTAAAGTATTTTATTGATTGAGGTTGTAATAACCTGAAATAATGATAAAAATCACAAAATGTTATATAAAGTAATTGTTTAGTAGAAATTTTAACTTAAGATATAGTTTAAACCTTATTTCAATAAAAAATGTTAAAAATTTGTTAAAAAATGGAAATAATCAGGTAATAAATATTGCAGTAGGTAAAACTTCAGAAAATAGTGTTGATATAATTTATGTGAAAACATTTTATATTTTAATAAAGAATTTACTTTCTGTATATGTTATCGTCTTATGTTGAATATTTTAGTATATCCAAACTATATTTTCCCCTTAAAGACATAACTTTCATTTATTTATTTGTTCTTCATGATCATAAATATGCATCGCATATTTTTTGCCTCATCCAATCCTACCGACTCTTTGTAACAAAATTTAGTTTTTCATAATGAACTGAAAGACTACACGTTATAGAATCTAATACATTTGCCCCTCTCTCTGACGCTTTATATGGGAATCAAAGAAGAAAACTATTTTGTGAATTGCTATATGGTGTTTTAGATTATGTAGGAAAATCTTTCAGCATCATCCTTTTAAGTAAAATTCAAAGAGACTCATAGCAGGTTTGAATAGTTAAAAAGGCTAAAAAATAAACAAAAAGAACAGCATTGTGATTGTAAATTTCTTACTTATATGATCATTTTACATATATATATATATATATATATATATATATATATATATATATATATATAATATATATATATATATATATATATATATATATATATATATAAAACGTCTTTCTGTTATAGTAAAAATAGATGATTATAGTAAAAATTCTGTAGTTCTGTTAAGTTGTACTCTTAAAATATGTTTTGTAAACAAAGCTAAATTGTATGATTTTTATTTATTTATATTAAAAACAACTTTCATATAAATACAACAATCCCGAGACCAAAGATCTACTTGTGACAGGGGGGGGGCTGTTCCAATGACCTCAATTTTCTTATTTATTACAAATACAAATATAATCGCAAGCAGTATAAATTATGCATTTTGTTCAAATTCAGTGAGTAATGCTATCTTGAATGTAAGAAAATTGATTTGGAGTGCAACGGTCTACTTTCTTGTAACACGACGGATAATAAGACCGAAACCTACAGATAAAAGCCTATTTCGAACGGCTACGAACATCCATGCCACTGTGGGATTCGACCAAACGCACTCTAGTCGCAAAGTTCAGCACTCTAACCGTTCGGCCATCGTTCGACTTATAAAATAGAATGGAAAGAAAGTGTACACAATAATGTATTAAAAATTATTACTTTAATAGAAAATAACCACATTTTTCTGCTCTCTTTTATTTTCTAACACTTAGAAAAATGAAAATTTACTCCTTATGCAAAGGCTTCTTTTTATATGGTTTCATCCTGTTATTTTTGTAAAACACCTGTATTAAAATGCCACGAATCAAGATTGAGTATTAAAATAATTCTCTAAAAATCTAAATGAATAATAATAAATGACATTAACTCAATGGTAGAGATGAGCGTTATCGTTGAGAGTTGTCATTTAAACTCATTAAACTACATTCATTAACACTTTTTCAAACACTCCACAAATTAAAATTAAACAAGTTAAAAAGACTTCGTAAATTTATCATCAATCACCTCCTCTCATATAACTATCAATACTGCTGTTTTATGAGCAGAAGAGAAAAAATATTGTATTTCAGCACTAATTCAATTATAAATAGCTTATTTATCTTAAATTTAGATCTACAGTCTGGTTTTATTGATTAAAAACGTTATTAAATTTGTTAGATTCTCTCCCATATTTGTAAACTTACCACATGGAAACATCAATAAAAAATTAACTCTTTATCATCCCATTAATTTATATCTACTTATTCGTAATTATAAATTATTACACAAAATAAAGCTTCTCTCTCCTAATATAAACCTACTATACAAATCATATAATTTTAAACTGAGGCTAATATCCACTCCCTAAGCGTTGTTTATGTAGAGTTCGATATTTGTTACACTTATACAAGCAGCTAATTCAAATAAATTTTGTTAGGCCTGTATTTTCCACTTGTCATACTTTTTCAACAAAATACAACGGAAATTTTAGTTCTTATTAATGCTGTATGATTTATAGAAACGAGAAATTGCAAAGATTACAATATAGAACTATACATACCATATTTAAAAGATTACCATACACAGAATTGATAAATTTTTTAGATTACTTTAATTATCAAATTTGAAAAAAATTTAATAATGATATTGAATATAATTATCCCCATTTGCAGATAATAGTTTATACTATTTAAAGAGTGCATAATTTTTCAATTTTGAAAAAATACCATATATTTATTAAATCCATGGATTAAATTTATTTTGGCCATATCGAATAGCAAAACCATATCGAATAGCCATATCGAATCTGGCCATATCAAATACCAAAACATAAGGTTAAAAAAGTTAACTTTATGAACCATTTCATACTTTTAAAAAATCAAATCATTCAGTTTAAAAAATATATTACTTTGAAAATTATTTATTTATATTTGTACAACTATTAAAGCCATTATTAAAAGTTTTAATGATTTTTGATTAAATTTTGTTAGTATTGTGTGAAGAGTAAGGGATTGAAACCGTTTTTTTATTTCCAATGATTCTAGAAAAATCATGTATATATATATATATATATATATATATATATATATATATATATATATATATATATATATGTATATATATATAATATATATATTTATATATATATATATATATATATATAATATATATATATATATATATATATATATATATATATATATATAATATATATATTTATATATAGATATTATATATATTTATATATATATATGTATATATATATATATACATTTATTTATATATATATATATATATATATGTATATATATATATATACATTTATTTATATATATATATATATATATATATATACATTTATTTATATATATTGTTTACAAAGAACCAAAAAATTATAAATGAAATTCACTTTGTGCTATTAATGAAATTCACTTTGTGCATGTATTGACAATTAAAATTAAAAAAAAGATTAAACAAGGTGAAAAATATGATTATGGAAAAATCTCCATTTTACAATTGCTTAACGGTGATGTGTCCTCTTAAATATACCCCATAATTCGTAAATTTCTGTCATTAAAATATATTTAGGTAGGAAATGTTTCTTTGAACCTAAATTCTTTTAGTCCAGGAGTATAGACAACGTACTATGAAAACTCACCCCGCTCTTGATTTCTCGCCAAAGAAGGTAACCATTGCTACCTCTCCTCTTGCTCCTGGTCCTAGAATAAATCAACCTCGTGCACAGACCATAAAGTCAACCAAACGCAGACCCCAAGGGATGAGAAGTATATAGAGGCCCTGGATCAGATAGAAAAGACCTTAAGGAATTCTGGGATAGGAAGGAAAGAGCATGTCCTGTATTAAAGAATAAAATAGATACAGAGGCAGGGGAGTTCGAAGAGTTTTGATTTAAAAGATTTTTTGCGGAGAGTGAAAGTGGACATAATACATGGTTGAGACGAGTTCTGCGTACAAAACGGAAGATATAAAGGTGTCCAGAGAAAACCTCTAACTATGCTCTATGATTTAATATTAACCATTTTAAGATGGAAACGGAAGAGAAATAAACGATTAGACCGATCTTCTCATCAACAAAAACACTATTTTGAGCATGAATCAAGTTACAAACGTGATAAGAATAAACATATTGAATTGATATATTTAATGTCAAAGATTGTATAAACTATATTATGTTTGTAAATAATACAAAAGATTTTCAAAACACATACAGGCATCCCTCAAATATCCTGGTTCTTGAATTGAAAGGCGTGAATAACACGGCTAAGAATTTCGAAAATCTTCTAATACCACAGAATTCTAATTAAATGAAGTTACAATTATTATTATTAAAAATTAAGATTAACCGCTTAACTGTTCTGGCAATTTTTATATGATGCTTCCAAACCCTGCAGTCAAAATTTTACTAAAGATTGCTAATTAATGTAAAATAATGAATAGTGATACTGGCCATTTTGGTTTGGTTTGGAGCTCTACGATCAACTTTTAGCTAGAAAAGTATTACTAGCTCTGTAATTTTGTAGTAAACCGATAAGCTTTATAAGAAAAATGTAACTAGAGTGAAACGAAAATGCACTCCTTCTATTAAGAACTCATTTTCGCGATTTATTTCGGTCGCGAACATCAAGGTTCCAAATTCTAAAAAGCCCCTAATACCACAAAATTCGAATTTCGTATTCAATTACATATATATTAACTCTAGATTTACGGATGTTGATCATATACCTATTTTTACTGAAGTGAGCCAATTTGACTCATACAAAAAAAAATTGAAGTTTTTTGCAAAGTAAATAGTTCCAAATTTATTTAAATAAAATGTTTAGTATAAAAAATTCATGGAAAAAATTTTTTACATATAAAATCTGTTTTTGAAACACATTTTCCGCAAACATTTCTATTACATTTAGCACAATGGTTTCTACATCTGATTCTTTTCCATGATTGTTGAACTTGACAAGTCATCCGTGCATCAGTAGCATGAATTTCTGTCATTTTAATTCAAGTGTTCTCGACTTCTTCTCTATATTTAGTTTATACTATACTTTATATACTTTATACTGATATTTACTTTATACTATATTTATTACTATATTTATTTATTTTCGTATACATTTTATAAGTCAAATTGGCTCACAACCGTGAAAATGGGTATAACACATTTGATAATGGGAAGTGAAGAGGTCTGCGGAGAAGAGGAATGAAAGTTTACATATATTTTATTGCTTAAATAAAAACCATCGTATGTTTTTGAAAAGTAATATTAAAATATTATATATATATAGTGTGATCAAATTTTTAATAAGTCAAATTAGCTCGTCCGTAAATCTAGTGTTAAGAACTTGTTTTTTGTTGAATACCTGTTTTGATTCATGCTTAAATCATATCACTATCTGAAGAATTAAAAAAAACGCTTTGTATATAACGTGCATCTTCAAATTTTGCCTAACCTTTTTGAAGTCACAAGTATTGCTGTTAAAATTAACATTAATCAGTATACTTATCTGGTAATTTTTACTGGATACTTTCCGAACAGACCTTGTAATCAAGAATTTGCCAATAATCACTAATTAGTGTAAAGTTAGTTAATAGTGACACTATTAATTTTGGTTATGTTTGCATCTCTACGGTCAACTTTCAGCTGTCCCAGAGTTAATTAGACTGGGACCTACTGTTTAAATTCGTTTTGGAATGACTACAGAAATCCATTACAGAAACGGCATTCAAATTTATTGACTCTACCTAAAGGTAACACTCTACCCATTTTACCATCAGCCTAGTTTGATGCACTATGGTCAACTTTTATCTATACAAGAATTAATTAGGCTGATACCGACTATTTAACCCCTTCCGGTATGATTTAATAATGAAAAAGTATGCATGAAATAACCATTTAATTTTTATTTAAAAAACTTGTTTAATTTTACAATTTTTACATATTCTTAATTAAAATCCACTTTTTACGTAGTGTTAAATAATATCAGAGACAGTAAAATTAAGAAAATATCAAAGCAAAAAATTAATAAGGTATACAGATAATAGTCTTCAAGCTAGTGGTACTTTTCAAAACAAAGTGCAAAGGAATTCTTAATTGTTTACACCGCCAAGTAGTCTCACTTTTAATTTGATTCTTGTAACACACACGGCATTTCTTAGTAGGTTTTCTTTTATTCTGACTCATTAATTTGGCAATGACTTGTACCAAGTAAACAATATGCAATAGTGACTTGTGATTTTCACAAGTGATAAAAGTGTTGCCAAATTCAGTACACTAGAAATTTTAAACTAAATTAATTATCATATTTAACAGTAACTTTAATCGCATGACGAGTGTAGCTCGTCATTGTGCGGTATGGAATGAAAACTAATGACGAGCTAGACTCGTCATTTTACCGGAAGGGGTTAAAGACGATTTGGATTATTTACTGAAATGCATTCCAGAAACGACATTCGAATTAGCGTCTGTGGTAACGAAATGTATTGTCCTTCCCATTCTATCATCAACTTGCATAGGATAACTAGCAGTGTAATACTGTAGCTATATACAAAATAAAAGAAATAAAACTAAAGTGAAATAAAGGTGCAGTATATATTAAAAACTAATTTTATTTTAGTTGTCTTGATTCATACGTGAATCATATGACTATCTGAAGAAGTAAAAAAATGCTTTGTAATATAACTTGCATCTTCAGTTTTTGCCTAACCTTTTTGAAGTCACAAGTGTTGATGTTAAAATTAACATTAATCAGTATACTGTTCTGGTAAATTTTACTGGATACTTTACGGACAGATTATGTAATCAATGATTTGCCGAGAATCACTAATTAGTGTAAAGTTAGTTAATAGTGACACTATTAATTTTGGTTTGGTTACGGTCAACTTTCAGCTGTACCAGAGTTAATTCGAGTGGGACCTACTGTTTATATCCGATTTGGAATGACTACAGAAATCCGTTACAGAAACAGCATTCAAATTAATTAACTCTACCTAAAGATAACACTCTACCCATTCGACCATCAGCCTAGTTTAATGAACTATGGTCAACTTTTAGCTGTACAAGAGTTAATTAGACTGGTACCGACTATGTAAAAACGATTTGGAATACCTACGGAAATGCTTTCCAGAAACGGCATTCGAATCAATTATATGTATACCGAAATGTATTGCCCTGCCCATTCTATCATCAACCTGCATAGTACAACTAGCACTGTAATACTGTAGTGCTATACAAAGTAAAATAAATAAAACTAGAGTGAAATTAAGGTGCAGTATATAAAAAGAACTAATTTTATTTTAGTTGAATACTTGTCCTGATTCATACGCATATCATATGACTATCTGAAAAAGTAAGAAAAAAATACTTCATATAACGTGCATCTTCAGTTTTTGCCTAACCTTTTTGAAAAAAAAACAAATTTGAGCATTATACATGCGTAAATAGGATAAAATCTTGATTGATTCGAGACC
>CM063501.1:23492615-23497615 GCA_032207245.1 Pardosa pseudoannulata
TGTTAAATTACTGGAAATTAGGTAATGGAAAGTTTGGGAGGAATTTCATGTAAGTTTAGTGTAATTTAATTATATTAAATTTTACTTACACTAAAAATATATAGCAAAAAATAGAACAGCATCTACTTCTAAATGTCATCTGAGGTTGTAAATTTACTTTTTCTCATCAATTAAACAGCTGTTATTTCCGTGGTACAATAGATTCACACTTAATATATCTGAAAAACCGCGCTACAATGCTCTTTCCAGTTGAGAACTCCCTACGGATGAAGCAGAAGGGTGAACGGAAATTAATTTGAATTTAATTGCGATCATGGTAAATTAAAAGAATAAAGTTTAAAAAAAGAAAGAACTACCAGAATGCCCTTGAGACTATGAAGTCTAGTTGGAAAAACATTACATGGAAGCTTCCCGAGTGTGTTTGACATTTTCACGGGGTTACTGATAGAATAACTAAAGTAGAACATTTAAACTATTACTTAAACATTGAATGCAATGTCTAGATACTATATATCACCTATTAATTCTGACCAGGAAAAAAACTAATATCTAACAATAATTTTAATTAAATAACATCTTTAGATCCAAGCGGTGTCTAAATACAGTATATCCCCTAATAAATCTGATGCTTGATAATTATAAATTTTAATAGATGAACGTTAATATTTCCGTTTGCGATAAAAACTATATCTTATCATGTACAAATAAAATAAGAAATTAACAAATAATTTTATACTAATTAACTGTCTCTCACACTTAAATGAAAATAGAAGAAAAAATAATATTTTTGAGAATTGTTATGCTGAAAAAGTTATTCTAGATCTTGCAGTAAAAAATCGTTCAAAGAGTCAAAATATAATTCAAGTAAAATTAGAGAAACTTGTTATGCTGAAAAAGTTATTCTATATCTAGCAGTAAAAAATCGTTCAAAGAACCAAAAAATAATTCAAGTAAATTTCGAGGAGTTTGTTATGCTGAAACAGTTATTCTAGATCTTGCAGTAAAAAATCGTTCAAAGAGCCAAAAAAATAATTCAAGTAAAATTCGAGAAGCTTGTTATGCTGAAAAAGTTATTCTAGACCTAGCAGTAAAAAATCGTTCAAAGAACCAAAAAATAACTCAAGTAAAATTCAAGGAGCTTGTTATGCTGAAACAGTTATTCTAGATCTTGCAGTAAAAAATCGTTCAAAGAACCAAAAAATAACTCAAGTAAAATTCAAGGAGCTTGTTATGCTGAAAAAGTTATTCTAGATCTTGCAGTAAAAAATCGTTCAAAGAGCCAAAAAGTATTTCAAGTAAAATTCAAGAAGCCCAAAAATAATTCATGTAAAATTCATAGAGACTCATGATAGGCTTCAATGACTTTGAGGAAAAGTTGGCTGCAAATTAAGCAAAAAGTGAAAAAATAACAAAACAGATAGTGCATTAGTGCATTTAGAGGATAAATGTAGTACTTTCATTAAATTTTGTAATTGCAATACATGTCATTTCAAAAAACTATTATTAGTACAGAGACGAAAATGAGAAGCCAAACAAAATGTTTGGCTTCTGTGTTTACTGCTTCAATAGATCTAAGATATGAAATTTTTCATTTATTCATTTACTCCGAACTACTATAAAGAATTAAATCAGCGTTAATT
This sequence comes from Pardosa pseudoannulata, assembly GCA_032207245.1. NCBI lineage: Eukaryota > Metazoa > Arthropoda > Arachnida > Araneae > Lycosidae > Pardosa > Pardosa pseudoannulata. The sequence goes on from CM063501.1 coordinate 23,494,256, forward strand.
CATCATATGAGAACTAGATGTATAAGTGTCACTGAAGATGAATGTTCGTTGAAACATTACTTTAAACCATACTTAAATTAAGAGCTTCGTGTGATATCTTGGGCAAAAGGATTAAGATCTCTGTTAAACGTTATATCAATTGTACAATCCACTGAAATTGTTTTTATTGCGAATTACACTATGCACTATTTGTCTATTAGCAGAGAACCATCAGTGAAATAGATCTATAACTTGAATAATCATTCAGAATTTTTCATTTCTGTATTCTGTGCCTTAGTAGAATACTGTGAAAAAGAGCAGCATACATTTTCATAAACTTCTTCAAAGAAGCCAAATTTCAAAACAGCTGAAATAATTTAATTACAATAATTTCAATATCTCATCATTTGCATGGATAATCATTAAATGATGACTACATTTCTAAGAAACTTCTCTTTGAAAATGTCTACCAAAATATTTATTCTAAAACTTCATATTTAATGGACTTTATTTATATCCGTCAAGAATTCTAATTGAAAATTACAGAGCAATTATCTAAGGATCCATTGAAGAGCAAGCCTAGAAATATTACCTAGGTCAAAAATGATTTTCAATTTACATTTGAAACCTTTTTAAGATGGGTTTCCTATTTTTAAAATTAGAGAAGACTTTACTAAGAAGACACTTTACTAAGAAGGTGAATGCCAAAGGCGTCAAATTTTAAAAAACTAAATATTTTAATTGCGATTTTAATATCTCATAATTCACTTAATAATGAGATACTCATAACATTTCGATAAAATTACAGTTTTTAAATATCTACTCAAATATTTCTTTTAAAATTTCCTATTTAACGTTATTTATTAATATCGGACAAAAATAATAATTGAAAGTTAAAGAACAATTATTTAAGCATCTAGTGAAATGTACATTGAAATGTACATCTAACATTATTAACTATGTCAAAATTGATTTTATACTAACGTTTGAAACATTTTTAAGATGAATTGGTTAAATATTTTAAAAATTAAAGAAGGTATAACTTGCCAAGAAAGGGAAGTCATAAATGGTATAAAATTTTGAAACACTTAAAAATATTTAATTAGTTGCGATTTCAATATCTCATAATTTGCTTGATTACTCATTAAGTACTCATTACCTTTATACAAAACTTAGTTTTGAAATGCCTACTTAAAAAGTCCTTCTAAATTTTCATATTTAATATTCTTTATTTATACCCGACAAAATGGATAATTGAAAATTAAATGGTAATTAATTAAGCATCCATTCAAATGTACGCCTAACGTTATTAAATCCGTTTCCTACTAACATTTGATACTTTTTAACAGTAATTGGTTAGATATTTTAAAAGTTAGAGAAGGTATATCTTACTAATAAAATCAGGCCGAAGTGTGTTAAATTAAAATCACTTTAAATAATTTATTCATTCGCAATTTCAGCATCTCCTAATTCACTTGAAAATTATTAACTACTAATTACATTTCAATAAAAACATCAGTTATAGAATACCTACTACTCAAATTACAAACCACTTTAAATGACTTTATTAAGACTATTAATGACTTACAATTTTCAACGTCCCATGAAAATCATTAAAGAAAGATTACATATCAAACAAATTTCAGTTTTAAAATACCTACTCAAATATTTCTTATAAATTTTCATATTTAACAATCTTTATTCATATCTAATAAGAATGATAGTTGAAAATTTGAGCGCAATTAATTAAGCACCCATTGAAATGTAAGCCTAACATTATTATCCATTCAAAATTGGTTTTCTACTAACGTTTGAAGTCTTTTTAAGATGAATCGGTTAAATGCTTTAAAAATTAGAGAAGGTATACTTTACTAAGAAAATCAGCGCCAAGTGTGTCAAATTACAAACCACTTTAAATGACTTAATTAAATGCAATTTCAACATCTCATCCGCATGAAAATCATTAAACAATCATTGCACATCCACAAAATTTCAGTTTTAAAATATCTACTCAAATATTTCTTATGAATTGTCATATTTTAACAATCTTTATTTATATCTGATAAGTATAATAATTAAAAATTAGTGCAATTAATTAATCATTCCGTGAAATGTATGCCTAACATTATTACCTATTCAAGATTGGTTTTCTAATCACGTTTAAAGCCTTTCTAAGGTGAATCAGTTAAATGCTTCAAAAATTAGAGATGGTATACTTTACTAAGAAAATAAGCGCCTAAGGGTGTAAATTGCAAACCACATTAAATGACTTAATTAACTGCGATTTCAACATCCCATCTGCATAGAAATTATTTAACAATCACTACATATCAACAAATTTTCAGCTTTAAAATACTTACTCAAATATTTCTTATAAATTTTCATATTTAACGATTATTATTTATATCCGACAAGAATCATAATTGAAAATTAACGAGCAATTAATTAAGCATCCATTGGAATATATGCCTAACATTATTACCTATTCAAGATTGGTTTCTACTAAAGTTTGAAGCTTTTTTAAGATGAATCGGTTAAATGCTTTAAAAATTAGAGAAGGTATACTTTACTAAGAAAATAAACGACAAGGGTGTCAAATTGCAAACCACTTTAAATGATTTAATTGCGATTTCAACATATTATACGTCAGAAAATCATTAAACAATCATTACATATTAAGAACATTTCAGTTTTAAAATACCTACTCAAACATTTCTTCTAAATTTTCCTATTTAACAATCTTTATTTACAATCCGACAAGAATGATAATTGAAAATTAAAGAGCAATTATTTAAGCACCCATTGAAATATATACCTAATATTATTACCTATCCAACATTAGTTTTCTAATAAAGTTTGAAGAATTTTTAAGATGAATCGGTTAAATGCTTTAAAAATTAGAGAAGCTATACTTTACTAAGAAAATCAGCACCAAGGGTGTCAAAATCCAAACCACTTTAAGTGACTTAATTAACTGCGATATTAACATTCCATCCGCATGGAAATTAATTATTAAACAATCATTACATTGCAACAAAATTTCAGCTTTAAAATACGTACTCAAACATTTCTTCTAAATTTTCCTATTTAACAATCTTTATTTACAATCCGACAAGAATGATAATTGAAAATTAAAGAGCAATTATTTAAGCATCCATTGAAATGTACGTCTGGCGATATTACCTATTCCAAAAATGACTTTCAACTATCGTTTGAAACCCCCTTACTGCGTTCATTATCCAATGAAATAGGCTTTTTAAGGTGAATTGGTTCCCTCTTTTAAAGTTACTTAGAGCAGAGCTATCCCTCGCTAAGAGGGTCAGCGTTGAAGGACCAGCACAGCAGCGCAATAGATGGAAAACATAATAGAAGCTGAGCCCT
>CM063501.1:23500115-23567615 GCA_032207245.1 Pardosa pseudoannulata
CTTTATTTTTAAACTGCAAGTGCGGAATCATGATTAGCATTGCAATGATTATATTTTTATATTTATCCTAAAGAAGTCATAGAATTTACTGATGTATAATTTATAGCCCGCCCTTTACCCTAATATTCATACAATATTAAATATATGCAATCCATGCATAAACATATCAACATATCAATTCTTCTATCCATATAGATATAGAATTCATACATACATACTCATTTGAGGCCTAATAACAATGTGATATGCCCAGTTGTTGCATACGCTGAACCTATACACTAGTACAACTCAGCTTTTTTATTTATATATGTATTGAGGCTAGGATGATATTTTGCGTGTATTGTGTTTAGTGTTTTATTTAGTTAGATCTTATTGATTGCTTATAGGTAAATGTTAGTGAACAATGGAGAAAAGAAATGTTGAGCATGTGGCTGAAACATTTTTATTAGATATTTTAAAAGTATTATATTCAATTAAACCTTAGAATTTATAATGCTTAATATTTTTAAAAAATGTAAATTCAAGACTTAAATTCCTTTGATTTTTAAATTTATCCCAAGGAAGCTAAAGAATTTACTGGTCTTTAATGTTCTGTCTCCTCTCCTTAACTATCATGTTAGGTGTATACACATCCATATACAAACATACTTATCCATCAATCACTCTATAATATGCATACATACACATATACACACTGGAATAATAGGAGCAATTTCAACTGCCTAGATATTACAATCGATATACACAAACTCTACTACAATTTGACCTTTTTTCTTGGGTTTTTTGTGTTTAATACTTTATTTAACACATTGTATGCGGGACACGTACTAGTATGTTTTCTGACGATTGACACTTGAGCGCGGGTCACGTACTAGTATGGGTTAGTGTAACAACATGCTTTGTTTGTGGGTACAAAAATAATCGTATATACAGGAAAACAAATGTTCTTGTCTTTCATTTTTTTTATAATGTTTATATATAACATAATTCGGAAAAATTAAAACTATACATTCCTATTTCTATTTGATTTTTTCCTATTTACGATACTAATATAAATTTATTCACTAAAAATATATATTTTATGTTTACAAATATATTATGGTTGTTATTTATACATTTTTATTTATATATTTGTTTATATATTTCAATATAAAATACAAAAAAATTAAATAATTTTCGATCTGTTGAGATTTAACTGAATAACTAAATTTACGTGCAAAACGCCAACTCTCGGTACAATTCCGCTGCTAAATGTACCTGCTAACAATGTGTTAATTAGGGCTTATTTCCTGCTAAAGGATAAATATTAGTGAACATTCGAGGAAAAGACTGTAGGAATGTCGATCATTTAAGTAAAACGTTGTTATTAGATATTAGAATATTATTATATTTGCTTTGATACTGATTACATTAGATGCTAATGTAATTCTTGCAGCCTTTCTATTTTTAAATTTATTCTAAAGAATTCATAGTATTTACAGATCTCTAATTTACTGCCCGCCCTCCTCCCTTATATTCATACAATATTAGATGTATGGAACCCATACATAAACTAATCAGTCTATATATATATATATATATATATATATATATATATATATATATTATATATATATATATATATATATATATATATATATATATGTCAGGATTTAAAATGTAGATTAATTTTAAGAGATTTTAATTAGGGATTTTTTTACTGAGAGTGACGCGGCATGAGTATTTAGCCACAAAAATACGGCTCACGCGCAGTCATCTGAACAGAGAGCAGTATGCGCATTCCACGGTCAGAGCTGTGGTTACCCGTGGCTGCTAAGCCTGCCTTTGTTAGAAGTTGGGCGCCAATGTGAGACGCCATTAAAGATGATTGATAATTAGTCTGCTGTGAGATTTGAATAAAGAATAAAAACGTACTCAGGACTCTAGTGTCGTTTTGTGGAACGTGTCACGAGTCGGTATGATCATGAACCTTTGCGGATAAAATTATTTGACTTGATGTACATTCTACTTTTGCGGGAAAATCCTTTTCGTGTTGGACTTACGCTGAACTGAATTTCTCTGCCTGAAATTTTCCCTGTTTCTTTTGAATTTATACTACTGGACGAACTATGACTGTGATTCTCAAACGTGAATCAAGAGTGAATATCCTATCAAGAGAACTCAGACTTAATAATCAACTAAAACCATGGCAGCCATCCGCCGTTGGAAAAAGTTTCAAAGTCTACCCTGTGTTCAGAGTTGTGTTACCCTGTGTTGGAGATCCGGCCTGCTGGCCTGGCAGGGCAGCGTCGAGATTCCTATGTGCTCATTTCATCGAAGCTCCATACAACGAGCCTTCCGAATCGAGATCACCAATTTCCCCTTTAACCACTTGCGCTACAAAGACGTGCCAGGCACGTCGAGATGCTTTTGTTACAGAACCGAAAGCGACGTGTATACCACGTCGATAGTCATTTCGCGCAGAAACAAATGCGACGTGAATACCATGTCGATAGTCACTTCGCGCAGAAACAAATGCGACTTGTGCATGGTACCTCGGCTAATCGTAAGAGTTCAGCCGTTCATTCTTCCAGCTACAGTTCTACAGTGAATAACATCGCGTGCTGTCTTGAGAATATACCAGAGTTGAGAATATACCTGAGTATGTTGTACGAATTTTTTTACACGAGAATTCCTTTAGTTTTTGAGATATCTTACTATAATGCTGAAAAATTGAATGGAATATTTTTTTTAATTTATGTCGCGGAGCGCGGCGCGGCCACCGGCAGTTAAATCGTAGCGCAAGTGGTTAAAGCCACGCAAGAACTCTTCAAGACGAGTACAATATTAAATTTCAGCAAATTAGTGAAAAAAAAATTCTAGAAAAACTTACTGCTTGACCTTTGTATTTTCTGCTCATAAAGGTAAAATTATTTTTTTTTAACAGAGCATTTTTAAAAAATTCATCATTTCAAATTTCAGTATAAAAAATTATAATAAGACTTTTTATATACGAAACTTTTTTCAAATTAATGTGTATTTGTATTTCTAGAATTTATAGTTTGAAATTTCTGTTCTTGTAAACATATCTAAATTTGTTTAAATTAATAACATTTATAGACATGTGATAGTTCTTAAAAAATGATTATGGTTGTTTCCTTTTTGATTTTTAATATTGAAGAAGTGGTTAAATTTTACTTATTTGGTGTTTTATTAACATAATGTTTGGTTGAATTTTGATTAATGAAATGAAAGTATTGAAATATTGTGTACTATAAAACTTAAGCATTTAAGAATAATTTCGGTTTTCATATATCAGTGTTAAAATTTAATAATTTGCTTAGGAGAAATTCTGTTATTCTATGATTTTATCACGTAGAAAGGGCTCACCTACATGGGCAAAACTTTTGACTAAAGAGAAAAAAATTATTTTATTTTCAACGCGTGTGATTAAAAATTCTACTATTTTTATCTATAAAAATGTGAATCGTCTGTGACCTTGGTCGTAATCTAACGAAATTGTACGAGTTGTAACTTCGAATTCCGGCAATCTAAAACTGCATCCTTTTTGCGGCTTGAGCGCATAAATTACTGCTTCCGATAACGTTTAATCTTTTATTTTCTTGTTATGACTATTGCAAGAAACTGTGAATTCGTAATTCTTATGACGTGGCATTTTCAGTCTGAACTGAGTTGCAATCGAACTGAGATGATGTTTTGACAACTTTTGCTGAGTGAGGTTTTGTTTTTAAGGAACTGCTCTGCTAATTACGAGCTTTAACTAAAGATACTCTGATATTTATGTGCTATTTTATATTCATTTCTTATTTTAACTAGATTTGTATTTAGTCGTTTTTTTAATTTTTGTTTTTTATTAAATTGCATGTAAAGAAAAGTTTTGAAATTACAAAGCCAAATCAGTATACAGGTAAAGAAACTGATGTAGTTCATTCTACAAGGCTAAGACCATTTAACCCAGCAAACAAATTTCAATTGAAACAATAATATAGTGTAACAACTGAATTTTTTTTCATTGTGAGGGGGGAAATCCATTGGGATTTATACTGGGAATTTATAGAATGTTGTTGAAATTTTTGAAATTATGTTTTGATTTAATTATGATATTAGTATTACATAAATTGTTTTGTTTAACTGAAGATGTTTTGATGCACCATGAAGATGTATTACTAATTTGTTCATCTATGGAGTCAATTTTATCGCTGATTTTGACATAAGAACTGAATGACATGATGTTTTGAGTTTTGTTTTATTTTGATTAAGGAAGGTTTTTGATTTTGTTGTTTTTATAATTAAGTTGATTTTTGCTATTATTATATTTTTGATAATTAATTTTAATTGTCCAGGGAGTTTTCTGTTCTGAATTTAATATTCCCAGGAAGAAAAACATCCCCAATCAACCCTACTACTTTTTCCATTAGGAAAATAAACCTAATGACATTAAGATTGATGACTTTGTAACCGACTTGGCCTGGATGAAGGTTCCCAGCCAGAAAACGTCCAGGTTTTTTACCCTTTATACAGCCCTACGTCCCGCCTAGGAGTGTGTACCCTAAGTGCCACTCATCACACATGACAGGATTTTGTCCTTGTCATGATTCAATTTGCGACTGGTGTGTGTTGACATGGAATGTCACCCACCAACAGCACGTCTTCTGCTGGGAAAGACAAAAAACCTACACAAACAGACACAAACAAGAACCACACACCTGTTTTAAACAAAATGTATACACTATTGTAACCACTATATTGTTTTTATATTACTTTTGCCACATAATGAGTGATTTTCATTATGACACCTTTTTACTTTTGAGATTATAAGTTATCGAGTGATTTTTGAGATAAGTACTATGATGAAAGTTTGTTATAATATTATTTTGGAATAGATTGAAGTTGTCGACATGTAATATATTTTGTATTTTGATGAACCAACGAAGGATAAGAAATGAAGTGAAATTTTGTAATTAAATTAGATAATAGTGTTTCCTGACAAGAGATCTCAACACAGTGTACATTTTTATCAAACCTAGGTTTCTTTTTAGATTTGTTTTTACTTTTTACTGTATTACATAATATCCTACTACTGATTGTGATAAGGACATTACCCAATACTGTTGGACTGTGCTATAAGAGAAACTATTCTCAAATTCATCTGTTTTGTTTTCACCATATATTAGTGATATTTTGATATTGTGATTTTTTTATCTCTTATTATACTCATACTGTTAATGTTATTTTTGGGAGCTCCTAAGATTATTTCACTCAAGGTGTTGTTTTTCTATAACCAATATATTTCTACTCCTAACATATGTTATTCATATTCAACCATATATTCCCAAGTTCCTGTTCTTTTTCTAATTGTTGTATAATGTATCTAATTTTCAGGAAAGATTTTTGTGTTTTAGGTAGTTGTGTAAGATTTTAACCATTTTATAGCGCCACCATAGGATGATTGTTGTTAATTTTGAGTTTATAACATTGTTTTTTGTGAAGGAGCCACCAGCTCTGACTGAATTAATTAACTTAAATTTATTATTTTTGGTGTAGTTAATTACATGCTTTTTATGCCAATATGTTTTTTTTTTTACTTCTCAGGAGTGTGTAAGCCTAAGAAAAGTTGTATATATCAGATAATTAAGGATTTTTTTAATTCAATTTACGGGTGTTTGACATGGTGTCAAAACCCACAGTTTCTAAAACAAAACTACAATCAACAACCACAACCTGTTTTAAAATGTATACACTATGTACATTATATTGTTTTTTATCATTTTGCCACATAATGATTTTCATTATGACACCTTTTTTTTTTTTTTTTTTGTTTTTTTTTATGGTACTATTTTTTGATTTTATTTTATTATTTTGTTGATTGTCTTGTATATTTTTATTTGTATAGATTGTAATTTTTTTTTTATTGTTTTTGACATATATATATTTTTTTCTTTTTTTTTTAATTTTTGTTGTTTATTTTTTTTATTTTTTTTGTTATTGTTTTTTATTATGATTTTGTGTTGTCTATTGTTTATATTCTTTTGTTTTTTCATGTTTTATTAATATTTTTTATTTTTTTTTTTATTTTATTTATCTTTATTTATTTATTTTTTGATTTATACTTCATTTTGTTTTTTGTATGTTTTTGTTTTATTTGTTATTCTTATTTAATTTGTCTTTTTTATTTTATATGTATTGTTTTTTTTTTGTTTATTTTCTATTTTAAGATTGTTTGTTATTTTTGTTTTACTTTTTTATTTTGTTTTTTTTTATAAATTTTTATATTGTTTTTTTATTTCTGAAGATTTTATTGTTTATTTTTTTTTTTTTTTTTTAATTGTGGGGTTTATCTGGTTAATTTTTGTTTTGTGTTATTTGGGGGAAGTTTTCTTAAAAAAATGCAGTTTTTAATTAATTTTTAATTTTTTTTTTTGTTTTTTTGAAGGTAGCTTAGTTTATTAAATATATTTGTTTTACTGTGTATGTTTTTCAGTTGTGAGTTAGTTGTGGCGGTTTGGAAGGCCTTTGTTGCAATTTTGGGGGTTTTAATGAGAAAGTTGTATGATTAGTTTTAATTTATATAAAATATACTAAGAATATATTATATTAATTATATATATATATATTATAATATAATTATAATATATATATATATATATATTATAAAATATATATATATATATATATATATATATATATATTATATATATATATATATATATAATATATATATATTATATATATATATATATATATATATATATATATATATATATATATATATATAAATTATACATATATATATATATATATATATACACATATATATATATATATTATATATATATATATATATATATATATATATATATAAAAACCTGCAATTTAGTGTAAACAACCAAATTTCAAAAAATTAAGTTATACTTGAGACCAAATATAGACAAGATAAAAATAGAACGAGTCTAAAAGCCAAGTATATTATTTTATTAGCAAAACTAATAATTACAAATACTGAATAATGATTTTACTATTGAGAAAATCTATATATATTTAAATCTGGAGAAAATTTAAATTCTTCTTTTAGTCAATAGACATTTAATAAAAGCATTTAAAACTGCTGCATCTTTAAAACTGCTACCCGAAAAAGAAATTATTTTTTTGGAAATAAGTTTTAGTTTGTTAGGCTGCCGAGTTCTCACTGCAAGTCACTTTTTCTTGGTACAACTACTGCTATATGGGACGATCAAAAAAAATTTTCAAAAATGATTTTCATTTCATTTCACGCTTTTGATAATAGAGGACTGGTTTTAGTAAATTATCAAGAGCGGTTCGTTAATAGTTGCTCTTTAGTTCCCTGGAAAGGAAACAGATTAATTTACACTCTCAGATTGGTTTTAATAACAAAAAGTAATTTTTAAGGACGGGAATTAATTTCAGTAACTGGAAAGAATATATCATTTCCATTCCAACCTTGATTTTAATACAATAAAACAAATGTTCGTTTCGACTTTAATTCGCTGTTGGTTTATAAAACACGGAGAGATAGTTAATTTGTTGTCCAGAAACGGTTAGAATCATTTCGTTCTTTCTCTATTACATCACATTTGGTATCGTTAAGAAGAAACAAAAGTTTGTTTCTACTTCAGTCATATTTCCTTTAGTATTAAGAAACAATAGTTCGTTTCTACTTTAGTCACATTTCATTTAGTGATAAGAAACAATAGTTCGTTTCTACTTTCTTTCACTTTTAGTTTCGTTAAGAAGAAACAAAAGTTCGTTTCCGCTTTAGTCACATCTCATTTGGTTAAGAAAAACAAAAGCTCGTTTCACTTTAGTCACGTTTGGTTGAGTTTAAAAGAAACAAAAGTTCGCATAAATTATTTAAGTAAAAGTCCAATTTCAAATAACAAAACCTATAACCATACATTAATTTTTATTTAAGATATGGCAATTGCGAAATAAAAAATTACATAGAACTTATCGAGATATTAATTACTGAAAATAAATATCTCGCTAAGATAATAAAATAGGAAAAAAAACGATTTTCTAAAAATAAATGAGATTAGAGTTTAGAATATTCGAAAATAGTCTCAAATACATAAATGCCATCATATATTTATATAATAAAATTTGAATTTAAATAGCGTAGATGGGTTTTTATTGTAATCGGAGTACCAAATATCAGGGGATAATAATGCCAAGATTGAATAACACCGCCAAATTTAGAAGCCAACTCAACAATGAAATTGAGCGTGAGGAAAAATAAAAGTGCCATTTTGGTCGGTTTTTCGTTCATATCTATCGAATTAATTGGAATTTAGGAACACGAATGGGCGACATCACTTCCCCGCATCGTTCCGCTTCTCTTGGTACTTTTGGCTCCCATCTGCGTCCAGCGGTTCGCGAGGAGATAGACGTACATACAAACATACAAACATACATAGTCACAGTCAGATTTTAATATATAAGATATATATATATATATATATATATATATATATATATATATATATATATATAGACCATTGTGATATTTTAAGTGTTTTTATATTTAGTGTTTTATTTAGTTAGAGCTTATTGCTTGCTTAAAGATAAATATTAGTGAACATTGGAGGAAAGAGCTGTAGGAATGTCGATCATGTGGCTGAAATATATTTATTTGGTATCGGAAAATTACTATATTCCCTTTGATATCCCTTATATTAGATGCTAATATACAGCTTAATTTTTAAAATTAAAAGGCAGATTCATGACTAACATTGCAGTTACTATTTTTATATTTATCCTAAAGAAGTCATAGAATTTACTGGTTTATAATTTGCTGCCTACCCTTGACCCTAAATTTCATACAATATTAGATATATGCAATCTATACATAAGCATATCAATCTTTCAATACTTATCAGTATAAGTATCATATTCTTATAGGTATAGACATTCATGCATACATACGAACTTGAAACCTAAAAACTATGTGATCTGCCTAGTTGTTGCAAACGGTGAGCCAAAACACTAGTACAACCCAGCTTTATATATATATATATATATATATATATATATATATATATATTATATATATATATATATATATATATATATATATATATATTTGACTGGGGTGATTTTTTGCGTGTTTTTGTGTTTAGTGTTTTATTTAGTTAGGGCTAATTGCTTTCTTAAAGATAAATATTAGTGAACATTGGAGGAAAGGGATGTCGACCATGTTTGTTAAAATGTGGTATTTGGTATTTGTAAGTTATTATATTCCCTTTGATGTCCTTTATATTAGATGCTAATATTCTGCTGCATTTTTAAAACTTAAATTGCATATTCACGACCCCCTCAGGGGGTTTACCTACTTTAGGTAAACACGGGTGTCGCAATCCCGAGGTACCCCAGCGATCTTTTGTTCTGTTCCTTTTCTTTCCTTTCTCCTCTTCTCTTCCTTTTTCCTTTTCTCCCTCGTTGTGGTTACCTTTTCGGAGGTGAGGGCTTATCGCGATATGTTGTGTTCCCTTTCTGAACAGAACATCTCGCGATTTGTTAACCACCCACGTGTTTGCCGTGCGTGGAGACCCGTGTCCCCGGAAAGGGGGATCCTGGTAATTGAGGGAAACCAACACATTACTTTGGCCCCTGCTTCGGGTAAACGGGAGGTGTAGAATGGTCCCGTCTACATCAATCGGCTGGTCGGACGACTTTTGTCACTGGCCTGGGCCAAGCAATCGGTTACCTGCTGGGCACTTTAATGGGTCGAGGCTGCTTAAGGGGTAGCTGTGCGCGTATAGATCCCGGTTAGCACTGGTGCGACTTTTTGTCCCTTTTTGGGAGCGTTTAGCATCCCCTTGTTGGGCTCCATGGTGGGTGGTGCCGCCGGGATCTGAACAACTTCCTTTTCATTATGGATTCTTCAACCCCCCCCACAACCTCTCCCCTTGGGTCAAAAGGGGCACGATACATGTAGAGCAAGATTTTTCACTGTACAGAGAAAGGAGGGAAGTTTTTCGGCTGTCTCTCCCTTTCTCGTACATAAATTCATTTCGACATCCATTGGTCAAGTTAAAAACATAAAAAAATTACGATCTGGCGTCTTACTTATTGAAGTAGCTGATTCAAAACAAGCGTCAAACCTATTAAAATGCACCAACTTTGCAGAGATACAAGTAACAGTCACTGCTCATAAAACATTAAATTTCAGCAGAGGAGTTATCTCTGAGGGAGAACTCTATCACGTCCCAGATGAAGAGATTTTAGAAGGTCTAAAGGAGCAGCATGTATGTGGAGTACGGCGTATCACCATTCGTCGTGACGGGAAAATACTGCCCACAAAACATCTAATTCTTACGTTTGACACACCATCATTGCCATCACACATTAAAGCAGGATACCTACGATGCCCTGTGCGTCCATTTGTCCCCAATCCATTGCGTTGTTTTCAATGCCAACGTTTTGGACACTCAAAAACATCATGTCGTGGATCAATGACCTGTCCTCGTTGTGCAGAAGTTGGCCACGACGGCGTTGATTGCAAATCTACACCTAAATGCATCAACTGCAAAGGCGACCATCCTGCTTATTCCCGTTCTTGCCCTAAGTGGCTACTGGAGAAAGAAATTCAAGCTATCAAAGCTAAAGAAAATATTTCATATCCAGAGGCTAGAAAACGCATAGACGAACGTACTCCAAGACCTGGAATTTCTTTTGCTGCAGCAGTGAAGCAGTATAAATCAATAAGCACTCAAACTGAAAATATGCCATCTGTACCCAATAGTCCTAAACTTCTTCGTCAGTCACCCTCAAAAATTGAAAATAAAGCTGTTACAGTTGAAAACGTAATTACAACAAAACCATTAAATGAACGCTTACCTAAAAGTAAATTAAACCCTAAAACGCAAGTTTCTAATAAGCTTATATCTAAATCTAAGATTAGCAATTTTCCATCCAAGCAAAAGACGCCCAAACATCAAAAAATTACAGCTGCAAAATTAAAAGAAAAATTGAAAAATAAAAGTTTTAATCTCCTGGAGGATTTCGTCGATGATGAATCCTCCAACAAACCTTTGAAATATAAAGTTTCGAACAAAGACTTCTTAAAAAATCGTCCAACTGCTGAGGACGATTCAATCAAAGGATATGTTACTTCCGAAGAGGATATGTTGACAGACCACTCGGACTCTGAAGGCATGTGGGCTAAGACCCAACCTGAATAATTTCCATCCTTTTCCTCTCCAAATTTTACAATGGCGCTTTTGTCCTGGAACTGCCATGGCTTCAAAAGTCACGTCTCTGATATCAGAGACCTCGTAAATAAATACCATCCTGTTTGTTTTGCACTTCAAGAGACCCTTCTTGACAGCCATAAATCAGCCAAATTAAAACGATACAGTACTATCAGAAAAGATTATATAGAAGGGGGCAGGGTTTGTGGTGGTGTTGCCCTCTTCACTTCTCATGATTACCCATCCAGAACTTTAAACATTAACACTGACCTCCAAGCAGTAGCTGTTCAAATACACTTACACTCTCTAATAACTGTCTGTAACCTCTATATACCTCCAAATAATATCATCTCCCAAAGCACTCTCAATAACCTTATTACTCAACTCCCAGTCCCTTTTATTATTGTTGGGGACTTGAATGGCCACAGTCCATTGTGGGGTAGCCCCAACCTTAATAAACGGGGTCGCCAAATAGAAAAACTAATATCCGACCATGATCTGTGCATCTACAATACAAATCAACTAACTTACCTACATTCTCCTACAAGAATCTTTCACTCTCTAGATTTAGCTATATCCAGCCCTCAAATTTTTCCGTTTTGGAATTTTACAGTTGATTCTTACCTCTATAATAGTGATCACTTTCCCATTATCCTAACTCACAATAATGTCCCGAATACCAATCAGCGTGTTCCTCGTTTTATTCTAGGCTCCGCTGATTGGGATAAATTCCGTACCCTAGCCAATATCTCTACAGACATGGTCGACAATAATACCGTTGATGAAGCAGTTAATCAGATAACTGAAACGATAATTTCTGCAGCTGACATTTCTATCAAAAAATCATCCTGCCGTCCTCAAAAGCAAACAAAGCCATGGTGGAACCAAGAGTGTAAATCATGTTATAAAGCTAAGAGAAAAGCGTTCTCATTGTTCAAAAGACATCCTACGACGGAGAACTTTATAAATTATAAAAAATGCAAAAGTGTTTTCCGTCGCATCTTAAGACGTAGCCAAAGAGATTCGTGGGTGAACTATATAAGCAGTATCACTTCCTCAATTTCTAGTAAAGATTTATGGGTAAAAGTTAAGCGCTGTTCTGGCGTTTACCCAAACAACCAAATCCAAATTTTGAATTACAATAACAACCTAATAACTTCTGTTGATGACATAGCCAACACAATAGCCTCATCTTTAGCGGATATTTCTTCAAGTTCAAATTACTCTGCCTCTTTTACAAAACTCAAAAACCTAGTCGAGAATAAACCAATAAACTTTCAATCTACGCTTAACTTTCCCTATAATACTGATTTTACCATTTTAGAATTAAACAGAGCCCTTCATAAAGTCCATAAATCTTCTGCTGGACCCGATAATATATCCTACGAAATGATAAAAAACCTGTCCTCAGTTTCGATGTCCAACCTTCTTAAACTTTACAATAGAATTTGGAGAGAACATAGCTTTCCTTCCTCGTGGAGAGAGGCTATTGTGATCCCCATTCTAAAGCCTGATAAAGACCCCACGAATCCTCTCAACTACCGTCCAATAGCTCTGACGAACTGTTTATGCAAAATTCTAGAGAAAATGATAAACGTTCGTCTGACATACTACCTAGAAGAAAATAACTGCCTCTCCAAATTTCAGAGTGGTTTCCGTCGTGGAAGGAGTACTTTAGATAATATAATGGAGTTGGAAACCAGAATCCGAAATGCTTTCGTTAAACGGAAGCATTTAGTGTCTGTTTTCTTCGATATAGAAAAGGCATATGACCGTACTTGGCGTCATGGGATTCTACAGAAGCTGTTCGATTTAGAGTTGCGTGGAAATATGCCTATTTTTATTCAAAACTTTTTGACCTTAAGAAATTTCCGTGTTAGAGTAGGAAATACATTATCTCGCACTTTTATTCAAGAAGAAGGGGTTCCTCAGGGAAGCGTTTTGAGTGTGACTCTATTCATTATTGCAATTAATAAGATTCTGAACGAGATACCTCCCTCTGTTAATGGAAACTTGTATGTCGACGATCTCCATATCTCATGTGAAGGAGGGGATATGAGATTTATTAACAGACAACTCCAGACTGCAGTTAACAAGATTAGTAAGTGGGCGAGCCAGAATGGTTTCAGCTTTTCAAGTTCAAAGACATGTTGTGTGCATTTTTGCAAAAAAAGAGGTCTACACCCTGACCCAGAGATCCAGTTGCTTGGAAATAACATCAACATTGTGAATGAGGTGAATTTTCTCGGCGTCATTTTTGACAAAAAACTTACCTTTGCACCCCATATCACAAACTTGCGGAAAAATTGCGAAAGGAAGCTCAACATCCTAAAAATCCTTTCTAAGACCTCATGGGGAGCTGATCGCGTTTCCCTAATTAAGATCTACCATGCCATCATCCGTTCAAAACTGGACTACGGTTGTCCTGTGTATGGGTCAGCCCGTGTTTCTGTCCTTCAAAAGCTGAATACCATTCACCATTCCGCTCTTCGATTGTGTTCCGGAGCTTTTAGAACATCTCCTGTAGAAAGTCTCTACGTTGACTGCTGTGACGCTCCTCTTGAATTACGTCGACAGATGTTATCTCTTCAGTACTACTTCAGAACGTCATCTTATATCAACCATCCCATTCATCAACATACACTCAATTATTACCTTAAGAGATTATACAATGCGAGACCTTCTTGTGTTCTGCCTTTTCAGGGAAGGATAAATGAAATTTTCAGAGATCTTAACGTAGACAATATAGATACAATACCTACAACTATTGGAATTCATCCTTGGTACACCCCTAATTTTACTATAATAAACCCCTTTAAGTCATTTGACAAAAGTTCAACTAGCAATATCATTTATCAACAACTTTTTGAAGATCACAAACAATATTATGAAAATTTCACCTCTGTTTTCACAGATGGTTCAAAATCCACTAACTATGTCAGCTGTGCATACCTTATTAAAGATAAAATCAATAGCTACAGACTTCATCCCAATCTCTCCATCTTTTCTGCTGAGGCCTTTGCTATCTTGAAGGCTTTAGAAGAATTGGTGAATCACAATAGTAAATATTTTATTATCTATACAGACTCCCAAAGTGTTTTAAATTCATTGCATTCAAATAATTGTAATAATCCTGTTATTTTCAAAATTCTTACAACAATAACTAACCTTACTTCAATGGGAATCTCGCTAGTGTTTAGCTGGGTCCCCTCTCACGTCGGTATTAAAGGCAATGAACTTGTGGACATGGCTACCAGGTCTGCAAGTGACTTTCTCAACACTGGTCTTCCTTATCCTGACTTGAAAAATTACATCAAAGATCTTTTACACGATAAATGGCAGATCTCCTGGGATAACATTCCTTCAAATAAACTGCGGGAAATTAAAACCAAGATAATTAAATGGCCTCAACTCCCTTCTAGGAGACATGACGTAATACTCACTCGTTTACGAGTGGGTCATTGCAGGCTCACCCATGCCCATCTCTTGCTTGGTGAAGCTCCTGCACAGTGTGCGTATTGCAAGACTCCTTACACAGTCGCACATATTTTAACCTCTTGTGTTTGTTCTAAATCATTGTATATAAAATTTTTTGGTAATCAATCTCCTAATCTTAATTTAATCATCGGGGAAACTCCACATCCAAACTTGTTCCCCTTTCTTCGTCAAACTGGTTTTTATTCCGAAATTTAATTTTTGTTTGTGTTTCAATTTTTAATCATTCAATTTTCAATTCACTCAATTTTCAATTCTTGTTAATCTGTATATAACTTAATTTTTTTTCGTGTTTTTATGTTGTATGTTTTATTTTTATAGTTGCTTTAATCTATTTTTGAGCCTGTAATTTTTTTCATCTTGTTTGGCGCAGTTTGTCCCTAGAGGATTTAGCGCCATTAAACTTCAATCAACCAACCAACCAACCATATTCACGACTAACATTGCATTCATTATATTTTCAAATGTATAATACGATAAAACATATTTTATCGTATAGGGGTAATATAGCGGTTTTGGCTCACCAAGGATTTCGAGGATCGGCCGGGATTTGCCCGAGCCACCTGCGAGGGATGAGTCATACCAGATAAGGAGAATTTCACGGATTCTCGATAACAATGCCTAGGGGTCGAAAACAGGTGAATTTTAACATGACTTTGAACTTTAAGGAAAAAATTTATTTGTAAATGTTGCTCTGTGGTACAAAGGGAATAAATATTACCATATCAAATTTTATTAGTTTCGAGAATTTAAGTTAGTTTATTGATGTATATAAGATACGTTTTAACAGGGTTTGATTTTTCAGAGTGTAAGAACTTGTATATTACATTAACTATAGTTTACGACATGGAATCCTGTCATCCCAGAGCCTTGAATTGTTTAGATAATAAATTTATTATTTCTCGAGATCTTTAAATAGGAATTAATACCCCCCGTTAAAATTTGGAAGGACATTAGCCGAGCCTTTTACAGCTCGTTACCGAAACACGCGTGACAGAGCGAGATCAAACATAATGATACATATTGATTTGAACGGGTATCGGACGCTTCCTTCCTGGTGTTTCATCCCACCCACCACCTCTTTTTTTTTTTACTTATTATTATGTTCCGTAAGTTAAACACACACACACATATATATATATATATATATATATATGTATATGTATATATATATATGTATACATTATATATATATATATATATATATATATATATATATACATATATATATATATATATATATATATATATATATATATATATATATATATATATATATATATATATATATATATATATATATATATATATATATATATATATATATATATATATATATATATATATATATATATATATATATATATACTTCAAATAGCGCTATCAGTTATACACATTTTACGTATATTTACATGTCCAAAAGCTAGAGTTTCAATTTTATTTTTTTAATATAAAGCGCTTATCATCATAAGCAGATAGTGTTATTTTCATTTGAATAACAGTGAATACTTCGTGATTTTTGCTTAAGATTTTTTTTTGCACTTACGCTTTTTTGTGTCTCTTGGAAAAGAACATTTTTGTAATCGTTATGTTTAATTACATGGGTGACCACATTTTTTTGAACTCCTTTAGCTCGATTTCGCTCATCTTTTTTAGTAATTATTCATCTTAGCTCGTAATCCAACAAATTCTTTTATGGGCTCCACAGAAAGTTCATCTTTCATCTTTCCAAGAATATTTTTATTATCCGAACTATATGCTTTATGATTTACCGGATAATCAGACATATCAGAATAAAACGAATCCTGTTTCATATCGTCATAAATATACTCAGTGTATATTTCATAACATAAACTGTCCATATCTGTAAATAGTAGTGTAGATTTATTGGGATATTTTCTTAAAATATATTCATAGTGAAAGTTGAACATGAGTGTCTTACTAAGGTTCAAAATTGAAAATCCCGTATAAATTGGCCAGTTTAAAATTATATTTTTACGTTTCATATGAACGCCAGCCAGATGTTCATTAAAAATTATATATGCATGAAAAGCTGGAGAAGAAATTGCTTTTTACAGGTTGTTTTCCTCTTGAATTAGCTTTACATTCAAAATATTTCTAACATTTTCCATTGTTTTTCCGTATACACTATTATTTAATAGTTTAAAAAATCGTTCTAAAAACTGTTTGAAGCCTGTATTGGTTGACGAGTATTGAATTCAACATAGGGTTTTAACCAGGCTAATTGATTTAATTTGACGCCTCTATGGATAGTTTTAAGAGTAATTCCTAGCTGGATGCATTGTTTAAGGTTTCTGTAGTGAATTACATATTCTCTTTTATTGTATAGATTGGGTGTTAATTTTTTAACATCTAAAACTTTTCTATTGTAAACCTCGGCCAAATGATTTCTATATTCAGAAAGCATTTCAGGATAAATTGTAACATTTTCTGGGGCTACAGGATAATCATTCAGTATGTTATGAAGTTCTGGAGGTATTTCTATGTCTACGCAAAAAACATAGCCAATATCGGAATCATCTGGTATGTTTAAAACATCAATACATGAAATTTCTTCCTGGGTGATCCACTGAAATCCGCTAAACAAAAATGATAGTAGTAAAAGTTCCGAAATATCCAACACGCTGGTAGAGGAATTGTGTATCCGTAAGTAGAATGCGCAAATAAATCTTACTAGAAACACGTTAGCAATTGAAATGTGCGGACAAGTGTGTGGAACTTATAAGATGGGGTCTTATCTATGATTCATCATGAGTGAACAGTCGAATATCCAGCAATAGTCAATTCACAAAGGTGAGGTAAAAAGTGTTAGTCAGTAGAAGTGAGTCATCTTCAAGAACTCCTCGCACGTTTGGAGAAATAATAGCAGTAAATTCTAATCTATATCAACATGTGTAACGTCAGTAAATTTAATTTATACATATCTTACTTGTTCATAAAATTTGCAATTTTAGAAACAGCTTAATAAAATACAATAATTTCAATTATTTTTTATATTTGTGTAGTACTTATTGTATACAGTAAGTTTTAAATAATCCATTTATACCAAAAAAAAAAAATAAATAATCTTTAAGTTTGAAAAATATATATGACAAATCGTCTAAAAATACAATTAGGTTGAGAGCATGCTGAGCAAGACTAGAAATTGTACCCATATTTACAATATGGTATCACCTATAACATCTAGAAGGTAACATAATAAAATACGTTAGTATTTTAATTAGGGTAAAATAGCGGTTTTCGCTCACCAAGGATTTCGAAGATCGGCCGGGATTTGCCCGAGCCACCTGCGAAGGATGAATCATACCAGATAAGGAGAATTTCACGGATTCTCGATAACAATAACTAGGGGTCGAAAACAGGTGAATTTTAACATGACTTTGAACTTTTAGGGAAAAAATTAATTTGTAAATGTGAAACTGTGGTACAAATGGAATAAATATTACCATATCAAATTTTATTAGTTTCCAGAATTTAAGTTAGTTTATTGATGTATATAAGATACATTTTAACAGGCGTTTGATTTTTCAGAGTGTAAGAACTTGTATATTACATTAACTATTGTTTACGACATGGAATCCTGTCATCCCAGAACCTTGAAATGTTTAGATAATAAATTTATTATTTCTCGATATCTTTAAATAGGAATTAATACCCCCCGTTAAAATTTGGAAGGACATTAGCCGAGCCTTTTACAGCTCGTTACCGAAACACGCGTGACAGAGCCAGATCAAACATAATGATACATATTCATTTGACTGGATATCGGACGCTTCCTTCCTGGTGTTTCATCCCACCCACCACCTCTTTTTTTATTTTATTTTTTTTTATTTTATTTTTTTTTATCATTTGGTATCGTTAACGTTTCCACTTTAGTCATATTTCGTTAAGTATTATAAAACAATAGTTCGTTTCTACATTAGCCACTTTTCTTGTAGTGATAAAAAACAATAGTTCGTTTCTACTTTAGTCACATTTCGTGTAGTGATAAGAAACAATAGTTCGTTTCTACTTTCTTTCACTTTTAATTTCGTTAAGAAGAAACAAAAGTTCGTTTCACTTAAGTCACATTTGATTAAAGTAATCAGAAACAAAATGTTCGTTTCCATTTTAGTCACATCTCATTCGGTTAAGAAAAACAAAAGTTTGTTTCACTTAAGTCACATTTGATTAAAGTAATCAGAAACAAAATGTTCGTTTCCAATTTAGTCACATTTGGTTGAGTTTAGAAGAAACAAAAGTTCGTTTCCACTTTAGACACATTTGGTTGAGTTTAGAAGAATCAAAAGTTCGTTTCCTCTTTAGTCACATTCGGTTGAGTTTAGAAGAAACAAAAGTTCGTTTCTACTTTAGTCACATTTAGTTGAGTTTAGAAGAAACAAAAGTTCGTTTCCACCTTAGTCACATTTGGTTGAGTTTAAAAGAAACAAAAGTTCGTTTCCACTTTAGTCACATTTTGTTGAGTTTAGAAGAAACAAAAGTTCGTTTCCATTTTAGTCACATTTTGTTGAGTTTAGAAGAAACAAAAGTACGTTTCCATTTTCGTCTCATTTCGTTCAGGTAATAAAGAAACAAAAGTTCGTTTCTATATTCTTAAACATTTCGTTAGATTTCGAGGAAACTGAAGTCCGTTTCTACTTTATTTGCATTTGGATTAGATAATAAGAAACAAGTTTCTCTTATTTTGTTTCACATATTGTTTGATATTTTGAAACAACAGTTCGTTTCTTTTTTAGTCCTCATTTATCGTAACATGAAAATAAAATTTACAATTCTGTTCAACATCCCGATATAACACTTCTTTACCATTGTAGTTAAATCTTGGTTTTAATAACAGGAAATAAGTTTACTGTTTTTCAAAAATTTTGAAGTTAGACTCCAAGTAATTCAGGAAACTGGTCGTATTTCTTGCCTTGTACAGGTCGAGGATTATTTTTGAAGTGTATCCTGAAAAATGATAAGTAAAGAATCAGTCATAACAAAATGCAATAACCAGTAAGAAAATTACCTATTACAAATTAACAAGCTTTTACTACTCATGGATAAAGAAGATTTTTTTAATAAGATCTTCAAATGAAAATTATGATATTTAATCACAGATTTTTTTTATCTTTAACTTCATTGATCCGGTGTTTTATCCGTCGTTTAAGAGCCTATCAATGTATGTAACTGTGTTCTAGTCAGACTTAGAGCTGAAGGATGACCGAATGGTAGTGTGTGAATATATATATATATATATATATATATATATATATATATATATATATATATATATATATATATATATATATATATATATATATATAATATATAAATATATATATATATATTATATATATATTATATATATATATATATATATATAATATATATCATATATATATAAATATATATATATAATATATATATATATATATATATAATATAATAATATATATATATATATATATATATATAATATATAGTATATATATATATATATATGATATTCTACCATGGTAAGTTTAAAAACATGATTTTACATTTTGTTTCAATATATGTACCATTATGCAGTGGATGCATCTCAGAGGCGACTTCTTTTAAATGGCGTGAGAAGTCGCCAAGAGAAGAATTTGATACCGTAAATTTTCTCCTTTTACGTCATAATGACGAATTCTCTGAAAACTGCACACTTTTTTAAGTGAATAGTATAAATATAAGATAGATAATATTACTATTGTTTCAAATACATTTCAGTTAATACATATAAAACAATTACAGATGATATCAAATCATATTTACCTCAAATTAGGAAGACTCCAGCAGCGTACAATATTTTTGTAGTGAAAAAAAAGAAATTGTTAATAAACTATGCTGTGATTTACGATGCTTTTTTCTGTGTTTTATGAAATACACGTGTAGCTTACTCGTTATGTGCTGACGTTTCTTTAAATTCTACCAAACAGCATGTCTTTTATGATTTATGTGGGAAATTTAACCATAGTAAAATGTCTTCTCTTAAATATACTAGAAGTTGGTATGTTAAAACGATAGTTTGGGCTCGTATAAGGCAAGAATAACCTTCTTTTATACACTCTTAGGGGAAAAAGCGAACGAAGAAGGACGAAAATCGGAAGATGTGATGTACTGAAAAACAAATTATTGGAGGATTTGCTTATGTGATAGAGATTTACAAACGGAAAACTCAGTAAAACATTTGTTCACCTCTGAAACTTATACAAGCAGTTTTTGGCATAGAATTGATTGGTCGGGGTAACGGATGTCTTGAGAGATATCATGCTATATTCTGGTGAACTTCTCGTGCCAACTGGACCTTTAGATCGTCGAAATCAAAAGCTGGTTGAAGGGTCCTGCCCGTAATGTTCCAAACGGCGATCTTTCTCGCCAACGCAGCATTTTGCGAAGACAAGCAGTGGAAACACCTGCAGCGTGAGGCTAGGAATTATCTTGATGAAATTTTATCTCATAATGGCGGAACATGAAGGGTAACACAACGGGGCGTAGAACTTTCTCGACATACCGTTGTGCTTTAAAGGTGCCACGAATGACAGCTGAATGATTCTACTAATAAATGCAATTGAGCTCCTGTCTCTCACTCCCTGTTGTCGGCCTGTGTGCCGGAAGACAGTCAGGTTGTTATCCCAACGCTGTCCGAGTAGTCTTCAGACAAGTCTTCGCTGGTCATAGGAGCTCATTTTAAAGTCTGACTCATCGTTAATGATTATTCTACCCCAGTAAGGGTCATTGCAGTTCGAATAAACCAGACACCCCTGAAAAACGGACTTGCTGTTATACAGAGGTCAATGTTTCACCCATTCCTGCTAACATCGTCTAATAGTGGCATCGATCCTACCAAAATATCGAGTTATTTGCCGATTAGATCAACCAGCTTCTTTAAGCCCAACTAAACGTCCAGTCTTAAACGCTGACATCTTATTTGAATCATTAAACGAGTCATTTAAGTTTTAAAATTTTTGCTGTTATAGCTGCCATCGTCCCATTACTTAGTGTCTAGAAATCGCTGGCGCCATGACGGTTAAAGCCGCAACTTACTTAAAGGTGCTGAATTGACCAAAATTAAGTTTATTTAAGCATAAAGGTTAAAACTAAACTTCTAATATTCTAAAAATTACAAAAAACATATAGTGTCAATTTTCGAACATCACTTCTTTCCACTGTCCTCTAATGTGTTAAACTTTAACTAGTAGTTGAAAATTTTGAAAGCTTAAGGACTTTTCGAGATTAATAGAATTCTTACCTCCGGATCCATAATTAGAACTTTTTCCCAAACATTATAGGTTTCGTAGTATGTCGTCTCCAATTCAAGTCCCATATCATTTATGACCAGATTTATGAATCCTAATTCAGAATTTCTAGACTTTACAACGATTTTGTCTGCAGCCTTTTCAGAATCATCAGCCCGACTTCTGGGTTCGCGCCATTCTGTGCTCGAATCGTTTTCATCATTTTCACCAGAATTTGCATCAGCTACGCCGGGTTCCTTTTCAGAAGAATTCTCATAGGTTTTATAACCATCAACGTTATTTTCTTTTTCGTATTCGTCCAAGATGCTGGAATCAAATTCTAATACTGGATTGTCTAATGTAGCTATATGTATAACCAGCTCTGGTGACTCAATAATATCAATTCGTCCAGAATCCTTCTGGTAAACTTCTGCCTCTTCAGCGAGTTTGTTGCACTTGAAACAATTCGAAAAAAATTTCTGTCTGTAAAATAAATGCACACTATAACCTTGAAAGTTTTTTTTTCAATAAACTTATAGGAACAGAACTTAAAGGAACACCTTAAATAGTATCATTAAATCGAAAAATGTTTTGTCATATTGTATTTTTAAATCGAAAATATGTATTTTCATCATATGTCTCTCTAATTAATTAATTAGATTCTATTTTAAGTCTTTAAGTAAATTTAGTTTTCATAAAAAATAAGATTTTTTGTACAGAGTGAAAAATCAGAGATTGTTTCAAAAGTCATAACATTTTTCTGACATATGTATAAATATGTAAGTATATAAGTATGTATATATGTATGTGTGTGTGAGAGTGTGTGTAATAAGACGGACTTCACAATGGGTGGTTGCAGTCATATACTTAAAAATGACACCGTTTCAGCTAAAGACTTTTATTAACATAACGTTGGAGGATGGGTTCCCACTTCATCAATCATTGAGACAGGACAAACTGAGGTGTCAACAAGCATGAAGTTATAAGTAAAAAACACGTAATACCTGGGTCATCATCTGTGGGAAATTCTCTAGGAAAATCTGCCTTCGACAGCATACATCTCCTTTTTGTTTTTAAATCTAATAAATTGTCCACTAGTGCAATATAGAGATATAATTGTTTAGACCCCTTTCTCTGAGGTCGTAAACTGTAGCCCCAGTGGTCAATTTAGGTTAGGGGTTAAAAAAGGGAAAGCAAAAGGAAGCAGGAATTTTTAGCCCTTGGCTTAAGTTTTAAAAAACCCTAACAATTTTCTTAGGTGGTCTTAAGGATTTTATGAAAGATGCCTACATTAGTTTCACGATCCAGTTTACTTTTCCCTACATGTATATATATATATATATATATATATATATATATATATATATATATATATATATATATATATATATATATATATATATATATATATATATATATATATATATATATATATATATATATATATATATATGTATACATATATATATATATATATATATGTATACATATATATAAATGTATGTATAAATGTATATGTAAATAACATTTATATATATATACATAAATAATCGTTGATTAATTGGTAAATATATAAATATTACTGACAGAAACGAGTGTTCTGTTGTTAGTAACGACGGCGGTAAATTCATTTCAATTTATTACGGTTTTAATTACTTTCAAATTTACTTACTATATATAAAAGTACTGTTTCATAAATACTCTTTCCATTTTTATATTCAAATGTTGTATTGAATTATGCTAGTTGGTAATTTTGGGGATAAAAAAGTTTTAAATTATGTTTGAAGTGAAAACGTTAATAGTAAAATTTTTTGAACATATCATTTATTTTTAACATCGTTTTCAATTCATCTGAGGTTACACTATAAAAATAGAGTATTATTATATTTGTGGTTAATTTGTAAATTATATATAACTATTTTTTGCTTTTACGTTTCTAAAAGTTCTAAAATACATCACGGGAAAAAGTTTTGAAAAAAAGTAAATTTTTATTTAATATTTCAAATTTCAAAAATTCTTAAGAAATCTTTATCTTGCTTACATTTTTTGTTTAATCGTACGTAAAAACTTCGGAGCCATTTTGATCGCCCACTATGAAGTCGAGAGTCTATTTAATAAAACTGAGAAATCTATTAGTACGGCATATCTATAAACTGGAAAAATATATAATAGGCAGGAACTGTATTACATATGTTGAAGATAGATGCAAGTAAATCTTTTTAAATGATTATAAGTTTTAATAAAATAACTTTTTCAGATCGCTCCTTAACCAGCAGCAGAAAATTAGCAGCTAACGTTAGAAATTAAAGTTTTCAAGATGGCGCCGAGGTAATATTAAACTTTAATTGTTACTTCTTTCTTTGTTTAATCCCTTTTTTGAAAAGTTGAGCTGTCTTGCATTGTTTTCATTGTTGCAACAATGTTTTATTGTTTCACATTCTTGTGTAAAAAGAGAAACTATTGGATGATAAGACTGCAAAATATGCATTTATGTCTGTATAAATGTATATTGGTTTCGCATCACAGCAGGGTGCCCCCGCCAACTTGGACATCCGGATAATTAATGGTCTGAATGGATATAAATGGTCTGATTTAATTTACCGTTCAGACATGCTGTCTTGACATCTAAAGTGAAAGCCTCAAAATTCTCGTTGAGAATAATTACAAATAATAAGCGCAAAGCAGCCATACATATTACTGGAGAAAACGTATATGTGTAGTCTATTCCTTCCTTCTGCATAAAACCACGAGCAACGAGCCTGGCCTTATAAATTCCATTTCTCTTTTTACGAAAAACCCATTTGCAAGAAATGGCTCGTTTATCAGTGGGTAAATTTTTTAGATCCCAGACATCGTTACTTTCCATGCTTTTCATCTCCTCATCCATGACCCTTTTCCAAACTTCTTGTTCTTCCTCTGGCAAACTGTCAATATCTTCAAACGTCACAGTTTCTTGTTCAGCAAACATCACTTTGTAGGTCTCAGTATTGCTATATCTAACAACTTTGCTAGATTTGCATCAAAGACCATAGCTCGTCCTTTTTCTAATACAGTTCTATTCGCTCTTACGGCAACGCCGTTTAAAGGAGGAGTATAGGGAGGTGCTAGATCTATTTTAACACCAGCATTTTTAGCAACATCATAAAGTTCTCCAGTGACATATTCTTTAGCGTTGACACACCGGATTTTACTCACAGTTGGATTCAATTTGAAGAACATTTTAAGTTCATCAACAACATCACTTTTCCTTTTAAGCAATCGTATTTCCATGAATCGCGAGTAATCATCGATTATCATCATAAAATATTTTTTCCACGGCATGTTTTTGGTTCTATCGGTCCACATATGTCAGTATGTATCATTACCAACGGCTTGGTTTCTCTTCTGCGAGGACCTTTTCCCATGGGTATAGAACATTGTTTAGCTCGAATGCAAACATCACAAAACACTTCTTTTGCAGACAGATTCATAAGTTTCAATATTCGATCACCACAGTGCCCGAGTCTCCTATGACACAAGTCATCTTAACCAACTAAAGCTTCATTAACATTCGGTGAAAAGTTACTTAGATATTGTCCGCGACTATCTTACTTTCCAAATTCAAAACGTATTTTTAGTTTCAATATAAACAATTTCATTTTTGAAAATCACACTTAAGCTTCGATGTTCTTGACAGAAACTAACTGTCCGTTTAATTCTGGAACATAAACGACATTTTATTTGAACTCTATATGCAGTTTCATCTCAAATATTGCCAATATTGCCTTCGACTTTCAAAATAGTCGATTTTGACGCACACTTAACAGTTCCAGTTTTAGGTTTCATTGACATGAACCACTCTTTGTGTGAGGACATATGAGATGTAGCACAGGAATCAATAATAAATCGGTCATGTGAAGAATTATTGACCATAAATGATATTGCAGGTGATGCATATTTGTTATTAAAATTTGTTTGCTTTCTAAAAATTTCAGTACATTCGCGTTTAAAATGACCGGTTTTGCCGCAGTTGTGGAAACAGAATTTTTCTTACGACAAAATTTAACAGAATGTCCTTTTCTTTTACAAAAATTGCAAAACAATTCTTTCCGGACACTCGAAAAAGCAGAGTTGTCCAAATTCGGTTTAGAATACATATTTTCATTTTTAAAATCAAATAAAAGAGCTTCAGAATCAATAAGTCTTTTAGTGAAAAATTCCAAACTTAAAGTATCACTCTTACTTTAACATTTTCATATTCTTTTGGTAATGACATTAAAATATAAACTGTGATATCAAAGTCACTAAACTCTGCTGTTGAAATACGTAGATCGCCAACCAAATTCATTATGTTGTCGATGTGCTGTCTCATTGGCACATTTTTCGCTTTTCTCATGGTCACCAAACGTTTTCGCGTCAAGATCTGGCTAACTGCTCCTTTAGATTTATATGTAGCTTTCAATTTCTTCCATAGTTTACATGCTGTAGTTTCACTTTAAAGAGAAGCGAGAATATTATCAGTAAAAAACGAAAGTATTAAAGCATACGCTTTCTTTGACTGTAAAACATTATCTGCACTCGCTTCTACTTCTAAAAACGTATCCAATCCTTTCCCAGAAAACACGGATTGCACTCTTCTACACCATACAGTAAAATTAGTTCCGTCAAATGGAGCCACACCGAAAGCTTCTTTTTCTGTTTTACTACCAATATTTGAAAAGGCTATATTTCATGAAAGCGAAAAGAAAAACACGTGAAGATCTGCTGATGAAGAGAGTGAAAGTATAAGTTAAATTTCAGAAACCACACTCTGCTGTTGAAGCATAATAAAAAGAAGCATATCGCAAAAACATTTTGCTGAAAACACCAAAATAATCAAGAAATTGTGCTATTGAAGAGTTGACCGGGGTACCTTGGCCGAAAGCCTTATCCCCTGTATATAATCAAGAAATACGAGGTACATTGTGCTTTTATAGTTTTAAGGTCCTGCGTCCAGCCAATCAAATTACTACAGGCAAAAACTAATTAAACACAGACAAAAAAAACACAAAAGGGTCAACTAAAGAAACTCGCGTACGTCAAAGAAAGAAAGCTATTACTTATATAAAACAATAATCATCCAAGTCGTCAAGTATGAGTGTGATTATATATTTCAACACTTTTCATATATGTTCTCACTTTGGTTTCTTATGAGCATTTCAGGTAGATCTGTCTTTAGGAGAAAAAAGCTTAAATTTTATTTAACTTGTAGTAAAAAAAATTGATGTTACAATTAAAAGTTAAAATTACTTGATAAAAGAGGTTATTGCGTGTTACAGTCTATGCAATCATGTTGCTTATTCTACGGTGGTGTGTTTTATGTCTTGGCGAAACCTAAATACACTGGTTTGGCGACGAAATGAGATTTTGCGCTTTTATTGGACAACGGCGACTCTCCACCGTTGCTTAATTATCCAGACGTGCCAACTTGGCGATAAAGCGCCGCAGTCTAATTTATAAAATTCGAGACTACTTAAGAATTGGGTTCCCCTTGGCAAATTTGGCGAAAATATTGGCGATATTTACTAAAACACAAATGTAATTCATCCAAACATTGTATTTCTTCCTCTTTCTGGCAACTTTAATTAATGCACAGTGCGCAATCGTAATAGAATTATATACTTTTACGTAATTAAAGAAAAAGACTTGAAAACTGGACATTTATATATATTTATGGGCAATTAATCCCTTAACAGTTTAGAAACGCAAGTTAGTGAAAAGCAACAGTTCCTAATTATAAAAATTCAGCTATAGTGAACCATTAATGGTTTGTTATATCTAATTTTTTAAGCATTGGGCACTTTTATTATATAAGAAAAGAGTTACACAAGGACAGTTGGATGCAAATATCATATAAATTATAATATAGATACAGATTGTTTGGACATGGTGAGATCAGGAGAAAATGTTAGGTGACCATACTTAAACTATTATCGCCAAGTTGGCGGGTTAACCCAGTTCTTGAGTCAAGCCTAAAAGGGGTCTTCTGTCTGCGTGTTTGTAATAGAACGCTTCCTAAACGGCTGGACTGATTTGGATCAAATTTTGTGTATGTAATTAAGTTAATTCGATAATGATTTTGAATGATTCACAATTGGATCCGATGGAAAATGTTTTTTTTAAATTAAAAATCCAGAACTGCGCAATTATTGAGATTATTGTAATGCCTTTCGAAACCCTTCTCAACAGACAAATCTGTGGCGCAGTAGTCGGCGCAACGGGTCCCTGGATCGAAAAACCGTACAAGCTATTTGGGAATTTTAATTTAATCTAATTACGTTTGTGATGACTGTACGAGTGGTGGCGTGTAGTATTTTTAAAATTATTTATTATTATTTATAGTTAATATATATGTGTGAGAGTGCAGCTATGTTTGACATAAGGTTTGCGAAACTGATTTGCTCGCCACACTCACACGTTGTGGGTTGAATGCAAAAGTTTTTTTCTCGACTTCAGGAAGTGTGTGGTGTGGCTAGTGAAAATAATTGCACTTGAACTTCACCAAGTTTTGGAGAGTTGTGATTGGTCTCTAGGAGGCGATTCAGGACCGACCTTAAAGTCCCGGTCCTTCTAAGCAGAGCCGGGAAAGAACGCATTGTAAAAAGTACAATGGAACAACGAACACATGAGCACAGGATAATAAAATGTATAGGGTTGCCTGAGAGAAAGAAGGAAGGAAAGTAATGCAGCATTCTCTTGGATATTTTTTTTTCTTTTTTTTTAAGAAGTAGCATGTGGAGTAATTCTTTTACTTTTTAGTTTTTTATATATTTTTTGCATATTTTCTTGTTATTTCTTCTACTTTTGAACATTGTAATATAGATCAGTGGTATTATAATATAATTAAAAGCAATATAAAGCAACTTTGGGTTATCAATGACTTTGAAATAACAATGCAATCTACTACAACACGACAATATGTATATATATATATATATATATATATATATATATATATATATACACTTTTCAGTCCTAAAAACAATTTCGTCTGCCCAGATGTTGTGAACGGGAACCAAAACATCACCAATCTATTAAACAATTTGAAGGTAATACGAATTTTTGTGCAATGAATGAATTTTTCTGTATGCAATTCATACATAAACATATCAATCTCTCAATTCTTCTATCCAAATAAGCATAGAGATTTATACATACATACACACTTGAGACCTAATAACAATATCATCTACCCAGATGTTGCAAACGGTAAACCTATACACTAGCACAACTACGCTTTCTCATATTTATATATATATATATATATATATATATATATTGACTGGGTGATTTGTTTTCGTATTTTTGTGTTTAATGTTTTATTTAGTTTGGGATTACTGCTTGCTTAAAGATAAATATCAGTGAACATTGGAGGAAAGGGCTGAAGGAATGTCGATCATGTTGCTGAAACATTTTTATTTGGCATTCGAAAATTATCATATTCAGTTTGCTATCATTTATATTAGATGTTTATAAACTGCTTTATGTTTAAAACTGAAAAAGCAGATTCGCGATTAAGATTATACTTTTACAATTTTTATATTTCTCCTACAGAAGTCATAGAATTTACTCGTCTATAATTTACTGCCTGCCCTTGTCCCTGATATTCATACAATATTAGGTATATACAATCCATACATAAACATATGAATCTATCAATTCTTCTATCCGAACAGGTATAGATATACATGCATACATACACAATTGAAATCTAATAACAATGCCATCTGCTCAAATGTTGAAAACTATGAACCTAAACACTAGCTTTTATATATATATATATATATATATATATATATATATATATATATATATATATATATATATATATATATATATATATTGACTGGGTGATTTGTTTTCGTATTTTTGTGTTTAATGTTTTATTTAGTTTGGGATTACTGCTTGCTTAAAGATAAATATTAGTGATCATTGGAGGAAAGGACTGTAGGAATGTCGTTCATGTGGCTGAAACATTTTTATTTGGCATTGGAAAATTGTTATATTCCTCCTGCTACACTTTATAATAGATGTTAATATACTTGCTTTATAGATGCTTTATTTTTTAAAAAAATAGCAGATTCGTGACTAATATTGCAGTCATTATACTTTTAAATGTATCCTAAAAAGTCATAGAATTTACTGGTCTATAATTTATTTCCCTCCTTTTCCCTTATATTCATATGATGTTAGATATATGCAATCATGAACATATGAATCTGTCAACTCACCTATTCATATAAGCATAGAGATGCATTCATACATACATACTTCTGACTTAATAACAATTTCATCTGCCCAGATGTTGCAAACTATGAACCAAAATCCTAGCACAAATTAACTTAACTTATATATATATATATATATATATATATATATATATATATATATATATATATATATATATATATATATATAAATATATGCATATATATACATATATATACATATATGTATATATGCATGTATGTATATATATATATATCAATATGTGTGTGTGTGTGTGTATATTGACTGCAGTTATTTTTTTGCGTGTTTTTGCATTTAGTTTTCTATTTAGTTAAGGTTTATTGCTTGCTTAAAGAAAAATATCAGTGAACAGTGGAGAGAAGCGCTGTAGGTGTGTCGATCATGTAGCTGAAACATTTTTATTTGGTATCGGAAAATTACTATATTTCCTCTGCTAACCTTTATATTTGATGCTAATACACCGCTTAATTATTAAAACTAAATCAGCAGATCCGTAACTAACAATGTATTTACTATTTTTATATTTATTCTAAAGAAGTCAAAGAATTTAATTTTCTATAATTTACTGCCCGCATTTTTTCCTGATATTCATACAATATTAGATTCATGCAATCCATACATAAGCATATCAATCTTTCAAAACTTCTAACCGTATAAACATAAATGAATACACTTGAAACGTAATAACAGTGTCATCTGCCAGATTGTTGCAAAAGGTGAACCAAAACTCTAGAACAACTCAGCTTTTATTATAAATACTAGCTTCTTCGCACCCAGCCTTCGGTCTGGGTACTAAATATATTTCCAAATAAAGTTTTAGAACCACTACTATAAATAAATGCATTCATAAAGAAGGTCAGCTAAACTTCGGGTACCGCAGAATGTTATTGAATATGATAGTTTATTAACAACACAGAAATCCTGTTATAAATATTATGTTCATTCTTTTGTCATTGAACCTCAGCATAAAGAGGCTGAATTCAATTACTTTTCTACCACATGAGTCAAATGTCTTTATGTTATGGACATGCATAATTTTAATGTTTTTACTGTAAAAATTTATTGGAAAAATATATTTTTTCCTTAAACTTCGTTTTTATAAATGTTTTCATGATATGCTGCAAAGCATTTTTTATTACATACACGATTTTACGCTTCCTTTCATTGTATAGAAAAGTGGTTCTTTTTATAATGTACTGGAGCACCAAGAAATGGTGAAAATGGAATTTTTTTGAAGTCATTAATAAAGAATTCAATTTTTATTTTTATCTATCATGTAGCCTTAAACTAAATAAGACATACTAAATGTTTATGGTAGTTACTATATGTTATAGAAACGTTCAATTACTTAAAGAAGTTGTGACATTAGTAAAGGCTTAAATTATTTTTGATTCTTGAAAAAACTCAAAAAAAATATGTTGTTTCTGGAATTTTACTTGCAGAGGTTGTCATTCCACGGGATATAAATTGAGAAGAAGAAATTTTAGTTATTAAGTGAAAATTTAAAAACTACAACAAATCGTACTCATTTACATAAGTAAAGCACACAAACGGACACGTTTACATATCCCCTATATAATAATAGCCTAAGTTATCTGAAAGTCTGTCCTCGATTTTATGAAGCGGTTGGACCTGGAATGGATACAGGCATCCATATTTAGCAAAATTCAAAGAGAGTAATGTTTATCTTCTCCTAAACGATCGATCCGATTCTAAAATAAATGGGTATAAATAGGCTTCCTATCTCAGCGAAAAATATTGCCTTCTTTAAAACGTTCGAAAACCATCCCTTCCCCTCTTTTCGAGCTTTTAATGCCAATATTTCAACTCCTATTTTCCCCAGTTAAGAGCAGGCGATTAAATTCATCAATTTATCCCATAATAAATAGGTAAAAATAACATTTTTCTAGCATTATGACGTCATTCCTTTAACCATCTCATTGAATCATTTCTTATTTTAAATTATTAAAATTATGCCTTATTTTCATACGTTTTATCATTGAACTTAGATATTACGTAAATAAGGCAATTTGTCGCAACGTCACGACCTACTATAATGACCTTCCCATTCATTTTCACATGTTTAACAACCAATAGACAAACAATAAACTGCCCTTCGGTTTGAAACAAAAGCCAGAATTGTCATAAATTGAGAATTTGCCCTACTACGTGAAATCGCCTTATAATTTTCTTTTCTATTTGGCTTTATTAATAGATTAGGTACATGTGTGATCATTTTAAATTGGGTCATCGATTATTTTTTGTATCAAGATAATTCTCAGCCAAAAAACAAACCATTTTTTTTACCTGTCTCATAAAGTACTTTACAACTTTGGACAATTAAAATTTTACTTATCCCGTCATGTGATGGGCTACATGCTAGTAGGGAAAATATCAAGATACAGTATAGATTCTCATTGGAGAGATTTGAAATTTTTGCCTTTTTTTTTTAGTTTGCAGAGATTTATTCAGATGCGAGACTCTTGAAAATTTTTTTCTTGAAATATTTTTATTGTTACTTTTGGGATTATTAACCTTCTTGTGTATTTATGCCATTTTCCTAAAATTTTGGTAGCCAACGGCAGTTAAATGAGGATCTATATTGTATCTCTTTTTAACCTAAACTAGAGTTATATTAAAGTGTAATTGTATTAAAAGGATTAGCAAATTAGTAAACAGAAAAAATACGAGTTATTCTTACATTCACTGAAATATTAGTAGCCTATATAGCCAAAACTATTACTACAGTGTAGGAAATGACAACTGTAAAATAGTTATTAATTTTTCACAGTTGGCTTGGTTGAAAAACAGGGTGCCCCCGCCAACTTGGCGATAAAGCTCTGAACATACTAACCTATAAGATAACTAACTTATGTATATATTTTAAGTGTTTTTATGGTTAGTGTTTTATTTAGTTAGAGCTTATTGCTTGCTTAAAGATAAATATTAGTGAACATTGGAGGAAAGAGCTGTAGGAATGTCGATCATGTGGCTGAAACATATATATATGGTATCGGAAAATTACTATATTCACTTTGATATCCCTTATATTTGATGCTAATATACAGCTTAATTTTTAAAATAAAAAGGCAGATTCGTGACTAACATTGTAGTTACTATTTTTATATTTATCCTAAAGAATTCATAGAATTTACTGGTCTATAAATTACTGCCTACCCTTGACCCTAATCTTCATACAATATTAGATATATGCAATCTATACATAAGCATATCAATCTTCCAATACTTATCAGTATAGGTGTCATATTCTTATAGGTATAGACATACATGCATACATATAAACTTGAAACCTAAAAAACTATGTGATCTGCAGATTTGTTGCAAACGGTGAACCAAAACACTAGCACAACCCAGTTTTATATATATATATATATATATATATATATATATATATATATATATATATATATATATATATATATATATATATATATATATATATATATATATATATATATATATATATATATATTTGACTGGGGTGATTTTTTGCGGGTTTTTGTGTTTAGTGTTTTATTTAGTTAGGGCTAATTGATTGCTTAAAGATAAATATTAGTGAACATTGGAGGAAAGGGATGTCGACCATGTTTGCTAAAATGTGGTATTTGGTATTTGTAGGTTATTATATTCCCTTTGATATCCTTTATATTAGATGCTAATATTCTGCTGCATTTTTAAAACTTAAATTGCATATTCACGACTAACATTGAATTCATTATATTTTTAAATGTATAATACGATAAATCATATTTTATCGTATAGGGGTAAAATAGCGGTTTTGGCTCACCAAGGATTTCGAGGATCGGCCGGCATTTACCCGAGCCACCTCAGAGGCATTAGTCATACCAGATAAGGAGAATTTCATGAATTCTCGATAACAATGCCTAGGGGTCGAAAACAGGTGAATTTTAACATGACGTTGAATATTTAGGGAAAAAATTAATTTGTAAATGTTGCAATGTGGTACAAAGGGAATAAATATTACCATATCAAATTTTATTAGTTTCGAGAATTTAAGTTAGTTTATTGATGTATATGAGATATGTTTTAACAGGTGTTTGATTTTTCAGAGTGTAAGAGTGTAAGATTTTTCAGAGTGTATATTACATTAACTATTGTTTACGACAAGGAATCCTGTCATCCCAGAACCTTGAATTGTTTAGATAATAAATTTATTATTTCTCGAGATCTTTAAATAGGAATTAATACCCCCCGTTAAAATTTGGAAATACATTACCCGAGCCTTTTACAGCTCGTTAAAGAAACATGCGTGTCTGAGCCAGATCAAACATAATGACACATATTGATTTGACCGGATATCGGACGCTTCCTTCCTGGTGTTTCATCCCACCCACCACCTCTTTTTTTTTACTTATTATTATGTTCCGTAAGTTAAACACACACACACACACACACACATATATATATATATATATATATATATATATATATATATATATATATATACTTCAAATAGCGCTATCAGTTATACACATTTTACGTATATTTACATGTCCAAAAGCTAGAGTTTCAATTTTATTTTTTTAATATATAGTGCTTATCATCATAAATAGATAGTGCTATTTTCCTTTGAATAACAGTGAATGCTCGTGATTTTTATTAAGATTTTTTTTGCAGTTACGCTTTTTTGTGTCTCTTGGAAAAGAACATTTTTGTAATCGTTATGTTTAATTACATGGGTGACCATATTTTTTTGAACTCCTTTAGCTCGATTTCGCTCATCTTTTTTTTAGTAATTATACATCTTAGCTCGTAATCCAACAAATTCTTTTATGGTCTCCACAGAAAGTTCATCTTTCATCTTTCCAAGAATTTTTTTTTATTCGAACTATATGCTTTATGATCTACCGGATAATCAGACATATCAAAATAAAACGAATCCTGTTTCATATCGTCATAAATATCCTCAGTGTATATTTCATAACATAAACTGTCCATATATGTAAATAGTAGTGTAGATTTATTGGGATATTTTGTTAAAATATATTCATAGTGAAAGTTGAACATGAGTGTCTTACTAAGGTTCAAAATTGAAAATCCCGTATAAATTGGCCTGTTTAAAATTATATTTTTACGTTTCATATGAACGCCAGCCAGATGTTCATTAAAAATTATATATGCATGAAAAGCTGGAGAAGAAATTGCTTTTTACAGGTTGTTTTCCTCTTGAATTAGCTTTACATTCAAAATATTTCTAACATTTTCCATTGTTTTTCCGTATACACTATTATTTAATAGTTTAAAAAAATCGTTCTCAAAACTGTTTGAAGCCTATATTCGCTGACGAGTATTGAATTCAATATAGGGTTTTAACCAGGCTAATTGATTTAATTTGACGCCTCTATGGATAGTTATAAGAGTAATTCCTAGCTGGATGCATTGTTTACGGTTTCTGTAGTGAATTACATATTCTCTTTTATTGTATAGATTGGGTGTTAATTTTTTAACATCTAAAACTTTTCTATTGTAAACCTCGGCCAAATGATTTCTATATTCAGAAAGCATTTCAGGATAAATTGTAACATTTTCTGGGGCTACAGGATAATCATTCAGTATGTTATGAAGTTCTGGAGGTATTTCTATGTCTACGCAAAAAACATAGCCAATATCGGAATCATCTGGTATGTTTAAAACATCAATACATGAAATTTCTTCCTGGGTGATCCACTGAAATCCGCTAAACAAAAATGATAGTAGTAAAAGTTCCGAAATATCCAACACGCTGGTAGAGGAATTGTGTATCCGTAAGTAGAATGCGCAAATAAATCTTACTAGAAACACGTTAGCAATTGAAATGTGCGGACAAGTGTGTGGAACGTATAAGATGGGGTACATCGTAATGCATGTTTACCCGTTGATAGATTATTTACTATTAACCACTAAGCTTAAAGGCGTCTTAAAAGAGGTTTTGGCAGAAGAAGTCGTGGCTCGGTCGTCAGGACCTTTGCTTCAGAACAAAATTGCAGATTACTAGTGCATCGGTTCGAATCCCGTCCACGCAAGCTGATCTTCGTAAATAGTGTTTTAAAGTAACTAAAAAGTAAAGTTATTAAAGTAAATGGAGTTATTCTTGATAAAATAAATTAAAACGTGAATTTTTATTATTTCGTAGAATCGATTGAAGTTTCGATGAATTCTATTTAAATTTCCTTACTATTTACGCACACTTTAAATACATCTAAAAACGCTGCACAGTCGCGGCCCGGTTTGGCCGAGTGGATTAGAGCGCGTGGCTCGAGCGACGAAGAAAGACAGTACTCGGGTTCGATTCCCCGTGACGGCTTGGAAGTTAGATTTCCCTGTTTCGGCTCCTTAGAAGTAATTAATAAAAAAAAGGTATTTAATACAATTGAGTTTAGAGTAGTGACCTCCCCCCAAATCCCCTGTGTGCTTCAGAATGCGGACAGCGGTGCAATGGAGTGTCGTGCCCGGGGTCTGTGCCCCGTTTCTCTGGAACTGCGGGGCTCGTATCCCGGCCCACTTCGCACCCTTCCTGTCCGCTAGAGTGCACACGGGTTTTACCAAATTTTGATGTGTCGATATGTATTCGATGAAGATGAATAGATTAATCGATTACTGGCTAATAAATGTCAGTTTTGAAGACATATTACCTCTCTTGCCCGAATCCATATTTTTATCGATTAATTGATATATCGTTCGGATATCGATTAATCGATATACTGATATTTAGATAGAAATATCGCTCTGGCCAAGAGAGGTAATGTCTCTTCAAAATTGACATTTATTAACCGGTAATCGATTAATCAACTATCGATTCATCGTCATCGAAGATATATCGATACATCAAAATTTGACAAAACCCGTGTGCACTCTAGCGGACAGGATGGGTGCGAAGTGGGCCGGGATACGAGCCCCGCATTTCCAGAGAAACGGGGCACAGACCCCGGGCACGACACTCCATTGCACCGCTGTCCGCATTCTAAAGCACACAGGGGATTTGGGGGAGGGGTACTACTCTAAACTCAATTCCATTAATTACTTTTTTTATTAATTTCTTCAAAGGAACCGAAACAGGGAAATCTAACTCTCAAGCAGTCACAGGGAATCGAACCCAAGCACTGACTACCTTCGTCGCTCGAACCACGCGCTCTAATCCACTCGGCCAAACTGGGCCGCTGTTCTGAAGAGCCTTTAGATGTATTTGAAGTTTGCGGAAATCCTAAGCAAATTTAAATGGAATTCATCGAAACTTCAATGATTCTACGAGATAATAAAAATTCACGTTTTAAATTATCCTATTAAGAACAACTCGCTTGGACTCGATTCGAACCGATACACAACTAAACTACAGCTGTGTGGTCAACCAGAGGTCTTCATGAATGAGCCACGACTTGTTCTGCCAAGCCCTCTTTTAAGACGCCTTTAAGTTTAGTGGTTAAGAGTAAATAATATATAAACGGGGAATCAAACCTGAAACTTCCGTCACGAAGCCTTAAAGATCCATTCAGATTTCAAAAATGATTTTTTTTCAAGATCAGATATTTTGGACGGGACTCGAACACACACCACAAACTACATACGTACTTTGTGCCAGAGGTCTTGACGACCAAGCCACGAGTCCGTCAGCCTAGTTCTGTTTTAAGATACCTTTAAGTTTAGCGACTAATAGTTATTGAATAACAAACATAGAACCACAGAATGAAACCTCGAAGTTCAGTTGATGTCTTATATAGATTCCATGAGATTTAAGATTATAAAAAACACTTTTTGCGTAAACACAGTTTTCCTAGGCGGGATCTAAATCGACAGCCTAACAGACTAACAAAATGCTTCGAATCCGATGTCTTGATGACAGAGCCACGATATTTTGTGCTTGGCAAGCTGTTACGACGTCTTTAAGTTTAGTCGCTATAAGTTAATGAATCTACACATATATATGCATATGCGTATGTACATATATATCGTGCATATGCATATACGAAGCGCATACAGAAAGTAAGTTTCCCTACTTAAAAGAAAAAAAGAACTTACACTTAACCAGTGACATTTTTATTGGCAACAAGTACAGCAATGTTTCAGCTATTTTTCAGCATAGCCACCACCAGAATTGATACACTTGTCGTATTGTCGGTATGCACTTTTGTATGCCTCTGTCGTAGAACTCTGCCGCCTGTGAACGGTACCAGCATTCCTGTTCCAGAACACCGTGCACATCCCTTTCCTTACCGACAGAGTCTTTTTGAATTTGGTCCTGATATAAGATCCACAATGACGCCAATGCATTGACAGTTGCTTGGTTTCCGGGGTAAAAAGCGAAATCCGAGTATCATGGCCCGCGACGATCCTGTCGAGGAACTCGTCGACGTCGTCGTGATACCGTTGCAGAAACGTCAGTGCTGCTCCTAAGCATTGAATTTTGTGTTTAGGTGCCAATTTCGGCTCGTAGACCTGGCAGAGCTTAAGATGAATTTCAATTGGCGTAATGCTTTGTGCATTCCAAGATCAGCGACCGAACTTTGCAGGCGGCGGAAGAAGGAATTAAGAGTTTCCATTTCGGACCACTGTTACCACGCTACTGGTAGGAGTCGGGACCTGTCCAGCTGGTATATGATTAATACGTCATAGATCTGTTACGCATGCGCAATTGACATGGCTAATTACGTTTACTTTAATGGGGAAAACACCGGGAAACTTACTTTCTGGATTCCCCTCGTATATGCAAATATTTACTAATAAATATACATACATAATATATGCATGTACTATATAAATAT
Source organism: Pardosa pseudoannulata (assembly GCA_032207245.1). Lineage (NCBI taxonomy): Eukaryota > Metazoa > Arthropoda > Arachnida > Araneae > Lycosidae > Pardosa > Pardosa pseudoannulata. The sequence continues at coordinate 23,539,128 of CM063501.1, forward strand.
TTATATAAACACACACACACACACACACACTCTATATATATATATATATATATATATATATATATATATATATATATATATATATATATATATATATATATATATATATATATATATATATATATATATATATATATATATATATATATATATATATATATATATATATATATACTAGTATATATCCCGTCATATGACGGGATCAGTAAAATTTTTAATTTTCTAGAAATGTAAAATACCCTACGAGGTAGATAAAAAATGATTTGATTTTTGGCTGAGCATTATCTAGAACACACTCAATAATTTGTTTTTCTTCATATTCCTCTAAAGTCTCCTGATACTATGAATGCAGTTTAGAATCACGTTGAATTTATTTAGTCAAACCGTGTGGTTATGTATGAAAAACAAACACACAAACGGACAAATTTCTTAATTTTCAAAGATATGTAAGCCTAAACGCTAGATATTTATTAGTCCGTGAAATAGGCTTCTAGACTTTTATTAAACGTATTTGTTGTTAATACCGGTGATGAAATTTTCATTGCAGCAAGAATAATCGATGTTTAAATTTAAAATTAACACATATGTACCTAATATATTATGTAACACAAATATAAAGGAAAATTATTTACGCGATATCTAAATTCAGTGATAAAAATATGAAAATAATGCGGACGATATTTAAATAATTTAAAATAAGAAATGATTCAATGAGATGGTTAAAGGAATGACGTCATAATGCTAGAAAAAATGTTATTTTTACCTATTTATTACGTGATAAATAGATAAATTTAATCCCCTGCTCTTAACCGGGGAAAATAGGGATGAAAATAATGGTATTAAACGCTCGAAAAGGGAGGAAGGGGTGGATTTAGAACGTTTTAAAAACTACAGTACTTTCCGCTGTGATGTGAAGCATATTTATACCAATTTATTTTAGAATCGGATCGATAGTTTAGGAGAAGATAAACTTTGAATTTTGCTAACCCTAACTCATCAAGAAATCAATATGGATGCCTGTATCCATTCCAGGTCCAACCGCTTCATAAATTTAAGGACAGACGGACAGACTTAGGCTATTATTATATAGGGGATTGTTTCAACGTTTATTTTTTGTATCAAAATAATTCTCAGCCAAAAAACAAATCATTTTTTTTACCTGCCTCATAAAGTACTTTGCAATGTTGGAAAATTAAAATTTTACTGATCCCGTCATGTGATGGGCTATATGTTAGTATGGATAATATCAAGATACAGTATAGATTTTCATTGGAGGGATTTGAAATTTTTGCCTTTTTTTTTAGTTTGCGGAGATTTATTCAGATGCAAGACTCGTTATAAACTTGTTTCCACATTTTACATTGCTGTTAAATTTAAAAATTTTTGAAAAAATTGTATTTTTTTTTAAATATATTTGTTGTTACTTTTGGGATTATTAACCTTCTTGTGTATTTATGCCATTTTGCTAAAATTTTGGTAGCCAATGGCAGTCAAATGAGAATCTATATTGTATCTCTTTTTAACCTAAATTTGAGTTATATTAAAGTGTAATTGTATTGAAAAGATTAGCAAAAAATAAATACGAATTATTCTTACATTCACTGAAATATTAGTAGACTATATAGCCAAAACTATTACTACAGTGTACGAAATGACAACTGTAAAATAGTTTTTAATTTTTCACAGTTGGCTTGGTTGAAAAACAGGGTGCCCCCGCCAACTTGGTGATAAAGCTCTGAACATAGTAACCTAACATTATCTCATGATCTCGCCGTATCCAAACAATCTGTATCTATATTTAAATTTATATTATATTTCTATCCAGCTTCTCTTATGTAACCCATTTCTTATATATTAAACTCTAATAATACTTAAAAATATTACATATAATGAATAATTAAAAGTTCACTATGTAAATGTCTGTCTTCTCAGTGGTTTTGGTTAAATAAGAAAATGTATATAATTATATTACAATGGCTTAAAAAAAAGTTCACTATGAGCAATATCAATTATTTGCATCTGTTGACTTTGTAAACTGTTAATGAATTAATTGCTCATAAATGTAAATGTCTGTTTTCTCAGTGGTTTTGGTTAAATAAGAAAATGTATATAATTATATTACAATGGCTCAATCTACACTAATTAAAGTTGCCAAAGTAGCAAGGGATACATTGTTGTTCGGATGAAGTACCTTTACGTTTTAGTAATCATCGCCAATAATTTCACCAAAATTGCCAAGGGGTACGCTATTCTTAAGTAGTACCGTAAAAAAAATTGATAGACCATCCAGTGTGTACAATTATTGAAGATATATTGAAAAGAATTTTTTATCTCGCCGAGATAAAAAGAGAAAAATATATTTTCTTAAAAAGTATAAATGAAGTAAAAAAAAAATTACAACTTTCGATTTAAAAAAATAATATATTAAACAGCGGTTAATGCGAAGAGCCTCACAAATATAAGTTCATATATTTGGTTTAATCAAAGTGCAAATAATATTTTAATTACTAGCATATAGCCCATCATATGACGGGATTAGTAAAATTTTTAATATTCCAAAACTGTTAAGTACCTAATGAGGCAGGTTAAAAAATGGTTTGTTTTTTGGCTGAGAACTATCTGGTTCACTCTCAATAATTTATTTATCGCCATACTCCTCTAGAGTCTCCCGAACCTGTAATGCAGTTTAGAATCACATTGAATTCGTTTAGTCAAACCGTGTGGTTATGTATAATAAACAAACAGACAAAAGAACAAACTCCTTAATTTCCAAATATATAAATTAAAAGTTAGATATTTATGAGTCCGAGAAATAGACTCCTAAACTTATATGAAAAGAATTTATTAGTAATACCGGTGGTAAAAGTTTCATTGCAACAAAAAATAATCGATGATTCAATTTTAAATTATCACATATGTAATTAATCCATTATTTAAGCCAAATATAAAAGAAAATCATTTACGTCATATCTATGTTCAGTGATAAAAGATAATAAAATAGTGTAGACGATATTTAAATAGTTTAAAATATGAAATGACTCAATGAGATGTAATGGAATGATGTCACAATGCTAGAAAAAATTGTTATTTTTACCTATTTGTTAAGTGATAAATGGATAAATTTAATCGGTTGCTCTTAACCGGGGAAAATAGGGCTTGAAATAATGGCATTAAACTCTCAAAAATAGGCGAAGGGGTGGATTTCGAACATTTTAAAGACGACAGTATTTTTTGCTGTGATATGAAGCATATTTATACAAATTTATGTTAGAATCGGATCGATAGATTAGGAGAAGATAAACTTTATTCTCTTTGAATGGATGCCTCTACCCATTCCAGGTCCAATCGCATCATAAATTTGCGGACAGATAACTTAGGCTATTATTATGTAGGGGATGTTAATATTTCTTAGTTTCTGTTTCTAAAATGAAAACTTATTTATTCCCTGTAACTAAGTACATAATTTACCTATATTTTCTCTCGCGAAAAAATTTTTTAAATAAAAGTCCAACATCAAATAACAACACCTATAACCATACATTAATATTTATTTAAGATAAGGCAACTGCGAAACAAAAACAAATTACATAGAACTTGTCGAGATATTAATTAATGAAAATAAATATCTCGCTAAGATAATAAAAAAGAAAAAAAAAAGATTTTCTAAAAATAAATGAGATTAGAGTTTAGAATATTCGAAAATAGTCTCAAATACATAAATGCCATCATATATTTATATAATTAAATTTGAAATTAAATAGCGTAGATAGGTTTTTATTGTAATCGGTGTACTAAATATCAGGGGATAATAATGCCAAGATTGAATAACACCGCCATATTTAGAAGTCAACTCAACAATGGAATTGAGCGTGAGGAAAAATAAAAGTGCCATTTTTGTCGGTTTTTCGTTCATATCTATCGAATTAATTGGAATTTAGGAACACGAATGGGCGACATGACTTCCCCGGATCGTTCCGCGTCTCTTGGTACTTTCGTCGCCCATCTGCGTCCAGCGGTTCGCGAGGAGATAGACGTACATACACACATACAAACATAGATAGTCACAGTCAGATTTTAATAATGTATATAATATATATATATATATATATATATATATATATATATATATATATATATATATATATATATATATATATATATATATATATATATATATATATATATATATAGACTGGGGTGATATTTTAAGTGTTTTTATGTTTAGTGTTTTACTTAGTTAGAGCTTATTGCTTGCTTAAAGATAAATATTAGTGAACATTCGAGGAAAGAGCTCTAGGAATGTCGGTCATGGAGCTGAAACATATTTATTTGGTATCGGAAAATTACTATATTCACTTTAATATCCCTTATATTTGATGCTAATATACAGCTTAATTTTTAAAATAAAAAGGCAGATTCATGACTAACATTGCAGTTACTATTTTTATATTTATCCTAAAGAAGTCATAGAATTTACTGGTGTATAATTTGCTGCCTACCCTTGACCCTAATCTTCATACAATATTAGATATATGCAATCTATACATAAGCATATCAATCTTTCAATACTTATCAGTATAGGTATAATATTCTTATAGGTATAGACATACATGCATACATACAAACTTGAAACCTAAAAACTATGTGATCTGCCCAGTTGTTGCAAACGGTGAACCAAAACACTATCACAACCCAGCTTTATATATATATATATATATATATATATATATATATATATATATATATATATATATATATATATATATATATATATATATATATATATATATATATATATATATATATATATATATATATATATATATATATATATATATATATATATATATTTGCCTGGGGTGATTTTTTGCGTGTTTTTGTGTTTAGTTTTTAATTTAGTTAGGGCTAATTGCTTGCTTAAAGATAAATATTAGTGAACATTGGGAGAAAGGGATGTCGACCATGTTTGCTAAAATATGGTATTTGGTATTTGTAAGTTATTATATTCCCTTTGATATCCTTTATATTAGATGCTAATATTCTGCTGCATTTTTAAAAATTAAATTGCATATTCAAGACTAACATTGCATTCATTAAATTTTTAATGTATAATACGATAAAACATATTTTATCGTATAGGGGTAAAATAGCGGTTTTGGCTCACCAAGGATTTCGAGGATCGGCCGGGATTTACCCGAGCCACCTGCGAGGGATGAGTCATACCAGATAAGGAGAATTTCACGGATTCTCATTAACAATGCCTAGGGTTCGAAAACAGGTGAATTTTAACATGACTTTGAACTTTTAGGAAAAAAATTAATTTGTAAATGTTGCACTGTGGTACAAAGGGAATAAATATTACCATATCAAATTTTATTAGTTTCGAGAATTTAAGTTAGTTTATTGATGTATATAAGATACGTTTTAACAGGCGTTTGATTTTTCAGAGTGTAAGAACTTGTATATTACATTAACTATTGTTTACGACATGGAATCCTGCCATCCCAAAGCCTTGAAATGTTTAGATAATAAATTTATTATTTCTCGATACCCCCCGTTAAAATTTGGGAGGACATTAGCCGAGCCTTTTACAGCTCGTTACCAAAACACGCGTGACAGAGCGAGATCAAACATAATGATACATATTGATTTGACCGGATATCGGACGCTTCCCTGCTGGTGTTTCATCCCACCCACCACCTCTTTTTTTTTACTCACTATTATGTTCCGTAGGTTAAACACACTTATAGATATATACTTCAAATAGCGCTATCAGTTATACACATTTTATGTATATTTACATGTCCAAAAGCTAGAGTTTCAATTATATTTTTTTAATATAAAGCGCTTATCATCATAAGCAGATAGTGCTATTTTCCTTTGAATAACAGTGAATACATCGTGATTTTTGCTTAAGATTTTTTTTGCACTTACGCTTTTTTGTGTCTCTTGGAAAAGAACATTTTTGTAATCGTTATGTTTAATTACATGGGTGACCACATTTTTTTTAACTAATTTAGCTCGATTTCGCTCATCTTTTTCAGTAATTATACATCTTAGCTCGTAATCCAACAAATTCTTTTATGGGCTCCACAGAAAGTTCATCTTTCATCTTTCCAAGAATTTTTTTATTATTCGAACTATATGTTTTATGATCTACCGGATCTCCCAGAACCTTGAAATGTTTAGATAATAAATTTATTATTTCTCTTTAAATAGGAATTAATACCCCCCGTTAAAATTTGGAAGGACATTAGCCGAGCCTTTTACAGCTCGTTACCGAAACACGCGTGACAGAGCCAGATCAAACATAATGATACATATTGGTTTGACCGGATATCGGACGCTTCCTTCCTGGTGTTTCATCCCACCCACCACCTCTTTTTTTTATTTATTTTTTTATTTATTTATTTTTTTTTATCATTTGGTATCGTTAAGGACATTACATTTGGTATCGTTAATGTTTCCACTTTAGTCATATTTCGTTTAGTATTATAAAACAATAGTTATTTTGCATAAAGAAATTGCTATATTTTACAGTTTTGTTTTCCTCTTGAATTAGCTTTACATTCAAAAGTTTCTAACATTTTCCATTGTTTTTCCGTATACACTATTATTTAAATAGTTTAAAAAAAATCGTTCTCAAAACTGTTTGAAGCCTGTATTCGCTGACGAGTATTAAATTCAATATAGGGTTTTAACCAGGCTAATTGATTTAATTTGACGCCTCTATGGATAGTTTTAAGAGTAATTCCTAGCTGGATGCATTGTTTACGGTTTCTGTAGTGAATTACATATTCTCTTTTATTGTATAGATTGGGTGTTAATTTTTTAACATCTAAAACTTTTTCTATTGTAAACCTCGGCCAAATGATTTCTATATTCAGAAAGCATTTCAGGATAAATTGTAACATTTTCTGGGGCTACAGGATAATCATTCAGTATGTTATGAAGTTCTGGAGGTATTTCTATGTCTACGCAAAAAACATAGCCAATATCGGAATCATCTGGTATGTTTAAAACATCAATACATGAAATTTCTTCCTGGGTGATCCACTGAAATCCGCTAAACAAAAATGATAGTAGTAAAAGTTCCGAAATATCCAACACGCTGGTAGAGGAATTGTGTATCCGTAAGTAGAATCTTACTAGAAACACGTTAGCAATTGAAATGTGCGGACAAGTGAGTGGAAACTTATAAGATGGGGTCTTATCTATGACTCATCATGAGTGAACCAGTCAAATATCCAACAATAGTCAACTCACAAAGGTGAGGTAAAAAGTGTTAGTCAGTAGAAGTGAGTCATCTTCAAGAACTCCCCACATGTTTGGAGAAATAATAACAGTAAATTCTTATCTATATCAACATGTGTAAAGTCAGTAAAATTAATTTATACATATCGTACTTGTTCATAAAATTTGCAATTTTAGAAACAGCTTAATAAAATACAATAATTTCAATTATTTTTTATATTTGTGTAGTACTTATTGTATACAGTAAGTTTTAAATAATATATTTATACAAAAAAAAAAATAATCTTTAAGTTTGAAAAAATATATGACAAATCGTCTTAAAATACAATTAGGTTGAGAGCATGCTGAGCAAGACTAGAAATTGTACACATACTTACAATATGGTATCACCTATAACATCTAGAAGGTAACGTAAAAAAATACGTTAGTATTTTAATTAGGGTAAAACAGCGGTTTTGGCTCACCAAGGATTTCGAGGATCGGCCGGGATTTGCCAGAGCCACCTGCGAAGGATGTGTCATACCAGATAAGGAGAATTTCAAGGATTCTCGATAACAATGCCTAGGGGTCGAAAACAGATGAATTTTAACATGACTTTGAACTTTTAGGGAAAAAAAATAATTTGTATATGTTGCACTGTGGTACAAAGCGAATAAATATTACCATATCAAATTTTATTAGTTTCGAGAATTTAAGTTAGTTTATTGATGTATATAAGATACGTTTTAACAGGCGTTTGATTTTTCAGAGTGTAAGAACTTGTATATTACATTAACTATTGTTTACGACATGGAATCCTGTCATCCCAGAACCTTGAAATGTTTAGATAATAAATTTATTATTTCTCGAGATCTTCAAATAGGAATTAATACCCCCCGTTAAAATTTGGAAGGACATTAGCCGAGCCTTTTACAGCTCGTTACCGAAACACGCGTGACAGAGCCAGATCAAACATAATGATACATATTGATTTGACCGGATATCGGACGCTTCCTTCCTGGTGTTTCATCCCACCCACCACCTCTTTTTTTTTAATCATTTGATATCGTTAAGGACATTACATTTGGTATCGTTAAGGTTTCCACTTTAGTCATATTTCGTTTAGTATTATAAAACAATAGTTCGTTTCTATATTAGTCACTTTTCTTGTAGTGATAAGAAACAATAGTTCGTTTCTTTCTTTCACTTTTAGTTTCGTTGAGAAGAAACAAAAGTTCGTTTTCCGCTTTAGTCACATCTCGTTCGGTTAAGAAAAACAAAAGTTCGTTTCCGCTTTAGTCACATTTGATTAAAGTAATCAGAAACAAAAAATTCGTTTCCATTTTAGTCACATTTGGTTCAGTTTAGAAGAAACAAAAGTTCGTTTCCACTTTAGTCACATTTCGTTTAGTGATAAGAAACAAAAGTTCGTTTCCACTTTAGTCAAATTTGGTTGAGTTTAGAAGAAACAAAAGTTCGTTTCCACTTTTGTCACATTTGGTTTAGTTTAGAAGAAACAAAAGTTCGTTTCCATTTTAGTCACATTTGGTTGAGTTTAGAAGAAACAAAAGTTCGTTTCCACTTTAGTCACATTTGGTTCAGTTTAGAAGAAACAAAAGTTCGTTTCCACTTTAGTCACATTTCATTCAGGTAATAAGAAACAAAAGTCCGTTTCTATTTTGTTTCACATTCCTTTCTATTTAGAAGAAACAAATGTCCGTTTTCACTTTAGTCACATTTGGATTAGATAATAAGAAACAAGTTTCTCCTATTTTGTTTCACATATTGTTTGATATTTTGAAACAACAGTTCGTTTCTATTTTAGTCCTCATTTATCGTAACACGAAGATAAAGTTTACAATTCTGTTCAACATCCCGATATAACACTTTTTTACCATTGTAGTTAAATCTTGGTTTTAATAACAGGAAATAAGTTTATTGTTTTGCAAAAATTTTGAAGTTAGACTCCAACTAATTCAGGAAACTGGTCGTATTTCTTGCCTTTTACAGGTCGAGGATTATTTTTGAAGTGTATCCTGAAAAATGATAAGTAAAGCATCAGTCATCACAGAATGCAATAATCAGTAAGAAAATTACCTATTAAAAATTAACAAGCTTTTACTACTCATGGATAAAGATGATTTTTTTTAATAAGACCTTCAAATGAAAATTATGACATTTAATCACAGATTTTTTTTATCTTTAACTGCATTGATCCGGTGTTTTGTCCGTTGTTTAAGAGCCTATCAATGTATGTAACTGTGTTCTAGTCAGAATTAGAGCTGAAGGATGACCGAATGGTAGTGTGTGAATATATATATATATATATATATATATATATATATATATATATATATATATATATATATATATATATATATATATATATATATATATATTTATATATATATATATAACCAAATCATTTGGTAAGTTTAAAAAAATTAAGCCATTTTACATTTTGTTTTCAATATGGATGTACCATTATGCAGTGGACGTATCTCAGAGGCGACTTCCGTATTAAAATGGCGTGAGAAGTCGCCAGAGAGAAGAATTTGATACCATAAATTTTCTCCTTTGCCACGTCATAATGACGAATACTCTGAAAACTGCACACTCTTTTAAGTGAATAGTATAATATACGATAGATAATATTACTATTGTTTCAAATGCACATTTCAGTTCTAATACATATAAAACAATTGCAGATGATATGAAAAACCATATTTACCTCAAATTAGGAAGACTCCAGCAGCGTACAATATTTTCCTGCACAATGAAAAAAAAAAGAAATTGTTAATAACCTATGCTGTGCTTTACGATGCTTTTTTCTGTGATTTATGAAATCCATATATTTGAAGTTGGTATGTTAAAACAATCGTTTGGGAACGTATAAGGCAAAAATAACCTTGTTTTATACACTTTTAGGGGAAAAAGACGAACTATGAAGGACAAAAATCGGAAGATGTGATGTACAGAAAAACTAATTATTGGAGGATTTATTTATGTGAAAGAGATTTACCAAAGGAAAACTCAGTAAAACATTTGTTCACCTCTGAATCTTATACAAGCAGTTTTTGGCATAGAATTTATTGGTCGGGGTAACGGATGTCCTGAGAGATATCGTGCTATATTTTGGTGAACTTCTGGTGCCAACTGGACCTTTAGATCGTCGAAATCAAAAGCTGGTTGAAGGGTCCTGCCCGTAATGTTCCAAACGGCGATCTTTCTCGCCAACGCAGCATTTTGCGAAGACAAGCAGTGGAAACACCTGCAGTGTGAGGCTGGGAATTATCTTGATTAAATCTTTTCTCATGATGGCGGAACATGAAGGGTAACACAACGGGGCGTAGAACTTCATCGACATACCGTTGTGCTTTAAAGGTGCCACGGATAACAACTGAATGATTCTACTAATAAAATGCAATTGAGCCCCTGTCTCTCACTCCCTGTTGTCAGCCTGTATGCTGGAAGACAGTCAGGTTGTTATCCCAACGCTGTCCAAGAATCTTCAGACAAGTCTTCGCTGGTCATCGGACCTCATTTTAAAGTCTGACTCATCTTTGATGATTATTCTACTCCAGTAAGGGTCATTGCAGTTCGAATAAACCAGACACCCCTGAAAAACGGACTTGCTGTTATACAGAGGTCAATGTTTCACCCATTCCTGCTAACATCGTCTAATAGTGGCATCGATCCTACCGAAATATCGAGTTATTTGCCGATTAGATCAACCAGCTTCTTTAAGCCCAACTAAACGTCCAGTCTTAAACGCTGACATCTTATTTGAATCATTAAACGAGTCATTTAAGTTTTTAAAATTTTTGCTGTTTTAGCTGCCATCGTCCCATTACTTAGTGTCTAGAAATCGCTGGCGCCATGACGGTTAAAGCCGCAACTTAATTAAAGGTGCTGAATCGACCAAAATTAAGTTTATTTAAGCATAAAGGTTAAAACTAAACTTCTAATATTCTAAAAATTACAAAAAACATATAGTGTCAATTTTCGAACATCACTTCTTTCCACTGTCCTCTAATGTGTTAAACTTTAACTAGTAGTTGAAAATTTTGAAAGCTTAAGGACTTTTCGAGATTAATAGAATTCTTACCTCCGGATCCATAATTAGAACTTTTTCCCAAACATTATAGGTTTCGTAGTATGTCGTCTCCAATTCAAGTCCCATATCATTTATGACCAGATTTATGAATCCTAATTCAGAATTTCTAGACTTTACAACGATTTTGTCTGCAGCCTTTTCAGAATCATCAGCCCGACTTCTGGGTTCGCGCCATTCTGTGCTCGAATCGTTTTCATCATTTTCACCAGAATTTGCATCAGCTACGCCGGGTTCCTTTTCAGAAGAATTCTCATAGGTTTTATAACCGTCGACGTTATTTTCTTTTTCGTATTCTTCCAAGATGCTGGAATCAAATTCTAATAATGGATTGTCTACTGTAGCTATAGTTATAACCAGCTCTGGTGATTCAATAATATCAAATCTTTCAGAATCCTTCGTATAAACTTCTGCCTCTTCAGCGAGTTTGTTGCACTTGAAACAATTCGAAAAAAAATTTCTGTCTGTAAAATAAATGCACACTATAACCATGAAAGTTTTTTTTTTCAATAAACTTATAGGAACAGAATTTAAAGGAACACCTTTATATATATATCATTAAATCGAAAAATGTTTTGTCATATTGTATCTTTAAATCGAAAATATGTATTTTCATCATATGTCTCTCTAAATCATTAATTAGATTCTATTTTAAGTCTTTATTTAAGTAAATTTAGTTTTCATAAAAAATAAGATTTTTTTGTACAGAGTGAAAAATCAGAGATTGTTTCAAAAGTCATAACATTTTTCTGACATATGTATAAATATGTAAGTATATAAGTATGTATATATGTATGTGTGTGTGAGAGTGTGTGTAATAAGACGGACTTCACAATGGGTGGTTGCAGTCATATACTTAAAAATGACACCGTTTCAGCTAAAGACTTTTATTAACATAACGTTGGAGGATGGGTTCCCACTTCATCAATCATTGAGACAGGACAAACTGAGGTGTCAGCAAGCATGAAGTTATAAGTAAAAAAGCACGTAATACCTGGGTCATCATTTGTGGGAAATTCTCTAGGAAAATCTGCCTTCGACAGCATGCATCTCCTTTTTGTTTTTAAATCTAATAAATTGTCCACTAGTGCAATATAGAGATATAATTGTTTAGACCCCTTTCTCTGAGGTCGTAAACTGTAGCCCCAGTGGTCAATTTAGGTTAGGGGTTAAAAAAAGGGAAAGCAAAAATTTTTAGCCCTTGGCTTAAGTTTTAAAAAACCCTAAGAATTTTCTTAGGTGGTCTTAAGGATTTTATGAAAGATGCCTACATTAGTTTCACGATCCAGTTTACTTTTCCCTACATGTATATATATATATATATATATATATATATATATATATATATATATATATATATATATATATATATATATATATATATATATATATATATATATATATATATATATATATATATATATATATGTATACATATATATAAATGTATGTATATATATATGTTAATGTATGTATAAATGTATATGTAAATAACATTTATATATATATACATAAATAATCGTTGATTAATTGGTAAATATATAAATATTACTGACAGAAACGAGTGTTCTGTTGTTAGTAACGACGGCGGTAAATTCATTTCAATTTATTACGGTTTTAATTACTTTCAAATTTACTTACTATATATAAAAGTACTGTTTCATAAATACTTTATTCCATTTTTATATTCAAATGTTGTATTGAATTATGCTAGTTGGTAATTTTGGGGATAAAAAAGTTTTAAATTATGTTTGAAGTGAAAACGTTAATAGTAAAATTTTTTGAACATATCATTTATTTTTAACATCGTTTTCAATTCATCTGAGGTTACACTATAAAAATAGAGTATTATTATATTTGTGGTTAATTTGTAAATTATATATAACTATTTTTTGCTTTTACGTTTCTAAAAGTTCTAAAATACATCACGGGAAAAAGTTTTAAAAAAAAGTAAATTTTTATTTAATATTTCAAATTTCAAAAATTCTTAAGAAATCTTTATCTTACTTACATTTTTTGTTTAATCGTACGTAAAAACTTCGGAGCCATTGTGATCGCCCACTATGAAGTCGAGAGTCTATTTTATAAAACTGAGAAATCTATTAGTACGGCATATCTATAAACTGGAAAAATATATAATAGGCAGGAACTGTATTACATATGTTGAAGATAGATGCAAGTAAATCTTTTTAAATGATTATAAGTTTTAATAAAATAACTTTTTCAGATCGCTCCTTAACCAGCAGCAGAAAATTAGCAGCTAACGTTAGAAATTAAAGTTTTCAAGATGGCGCCGAGGTAATATTAAACTTTAATTGTTACTTCTTTCTTTGTTTAATCCCTTTTTTGAAAAGTTGAGCTGCCTTGCATTATTTTCATTGTTGCAACAATGTTTTATTGTTTCACATTCTTGTGTATAAAAATAATCTATTGGATGACAGCACTGCAAAATATGCATTTATGTCTGTATATATGTATATTGGTTTCGCATCACAGCAGGGTGCCCCCACCAACTTGGACATCCGGATAATTAATGGTCTGAATGGATATAAATGGTCTGATTTAATTTACCGTTCAGACATGCTGTCTTGACATCTAAAGTGAAAGCCTCAAAATTCTCGTTGAGAATAATTACAAATAATAAGCGCAAAGCAGCCATACATATTACTGGAGAAAACGTATATGTGTAGTCTATTCCTTCCTTCTGCATAAAACCACGAGCAACGAGCCTGGCCTTATAAATTCCATTTCTCTTTTTACGAAAAACCCATTTGCAAGAAATGGCTCGTTTATCAGTGGGTAAATTTTTTAGATCCCAGACATCGTTACTTTCCATGCTTTTCATCTCCTCATCCATGACCCTTTTCCAAACTTCTTGTTCTTCCTCTGGCAAACTGTCAATATCTTCAAACGTCACAGTTTCTTGTTCAGCAAACATCACTTTGTAGGTCTCAGTATTGCTATATCTAACAACTTTGCTAGATTTGCATCAAAGACCATAGCTTGTCCTTTTTCTAATACAGTTCTATTCGCTCTTTCGGCAACGCCGTTTAAAGGAGGAGTATAGGGAGGTGCTAGATCTATTTTAACACCAGCATTTTTAGCAACATCATAAAGTTCTCCAGTGACATATTCTTTAGCGTTGACACACCGGATTTTACTCACAGTTGGATTCAATTTGAAGAACATTTTAAGTTCATCAACAACATCACTTTTCCTTTTAAGCAATCGTATTTCCATGAATCGCGAGTAATCATCGATTATCGTCATAAAATGTTTTTCTCCACGGCATGTTTTTGGTTCTATCGGTCCACATATGTCAGTATCTATCATTACCAACGGCTTGGTTTCTCTTCTGCGAGGACCTTTTCCCATGGGTATAGGAACATTGTTTAGCGCGAACGCAAACATCACAAAACACTTCTTTTGCAGACAGATTCATAAGTTTCAATATTCGATCACCACAGTGCCCGAGTCTCCTACGCCACAAGTCATCTTCCCCAACTAAAGCTTCATTAACATTCGGTGAAAAGTTACTTAGATATTGTCCGCGACTATCTTACTTTCCAAATTCAAAACGTATTTTTAGTTTCAATATAAACAATTTCATTTTTGAAAATCACACTGAAGCCCGCTTCTTCTATGTTCTTGACAGAAACTAACTGTCCGTTTAATTCTGGAACATAAAGGACATCTTTTAATATTATTTAAACTCTATATGCAGTTTCGCCGCAAATATTGCCAATACCTTCGACTTTCAAAACAGCCGATTTTGAAGCACACTTAACAGTTCCAGTTTTAGGTTTCATTGACATGAACCACTCTTTGTGTGTGGACATATGAGACGTAGCACCGGAATCAATAATAAATTTGTCATGTGAATAATTATTGACCATAAATGATATTGCAGGTGATGCATATTTGTTATTAAAATTTGGTTGCTTTCTAAAATTTTCAGTACATTCGCGTTTAAAATGACCAGTTTTGCCTTAGTTGTGGAAACAGAATTTTCCTTACGACAAAACTTAACAAAATGTTCTTTTCTTTTACAAAAATTGCAAAACAATTCTTTTTAGACACTCGAAAAAGCAGAGTTGTCCAAATTCGGTTTAGTTATTTTCATTTTTAAAATCAAATAAAAGAGCTTCAGAATCAATAAGTCTTTTAGTGAAAAATTCCAAACTTAAAGTATCACTCTTACTTTAACATTTTCATATTCTTTTGGTAATGACGTTAAAATATAAACTGTAACATCAAAGTCACTAAACTCTGCTCTAGAAATACGTAGATCGCCAACCAAATTCATTATGTTGTCGATCTGCTGTCTCATTGGCTCATTTTTCGCTTTTCTCATGGTCGCCAAACGTTTTCGCGTCAAGATCTGGCTAACTGCTCCTTTAGATTTATATGTAGCTTTCAATTTCTTCCATAGTTTACATGCTGTAGTTTCACTTTAAAGAGAAGCGAGAATATTATCAGTCAAAAACGAAAGTATTAAAGCATACGCTTTCTTTGACTGTAAAACATTATCTGCACTCGCTTCTACTTCTAAAAACGTATCCAATCCTTTCCCAGAAAACACGGATTGCACTCTTCTACACCATACAGTAAAATTAGTTCCGTCAAATGGAGAAACACCGAAAGCTTCTTTTTATGTTTTACTACCAATATTTGAAAAGGCCATATTTCATGAAAGCGAAATGAAAAACATGTGAAGAACTGGCACTGCCGATCTGCTGAGTGAAAGTATAAGTTAAATTTCAGAAACCACGCTCTGCTGTTGAAGCATAATAAGAAGAAGCATATCGCAAAAACATTTTGCTGAAAACACCAAAATAATCAAGAAATTGTGCTATTGAAGAGTTGACCGGGGTACCTTGGCCGAAAGCCTTATCCCCTGTATATAATCAAGAAATACGAGGTACATTGTGCTTTTTCAACTCCTCTTCTTAGCCCACTCTCCTGTTTCTAATCATGGATCTTGTTGGTGCTTCAACCACATTTGGCGAAATTGGCGTGCTTGCAGCTTGCGTGCTTGGCGTGCTTGCAGCGTGGCGTTTGAAATCTGGCGAGGGTATCGACAAATTGATACGTAAACAAAAACAACATTTTGAGGAAAAATTTTACAAACATTTTGAAAAAAATTGGAAAATACCAAGAGAAAGTTAGTCCGAAGGGGTGAGGGAGGGTAGGCGGGATCTCATCCAGCAAAAAACTCTTTGACTTAAAAGAAACTGTATTTTGAGTGGAGGTTGAAGAGGAGTTGTAAGATTGAAAATTTTTTTTCAAATCTCTTATATAGTTTTAAGGTCCTGCGTCCAGCCAATCAAATTACTACAGGCAAAAACTAATTAAACATAGCCAAACAAAACACAAAATTATCAACTAAAGAAAACCTCGTACGTCAAAGAAATCTAATACTAATATACAACAATAATCAGCCAAGTCGTCAAGTATGAGTGCGACTATATATTTCAACACTTTTCAAATAGGTTCTCACTTTGGTTTCTTATAAGCATTTCAGATAAATCTGTCTTTGTGGGAAAAAAGCTTAAATTTTATTTCACTTGTAGTAAAAAAAAATTGATGTTACCTTTAAAAGTTAAAATTACTTGATAAAAGAGGTTATTGCGTTTTACAGTCTGTGCAATCATGTTTCTTATTCTACAGTGGTGTGTTTTTATATCTTGGCGAAACCAAAATACACTGGTTTGGCGACGAAACTAGATGTTTGTTTTCGTGTTTAGTGTTTTATTTAGTTAAGGCTTATTGCTTGATTAAAGATAAATATTAGTGATCATTCGAGGAAAGGGCTGTAGGAATGTCTATCATGTGGCTGAAACATTTTTATTTGGTATTGGAAAATTGTTATATTCCTCCTACTATACTTTATAATAGATGCTAATATACTTGTTTTATAGATGATTTATTTTTAAAACTAAAGTATCAGATTCGTGACTAATAATGCAGTCATTAAAAACTTTTAAATGTGTCCTAAAAATACATAGATTTTACTGGTCTATAATTTATTTCCCTCCATTTCATTTATATTCATACGATGTTAGATGTATGCAATCATGAACATATGAATCTGTCAACTCACCTATCCATATAAGCATAGAGATGCATTCATACATACACACTTCAGACTTAATAACAATATCATCTGCCCTCCTAGCACAACTCAACTTTATATAAATATATATATATATATATATATATATATATATATATATATATATATATATATATATATATATATATATATATATATATATATATATATATATATATATATATATATATATATATATATATATATATATATATATATATATATATATATATATATATATATATATATATATATATATATATATATATATATATATATATATATATATTATATATATATATATATATATATATATATATATATATATATATATATATATATATATATATATATATATATATATATATATATATATATATATATATATATATATGACTGCAGTGATTTTTTGCGTGTTTTTGTGTTTAGTGTTTTATTTAGTTAAGGCTTATTGCTTGTTTAAAGAAAAATATCAGTAAACATCGGAGAGAACGGCTGTAGGTATGTCGATCATGTAGCCTGAAACATTTTTATTTAGTATCGGAAATTTACTATATTCCCTTTGCTAACCTTTATATTTGATGCTAATATACCGCTTAATTTTTAAAATTAAATCAGCAGATCCGTAATTAATATTGTATTTACTATTTTTATATTTCTTCTAAAGAAGTCAAAGAATTTACTTTTCTATAATTTACTGCCCTCATTTTTCCCTAATATTCATACAATATTAGATTCATGCAATCCATAGATAAGCATATCAGTCTTTCTATACTTCTATCCGGATAGGTATAGACATACATGAATACACTTAAAACGTAATAACAATGTCAACAGCCAGATTGTTGCAAAAATGAACCAAAACTCTAGAACAACTCAGCTTTTATTATATATACTAGCTGCTTTGCACCCAGCCTTCGGTCTGGGTAGTAAATATTTCCAAATAAAGGTTTAGAACCACTACTGTAAATAAACGCATTCATAAAAAAATGTCAAATAAACCTCGGGTGCTGCAGCATGTTAATGAATGTGATAGTTTATTAACAACACACAAACCCTGTTATAAATATTATGTTCACTTTTTTGCCGGGGAACTTCATCATAAAGATGCTGAATTCAGAACTTTTCTACCACATGAGTCAAATGTTATAGACATGCATAATTTTAAAGTCTTTATTGTGAAAATTTTTTGGAAATATATTTTTATTCCTTAAATTTCGTTTTTTATAAATGTTTTCATTTTATTACATACACGATTTTAAGCTTCCTTTCGGTGTATAGAAAATTGGGTCTTTTTATAATGTACTGGGGCACCAAGAAATGGTGAAAATGGAATTTTTTCAAAGTCATTAATAAAGAATTCAATTTTCTTTTTTATCTATCATGTAGCCTTAAACTAAAAAAGACATACAAAAAAAATATGATAGTTACTATATCTTATAGAAACGTTCAATTACTTAAAGAAGTTGTAACATTATTAAAGGCTTAAATTATTTTTTATTCTTGAAAAAACTCAAAAAAATATGTTGTTTCACTGGAATTTTAGTTGCAGAGGTTGTCATTCCACGGGATATAAATTGAGAAGAAATTTTAGTTCTTACGTGCAAAATTTAAAAACTACAATAAATCGTACTCATTTACTTAAGTAAAACACACAAACGGACACGTTTACATATCCCCTATATAATAATAGCCTAAGTTATCTGTACGTCTGTCCTCGATTCAATGAAGCGGTTGGACCTGGAATGGATAGAGGCATCCATAGTTAGCAAAATTCAAAGAGAGTAATGTTTATCTTCTCCTAAACTATCGATCCGATTCTAAAATAAATTGGTATAAATAGGCTTCCTATCACAGCGAAAAATACTGCCTTCTTTAAAACGTTCGAAATCCACCCCTTCCCCTCTTTTCGAGCTTTTAATGCCATTATTTCAACTCCTATTTTCCCCGGTTAAGAGTAGGCGATTAAATTCATCAATTTATCCCATAATAAATAGGTAAAAATAACATTTTTCTAGCATTATGACGTCATTCCTTTAACCATCTCATTGAATCATTTCTTATTTTAAATTATTTAAATTATGCCTTATTTTCATACGTTTTATCATTGAACTTAGATATTACGTAAATAAAGGAAATTTGTCGCAACGTCACGACCTACTATAATGCCCTTACCATTCATTTTCACGTGTTTAACAGCCAATAGACAAACAATAAACTGCCCTTCCGTTTGAAACAAAAGCCAGAATTGTCATAAATTGAGAATTTGCCCTACTACGTGAAATCGCCTTATAATTTTCTTTTCTATTTGGCTTCATTAATAGATTAGGTACATGTGTGATCATTTTAAATTGGGTCATCGATTATTTTTGTATCAAGATAATTCTCAGCCAAAAAAACAAACCATTTTTTTTACCTGCCTCAGAAAGTACTTTACAATTTTGGACAATTAAAATTATCTTGATCCCGTCATGTGATGGGCTATATGCTAGTAGGGATAATATCAAGATACAGTATAGATTATCATTGGATGGTTTTGAAATTTTTGCCTTTTATTTTTAGTTTGCGGTGATTTATTCAGATGCAAGACTCATTATAAATTTGTTTCCACATTTCAAATTGCTGCTAAATTTAAAACTTTTTGAAAAATTTTATTTATTTATTTATTTATTATTTTTTTTTTTAAATATTTGAATTGTTACTTTTGGGATTATTAACCTTCTTGTGTGTTTATGCCACTTTGCTAAAATTTTGGTCGCTAACGGCAGTCAAATGAGAACCTATATTGTATCTGTTTTTAACCTAAACTTGAGTTATATTAAAGTGTAATTTTATTGAAAGGATTAGCAAAAAGTGAACAGAATAAATACGAATTATTCTTGCATTCACTGAAACATTAATCGCCTATATAGCTAAAACTATTACTACAGTGTAGTAAATGACAACTGTAAAATAATAACGACTTGGTTGAAAAACAGGGTGCCCCGCCAACTTGGCGATAAATCTCTGAACATAGTAACCTAACATTATCTCATGATCTCGCCGTATCCAAACAATCTTTATCTATATTTAAATTTATATTATATTTCTATCCAGCTTCTCCTATGTAACCCATTTCTTATATATTAAACTCTAATAATGCTTAAAAATATTACATATAATGAATAATTAAAAGTTCAATATGAATAATTTTAATAATTTGCAGCTGTTGACTTTGTAAACTGTTAATGAATTAATTGCTCATAAATGTAAATGTCTGTTTTCTCAGCGGTTTTGGTTATATAAGAAAATGTATATAATTATATTACAATGGCTCAATCTACACTAATTAAAGTTGCCAAGTAGCAAGGGTTTCAATGTTGTTCGGATGAAATACCTTTACGTTTTAGTAATCATCGCCAATAATTTCACCAAAATTGCCAAGAGGTACCCTATTCTTAAGTAGTACCGTAAAAAAAATTGATAGACCATCCAGTGTGTACAATTATTAAAGATATATTGAAGAGAATTTTTTATCTCGCCGAGATAAAGAGAGAACAATATATTTTCTTAAAAAGTATAAATGAAGTAAAAAAAATTACATCTTTCGATTTAAAAAAAAAATATATATTAAACAGCGGTTAATGCGAAGAGCCACACAAATATAGTTCATATATTTGGTTTAATCAAAGTGCAAATAATATTTTAATGACTAGCATATAGCCCATCATATGACGGGAATAGTAAAATTTTTAATATTCCAGAACTGTTAAGTACCTAATGAGGCAGGTAAAAAATGGTTTGTTTTTTGGCTGAGAACTATCTGGTTCACTCTCAATAATTTATTTATCGTCATACTCCTCTAGAGTCTCCCTGTAATGCAGTTTAGAATCACATTGAATTCATTTAGTCAAACCATGTGGTTATGTATAATAAACAAACACAAAAGAACAAACTTCTTAGTTTCCAAATGTATAAATTAAAAGTTAGATATTTATTAGTCCGTGAAATAGACTCCTAGACTTATATGAAAAGAATTTATTGTTAATACCGGTGGTAAAAGTTTCATTGCAACAAAAAATAATCGATGATTAAATTTAAAATTATCACGTATGTACCTAATCTATTATTTAAGCCAAATATAAAAGAAAATCATTTACGTCATATCTAAGTTCAGTGATAAAAGATATTAAAATAGTGTAGACGATATTTAAATAGTTTAAAATATGAAATGATTCAATGAGATGTTTAAAGGAATAATGTCACAATGCTAGAAAAAAATTGTTATTTTTACCTATTTATTAAGTGATAAATGGATAAATTTAATCGCCTGCTCTTAACCGGGGAAAATAGGGCTTGAAATAACGGCATTAAACTCTCGAAAAGGGGCGAAGGGTTGGATTTCGAACGTTTTAAAGAAGACGGTATTTTTTGCTGTGATATGAAGCATATTTATACAAATTTATGTTAGAATCCGATTGATAGTTTCGGAGAAGATAAACTTTATTCTCTTTGAATGGATACCTCTATCCATTCCAGGTCCAACCGCTTCACAAATTTGCGGACAGATAACTTAGGCTATAAGGCGATTTCACGCAGTAGGGCAAATTCTCAAATTATGACAATTCTGGCTTAATTTTCAAACGGAAGAGCAGTTTACTATTTATCTATTGACTGTTGTACACATGAAAATAAATGAGAAGGGCATTATAGTTCGTGACGTTGTGACAAATTGCTCTATTATTATATAGGGGATTTTAATATTTCATAGTTGCCATTTATAAAATGAAAACTTATTTATTCCCTGTAACTAAGTACATAATTTGAAAATTTTTTCTCTCGCGCAAAAATTTTTTAAATAAAAGTCCAATTTCAAATAACAACACCTATAACCTTACATTAATTTTTATTTAAGATAAGGCAACTGCGAAACAAAAACAAATTACATAGAACTTGTCGAGATATTAATTAATGAAAATAAATATCTCGCTAAGATAATAAAATAGGAAAAAAAACGATTTTCTAAAAATAAATGAGATTAGAGTTTAGAATATTCGAAAATAGTCTCAAATACATAAATGCCATCATATATTTATATAATTAAATTTGAATTTAAATAGCGTAGATGGGTTTTTATTGTAATCGGAGTACCAAATATCAGGGGATAATAATGCCAAGATTGAATAACACCGCCATATTTAGAAGCCAACTCAACAATGGAATTGAGCGTGAGGAAAAATAAAAGTGCCATTTTGGTCAGTTTTTCGTTCATATCTATCGAATTAATTGGAATTTAGGAACGCAAATGGGCGACATGACTTCTCCGGATCATTCCGCTTATCTTGGTACTTTTGGCTCCATCTGCGTGCAGCGGTTCTCGAGGAGATAGACGCACATACAAACATACATACATACATAGTCACAGTCAGATTTTAATATATAAGATATATATATATATATATATATATATATATATATATATAGACCATTGTGATATTTTAAGTGTTTTTATATTTAGTGTTTTATTTAGTTAGAGCTTATTGCTTGCTTAAAGATAAATATTAGTGAACATTGGAGGAAAGAGCTGTAGGAATGTCGATCATGTGGCTGAAACATATTTATTTGGTATCGGAAAAATTACTATATTCCCTTTGATATCCCTTATATTGGATGCTAATATACAGCTTAATTTTTAAAATAAAAAGGCAGATTCATGACTAACATTGCAGTTACTATTTTTTATATTTATCCTAAAGAAGTCATAGAATTTACTGGTGTATAATTTGCTGCCTACCCTTGACCCTAATCTTCATACAATATTAGATATATGCAATCTCTACATAAGCATATCAATCTTTCAATACTTATCAGTATAGGTATAATATTCTTATAGGTATAGACATACATGAATACATACAAACTTGAAACCTAAAAACTATGTGATCTTCCCAGTTGTTGCAAACGGTGAACCAAAACACTAACACAACCCAGCTTTATATATATATATATATATATATATATATATATATATATATATATATATATATATATATATATATATATATATATATATATATATATATATATATATATATATATATATATATATATTTGACTGGAGTGATTTGTTGCGTGTTTTTGTGTTTAGTGTTTTATTTAGTTAGGGCTAATTGCTAGCTTAAAGATAAATATTAGTGAACATTGGAAGAAAGGAATGTCGACCATGTTTGCTAAAATGTGGTATTTGGTATTTGTAAGTTATTATATTCTCTTTGATATCCTTTATATTAGATGCTAATATTCTGCTACATTTTTAAAACTTAAATTGCATATTCACGACTAACATTGCATTCATTATATTTTTAAATGTATAATACGATAAAACATATTTTATCGTATAGGGGTAAAATATCGGTTTTGGCTCACCAAGGATATCGAGGATCGGCCGGCATTTACCCGAGCCACCTGCGAAGGATGAGTCATACCAGATAAGGAGAATTTCACGGATTCTCGATAACAATACCTAGGGTTCGAAAACAGGTGAATTTTAACATGACTTTGAACTTTTAGGGAAAAAAATTAATTTGTAAATGTGGCACTGTAATACGAAGGGAATAAATGTTACCATATCAAATTTTATTAGTTTCGAGAATTTAAGTTAGTTTATTGATGTATGTAAGATACGTTTTAACAGGCGTTTGATTTTTCAGAGTGTAAGAACTTGTATATTACATTAATTATTGTTTTGGACATGGAATCCTGTCATCCCAGATCCTTGAAATGTTTAGATAGTAAACTTACTATTTCTCTATATCTTTAAATAGGAATTAACACCCCCTTTAAAATTTGGAAGGACATTAGCCGAGCCTTTTACAGCTCGTTACCGAAACACTCGTGACAGAGCCAGATCAAACATAATGATACATATTGATTTGACTGGATATCGGACGCTTCCTTCCTGGTGTTTCATCAAACCCACCACCTCTTTTTTTTACTTACTATTATGTTCCGTAGGTTAAACACACTTATAGATATATACTTCAAATAGCACTATAAGTTATACACATTTTATGTATATTTACATGTCCAAAAGCTAGAGTTTCAATTATATTTTTTTAATATAAAGCGCTTATCATCATAAGCAGATAGTGCTATTTTCCTTTGAATAACAGTGAATACATCGTGATTTTTGCTTAAGATTTTTTTTGCACTTACGCTTTTTTGTGTCTCTTTGAAAAGAACATTTTTGTAATCGTTATGTTTAATTGCATGGGTGACCACATTTTTTTAAACTAATTTAGATCGATTTTTAATTAATTACTCGTAATCCAACAAATTCTTTTATGGGATCCACAGAAAGTTCATCTTTCATCTTTCCAAGAATTTTTTTATTATTCGAACTATATGCTTTATGATCTACCGGATCTCCCAGAACCTTGAAATGTTTACATAATAAATTTATTATTTCTCTTTAAATAGGAATTAATTCCCCCCCGTTAAAATTTGGAAGGACATTAGCCGAGCCTTTTACAGCTCGTTACCGAAACACGCGTGACAGAGCCAGATCAAACATAATGATACATATTCATTTGACTGGATATCGGACGCTTCCTTCCTGGTGTTTCATCCCACCCACCACCTCTTTTTTATTTATTTATTTATTTATTTATTTATTTATTTTATTTTATTTATTTTTTTTTTTATCATTTGGTATTGTTAAGGACATTACATTTGGTATCGTTAATGTTTCCACTTTAGTCATATTTCGTTTAGTATTATAAAACAATAGTTCGTTTCTGCATTAGTCACTTTTCTTGTAGTGATAAGAAACAATAGTTCGTTTCTACTTTCTTTCACTTTTAGTTTCGTTAAGAAGAAACAAAAGTTCGTTTCCGCTTTAGTCACATCTCATTCGGTTAAGAAAAACAAAAGTTCGTTTCACTTAAGTCATATTTCATTAAAGTAATCAGAAACAAAATGTTCGTTTCCATTTTAGTCACATTTGGTTGAGTTTAGAAGAAACAAAAGTTCGTTTCCACTTTAGTCACATTTGGTTGAGTTTAGAAGAAACAAAAGTTCGTTTCCTCTTTAGTCACATTCGGTTGAAATTAGAAGAAACAAAATTTCGTTTCTATTGTAATCACATTTGGTTGAGTTTAGAAGAAACAAAAGTTCGTTTCCACCTTAGTCACATTTGGTTGAGTTTAAAAGAAACAAAAGTTCGTTTCCATTTTAGTCACATTTTGTTGAGTTTAGAAGAAACAAGAGTTCGTTTCCATTTTCGTCACATTTCGTTCAGGTAATAGTAGAAACAAAAGTTCGTTTCTATATTCTTCCACATTTCGTTCCATTTCGAGGAAACTAAAGTCCGTTTCTACTTTATTTGCATTTGGATTAGATAATAAGAAACATATTTCTAATATTTTGTTTCACAAGTCTGTTCAACATCCCGATATAACACTTCTTTACCATTGTAGTTAAATCTTGCTTTTAATAACAGGAAATAAGTTTAGTGTTTTGCAAAAATTTTGAAGTTAGACTCCAACTAATTCAGGAAACTGGTCGTATTTCTTGCCTTGTACAGGTCGAGGATTATTTTTGAAGTGCATCCTGAAAAATGATAAGTAAAGCATCAGTCATCACAGAATGCAATAATCAGTAAGAAAATTACCTATTACAAATTAACTAGCTTTTACTTCTCATGGATAAAGACGTTTTTTTTAATAAGACCTTCAAATGAAAATTATGACATTTAATCACAGATTTTTTTTATCTTTAACTTGCATTGATCCGGTGTTTTGTCCGTTCGTTTAAGAGCCTATCAATGTATGTAACTGTGTTCTAGTCAGAATTAGAGCTGAAGGTCGACCGAATGGTAGTGTGTGAATATATATATATATATATATATATATATATATATATATATATATATATATATATATATATATATATATATATATATATATATATATATATATATATATTATATATTTAAACCAAATCATTTGGTAAGTTTAAAAACATTAAGCAATTTTACATGTACATGTTACAGTGGAGGTATCTCAGAGGCGACTTCCGTATCAAAATGGCGTGAGAAGTCGCCAGAGAGAAGAATTTGATACCACAAATTTTCTCCTTTGCCACGTCATAGTGACCAATTCTCTGAAAACTGCACACTCTTTTAAGTGAATAGTATAATATACGATAGATAATATTACTATTGTTTCAAATGCACATTTCAGTTCTAATACATATAAAACAATTGCAGATGATATCAAAAATCATATTTACCTCAAATTAGGAAGACTCCAGCAGCGTACAATATTTTCCTGTAGAGTGAAAAAAAAGAAATTGTTAATAACCTATGCTGTGCTTTACGATGCTTTTTTCTGTGATTTATGAAAGCCATATATACTTGAAGTTGGTATGTTAAAACGATAGTTTGAGAACGTATAAGGCAAGAATAACATTGTTTTATACACTCTTAGGGGAAAAAGACGAACCGAAGAAGGAAAAAAAACGGAAGATGTGATGTACAGAAAACTAATTATTGGAGGATTTATTTATGTGATAGAGATTTACAAACGGAAAAACTCAGTAAAACATTTGTCCAAATCTGGAACTTATACATCCAGTTTTTGGCATAGAATTGATTGGTCGAGGTAACGGATGTCCTGAGAGATATCGTGCTATATTCTGGTGAACTTCTGGTGCCAACTGGACCTTTAGATCGTCGAAATCAAAAGCTGGTTGAAGGGTCCTGCCCGTAATGTTCCAAACGGCGATCTTTCTCGCCAACGCAGCATTTTGCGAAGACAAGCAGTGGAAACACCTGCAGCGTGAGGCTGGGAATTATCTTGATGAAATATTATCTCATGATGGCGGAACATGAAGGGTAACACAACGGGGCGTAGAACTTCATCGACATACCGTTGTGCTGTAAAGGTGCCACGGATGATAACTGAATGATTCTACTATAAAATGCAATTGAGCCCCTGTCTCTCACTCCCTGTTGTCGGCCTGTATGCCGGAAGACAGCCAGGTTGTTATCCCAACGCTGTCCAAGAAGTCTTCAGACAAGTCTTCGCTGGTCATCGGAGCTCATTTTAAAGTGTGACTCATCTTTGATGATTATTCTACTCCAGTAAGGGTCATTGCAGTTCGAATAAACCAGACACCCCTGAAAAACGGACTTGCTGTTATACAGAGGTCAATGTTTCACCCATTCCTGCTAACATCGTCTAATAGTGGCATCGATCCTACCGAAATATCGAGTTATTTGCCGATTAGATCAACCAGCTTCTTTAAGCCCAACTAAACGTCCAGTCTTAAACGCTGACATCTTATTTGAATTATTAAACGAGTCATTTAAGTTTTAAAATTTTTGCTGTTATAGCTGCCATCGTCCCATTACTTAGTGTCTAGAAATCGCTGGCGTCATGACGGTTAAAGCCGCAACTTAATTAAAGGTGCTGAATCGACCAAAATTAAGTTTATTTAAGCATAAAGGTTAAAACTAAACTTCTAATATTCTAAAAATTACAAAAAACATATAGTGTCAATTTTCGAACATCACTTCTTTCCACTGTTACCTCTAATGTGTTAAACTTTAACTAGTAGTTGAAAATTTTGAAAGCTGAAGGACTTTTCTAGATTAATAGAATTCTTACCTCCGGATCCATAATTAGAACTTTTTCCCAAACATTATAGGTTTCGTAGTATGTCGTCTCCAATTCAAGTCCCATTTCATTTATGAATAAGATTTATGAATCCTAATTCAGAATTTCTAGACTTTACAACGATTTTGTCTGCAGATTTATTAGAATCATCAGCCCGACTTCTGGGTTCGCGCCATTCTGTGCTCGAATCGTTTTCATCATTTTCACCAGAATTTGCATCAGCTACGCCGGGTTCCTTTTCAGAAGAATTGTTATAGGTTTTATAATAGTCGACGTTATTTTCTTTTTCGTATTCGTCCAAGATGCTGGAATCAAATTCTAATAACTGGATTGTCTACTGTAGCTATAGTTATAACCAGCTCTGGTGA
>CM063501.1:23572615-23577299 GCA_032207245.1 Pardosa pseudoannulata
GCTCTACTATACCTGGAATCGTTTGCAAGAGGTGGGTAACGATTTGTTTCAAGTATTTTACTATGCCATTAAATAAACGTCCTGTTATACAGTAAAAGGCATGATTTAAATCTTAAGTATAGTTCATACAAATGTTTAACCCTAACTTGCAGCTGTACTTCATCATTATCGGTCTAACGAACGATATATATAATAAAATTTTAAGTGACAGTGTAGTTACACCCTAAAAAAAGATATTAGTATACGTGTGAAAAATTTATAGATTGAAGTGCATAGTTTCACTGAACTGGCAAACATCAAGCGAATTGGTAAATACATTTTAATATTTTTTAATGTTTTTGTATCTTAATATGTTAAAAAGTATTTTATATTAAAAAAACAGGATTTGAATGGTTATCAATAGTTTTATAAAACTTCTTCAATTAGAGAGATCCTTAAAAATTAGACTCTTGAATATTTTAATTTTAAACTAGGTCACATAAAAAAATTCGGGAATATCTTAAATTTCCATGTAAAATAGTGACGTATTTTGTTTAATGTGAGATTCCATTTTTTTTTGTATTATTTCTTTCATTTAATCTCATAACTAATCTTCAGCTGATGTAGTTTTTGTGCTAAAAATGTTTTTCATCAATAAAAGAAAATTGTGTCTCTATATTGAGATACTCGGCAATTTCTGAATAATATTTATCATAATATTCGAGTAACAAAATTCCTATCTTTAGACGCAACGATGGTTGAAGGGTAGAGCGAGATTGAATCCTGCTGATGGCATAGATGTTAGTAGCCGTTCGGAATCGGCTTTAAGCAGTAGTTTGGGCAGTCTTATTAGCCCTTTTAGCAAAACAGTAGACAGTAGCGATCCAAACAAAACAAAACCTATCTTTGAATTGATATTAAGAAGATATATTTAAATGTATATATAAAATTTGAAAATTTGTTTCCTAGTATATAAAAAATTTGCATTTTAGTGCAAAATCTCTGTTAGAAGCTAGAAATTTTTATCCCTAGAACAATATTGTATTTAGTATGAGGAAGAAGCTGCAAAATTGATATCTGCCTACGGTGGTATATTTTGCCTCTGTTATCGGCTCCAGAAATCCACCACTGTTTCACAGTCTTAGAAATAATAATCATAGTTTTGATTATAAAAGACTGATAATTAGAAGTGGTTTTATACCTGTTTCAGATATATACTCTTCTCATCTCATAAGAGTTAAGATGGCTTCAAAGTAGTGTAAGGTGTGATTGTTAAAAGAGAAAGAACAGACTCATATTAAATCATTCTTTATAAGTATTTAATGTTCTATTACTATACATAATCGTTTTATTTATATAGTACATTTTATCAATACTAATTTAGTAAATCAATAATTTAGTTTTAGCATTATAATTTTGTTTAACTGGAAACATTTTCATGAGATATATAATAATTTTGTATGCCTATTATTTTTTTTATTAAAAACTTATATTTTACCTATTAAAGTTTTCATATATATTTTTATATTTATGCTATACTGATGACATTAAAATTTTGTCATAATTTTGGAAATTCCGAAAAGTTTTTAAATATAAACTGAGAGTTATGAAACTTTGTAAACGTATAAAGTGAAGTATTAGTAAATGAATCACATTTTTCACTTTATATCCGATGTGTCTAAAAATCAATTTTTTACGAATCGTTTTTATTATTTTAAAAGCTCCACGACTTAACTTGTTATAGTTTCTTAAAAAATATTTAACAAATACTCCTATTCTGCATAATTATTATAATATTTAGTTAACAAAAAATTTTCAAAATATACATTTACAATTAAATTTTGTTTCCTAGTTTATAAAAAATAATACTTTTATAGTTTTAGCATTTTAATTTAATTTAACTAAAAGCATTTTCATGGTATATATATAACATTTTTGTATATCTATTATTTTTTATTGATAATTTAAATTTTATTTATTAACTTTTCCTTATATATTTTTATATTATGCTATGCAGAAATCATTAAAATTGTATCATAATGATGGATATTACGAAAATTTTTATTTACAACAATGAGCTATGAAATTTTTTATACGTTTAAATTTAAGTATTAGTAAATTAATCACAGATTTTTTTATTTAAAATCCTATGTGTTTAAAAATCGATTTTTATGAATATTTTTTAATATTTAAAATGCTCCTTCTCCTATCCACCTAACTTGTTATAGATATTTAAGATTTTTACTTGTTATAGAGAGCTTAGAAAATATTCCTATTTTGCTTAAAAAAATCTGCGTTATCGACTTTAAATTTTGAATTTATTACAGTTCTTAAAATTAAATTTAAATTTAGATATACATAAATTTTTTATGAAAATTCATCGTGCAATTAAAAAATATTCCCCTCAAATCAATTATTCAGTTTATTTGAATAATAATAATTCCTAGTTATCGAAAAATATTTTTAAGCATTAAAAAAGGTAAGATTAGAAGAAAAACAAAATTAATGTACAAGAAATATTTTAAAAGTTATCAAAATATTGAATTTTTTTAAACACCTGATTAAAGGAATTTTTGAAATGTAATTTTGATAGGTTTGGCATTAATGTCAATTCAAGGTTTAAATGTAACTGAAAACAATCCCTGATAAAGTTAGTTCCCCTCATAACGAAAACTAACATTTCAAAGTACGTCATTCGTTTGATCATTGTTGATCAGGTTGGATCAACATATTTCATCGATTGATCAATTAAATAAAATTTAATAATCTGTAAGGGGGAAAAACTTTTTGGATTTTTTAAAATGATAATATAAACATGAACTATATATCATTCGAATAAATGCCATTAGATCAGTTTCGATTAACAATTTTTGGGGTTTAATCAACATCGAAAATACCCCCAAATCACCCCCAATGGTGTCCCGAAATTAAAAAAAATTACCCCTTCCCACAGGTTGGAATACTGGGACAATTTTAGTATCATTCTAAAGAGCATCATTAGATTCGATTTTAACAATCATTTTTGGCGTTTGATCAAAACTAGAAGTGGCTCAAATTGTACTCAAAGGTGCCTCAAAATAATAAATTTATCACCTCTCCCAAATAGGTGCAATTATTTTGACAATGGGGGGGTGAGCTCTTATGTCAGAATTTAGGGCGAACTTTACTATCATTGGAATGAGCATCGTTAGATCAAATACGAAAAATACCAAAGTGTTCTTAAACGTGCAGACGAACGATGACCTAATGGTAGAGCGCTGCTTTTCGGTACCAGAGTTCGTTGGTTCGAATTCTGCTGATGGCATGGATGTTCGTAGCCATGCGGAATCGGCTTTAAGCAGTAGGTCCCGGTCTTATTTCCCCACGTGAGCAAAATAGTAGACCGTTGCGCTCCTAAATTAAACTAAGCCAAATCCCATATGTGTGCCGAAATTCTGAAGTTCAATCCATGTTATAATTTCGAATAATCCTAGTTATTAGTTTTATAATATGTAAGAACTGCAGTGTTCCATTGATGGACACACTGTTATTTAAACTCATTTGAAAAGTAAAGCAACACTTAAATTTTGATTTGTTGTCTTAAATAATGTGTGTGATTGAAGAGGAGAAAGATCAAGAATATAAAGAAGACAAATTATTTCTGATAGATATGTAGAATTATGTATTCAAGAAAAAAAAATTATGTCTATATAATTTGAAAAAATCAATTTGTGTTTTAATTAAAAAAGTCAGCTGAATTTAATTTTATTTAGTTGAATTTTATTTTTACTTTGTTGATTTATGAGACATTTACTGCTTAATTTGACCTCCCTTCGATAGCGACAGATATATTTGCAAGTTTGTTAAGGGAGAACAATTTTTGGAAGAATAAACGAAAGGAACTATCATGATTTGTGTTTTACATCTATTTTATAGTTTCCTTAAGATTTTGTCATTATAACTAAATAAATAATAAAAATAATAGGGTCTGGTGGGGTAAAATGTGTAGAAAAAGCGGGATTTCTCACTCCGCACTTTATTTCACTTAAAAAAAAACTATATTTTCCTCCGTAGTGTCAAATAACTCAGCAGATTAGGGAATGTCGCTTTGGATACATTTTGAAGAAACATCTTCGTGTTACACATCTTCAGGATATTTCTCCAGGCACACTTCATAGAGGCAAATACTTCGACATCCAAAGGTTGCAGGGCATGGCTTGATTTGATGGGAGCCAGCGTATGGTGATTCTATGGTCCATCGTTTGTTTTACTGTCTCATATGTCAAGTGGCCATCAAATATCAAAAGAATGGATTTTTTTCAGATATTCCCCTTGTTTGAAAAAAATCTCACATCCAAGATTCAAACATTGTATCATGCATCCACCGTGACTCTGTGCACCCATATAATGCACCAGGTGGTCCATCCTTGGTCCAAGTTTCATATAAATTTAGATTTTGTGCACAGTGAAAGGTGGAAGAAAATTTTCAGTCGCAGATGTAAAAAACAGCCGTGTAAACACATGTATTTTTAGGCTTACAAGCTCAATTTCACTATTATTGTATTAATTTACTCTGTACTACAGCAAATAAATTTTTAAAAAATATGTAATATTATTTACACTAAAATTGAAGGGCTGGTTTAAATCGTTACATCTAAAAATTTAGAACTTATAATAAATTGTTAAGACTAACCAATACCCATTGTCACCCATCATACAAAAATTT
>CM063501.1:23579899-23582399 GCA_032207245.1 Pardosa pseudoannulata
CAAACATATATTTGGATATATATGTATATGTATGTATATATATATGTGTGTATGTCTATATATGTATATGTATGTATATATATGTATGTATAATATGTGTGTGTATATATATATATATATATATATATATATATATATATATATA
Source organism: Pardosa pseudoannulata (assembly GCA_032207245.1). NCBI lineage: Eukaryota > Metazoa > Arthropoda > Arachnida > Araneae > Lycosidae > Pardosa > Pardosa pseudoannulata. Next base: position 23,580,045 of record CM063501.1, read on the forward strand.
TATATATATATATATATATATATATATATATATATGATTCCAACTTTTATTAATAAATAATACAGTTATGCAATCACATCACACACACTTATATTTACTGGTTAATCCTTTTAGAAACTTTTCAAGAAGGATTAATAACTTATTTTTATAAAATTCATCGTTAACTGTATCTTTTCAATTGACTAGACTGTAGCAGAATTAATGAAAGAAATTTGAAACATAATTAATTAATAATAATAAAGTAACTAATTACTTTTAGTTGCAATAGCAGTAACAAAGTAAAATATTTTACCCTTTACAGATAGAAGATAAAGAAAATACGTTATATTACAAGACATCCTATCGCAGTGGTTTCATTAGTTCAGAATTTAATTTTTTTCCGTCCCAACTTTTATCCTCTCAGCACAACTAACTCTAATAATTATTCACCTATCGCAAGCAAATTCAATGTATGACAGTTTAATGCCAAGTAAAAAAGATAAAAAAAAGTACACTTCTAGCGAAATCTAAGGTGGAGATATCGAAGTTGAAAATAAAATGTTACATTATATCCATATGTATGCATTTTTTTTTATGAAGTAGTAGATAGATTTCAAATAAGGGAATATTTGTTTACCCACATAATTAAAGAAAGAAACTTAAAAAATAATTTAATTTAATCAAATAGTTTTTAATAGCAGTAGCTGTAGAGATATGAGTATTAGTGATTCGTATAATAGACTCAGTATAAACGAGATATTAAAATGCATGTTATTTTTACTGGCTTTATAGTTTAATATTGGAATTACTTTTTTTCGCTCCAGAACTTTTATACTGTCAACTCAACTCCAACAATTACTCACTCATTACCGTGGAAATTAAGACCATTACAGGTTTGAGCAAGGAATGAAAAACGCAATTCAGTTGAATCTCGGATATAGAGATTGACATTGAAAATAAAGCAGTACATTAAAACTGTGGACATATTTTTTTTTTATCAAGTAGTATAAAGATTAAATAAATGGAATATTTGTTTAATGAAAAAAATTTGAAAAAAAAAAATATTTAAAAGGTCACTAAATAATCTTTATTAGCAGTAGCAGTAGTGGATATTTAAAAAAATTTTAAAAGTGTATATTTAAAAAAGAGAAAGAACTCAGCATAATGCAATATTAAAATACATCACATTTCAGTGGTTTCATTGTCTAATACCAAATTTAATTTTTTCCGCACCAGGACTTTTATCCTCTCAACCCAACTCCAACAATTATTCACTCATCACCAGCAAATTAAGGCTCTAACAGTTTTGCGCAACGAAAAAAAAAATGCACCCCAGTGGAACGATGCGTGCCGCTGGCTGACTCAACACCCCAATTGCAGATAGGTTCAACGCCTCCCCCCTCTGCGAACACAAAGCGAAGGGGGGAGCCTGTGTTCGTAATTACGACTTCGACGCCTTGCGGCGCAAAGTCGGTTAAAAACCGACGCCTATCCGAAAATTCTGGGTGGTAATTAATTTTGACGTTCGCTTTTGTGAGGGGTTGTCGAGCAAAAATTCGGCGATTCGGTCCAGTGCCTCCTTGGTCGGAGAGGAACAAAATAGAACGCGACCAATCGCCCGAAACAGTGCCCTTTTCTTATTTGAAACGCTATGTGGAAGGTGTTCCGTAAACACGGAGATTTAAATTGAAACGTTGGTTCCAGGAGGAAAAAGGAATTTGGCAACCATGTTATTAATTCTCGAAAAATGTTGAAAGTAGTACTTTGCTGTGATAGCTTACTTAAAAGAGTTCTGCCTTACCAGATAACAGCAGGATCATACCTGATAGTCTAACGTGACGAATGGGTGTTGATAAATCCTCAACTCTATCAAAAAATTACAGGTTTTTACAAGTCAGTATTAGGATTTGATGATCCCACTTGAATGCCGGAGGCCAAAGAACGAGTCTTTAAGTTAAAATGTTGTTTTGTTTTTGCGCATTAGGATCTTTGGTTGTCTCAAAACTACTTTTTAACAGAAGCGTTTACAAAAAACATTAATGTCGCGTATTATCGCTTCGAACATTGAGAATGCGGAATTTCATCCACGGATGACGTTAAAAAGTCAGTGTCAAAGAAAATCTGAAAAATAAATTAAATTGTTATTTCTCAGGTGGCATCAGACAGTTTAAGATCTACCTGTTATAATAACACCTTGAAATAGAAGAAGGAAGAAAGCTTTTCACAGATAGGTCAATAATAGATTTGTTATGAGTGCGGAAATGTTTATGTGAATATTTTTCAAAATACTATGTTCCATTATGTTATGTTCATATATTTATTATGTTATGCTCATTATGTTCTATGTTCCATGATATATAACATTTTAGAATATTT
>CM063501.1:23594899-23601399 GCA_032207245.1 Pardosa pseudoannulata
AAATACAATATGACAAAACATTTTTCAATTTAATGATATGTATAAAGGTGTTCCTTTAAATTCTGTTCCTATACGTTTATTGAAAAAAAAAACTTTCAAGGTTATAGTGTGCATTTATTTTACAGACAGAAATTTTTTTCGAATTGTTTCAAGTGCAACAAACTCGTTGAAGAGGCAGAAGTTTATACGAAGGATTCTGGAAGAATTGATATTATTGAGTCACCAGAGCTGGTTATAAATATAGCTACATTAGACAATCCAGTATTAGAATTTGATTCCAGCATCTTGGACGAATACGAAAAAGAAAATAACGTCGACTATTATAAAACCTATGACAATTCTTCTGAAAAGGAACCCGGCGTAGCTGATGCAAATTCTGGTGAAAATGATGAAAACGATTCGAGCACAGAATGGCGCGAACCCAGAAGTCGGGCTGATGATTCTAATAAGGCTGCAGACAAAATCGTTGTAAAGTCTAGAAATTCTGAATTAGGATTCATAAATCTTATTATAAATGAAATGGGACTTGAATTGGAGACGACATACTACGAAACCTATAATGTTTGGGAAAAAGTTCTAATTATGGATCCGGAGGTAAGCATTCTATTAATCTCGAAAAGTCCTTAAGCTTTCAAAATTTTCAACTACTAGTTAAAGTTTAATACATTAGAGGACAGTGGAAAGAAGTGATGTTCGAAAATTGACACTATATATTTTTGGAATTTTTAGAATATTAGAAGTTTAGTTTTAACCTTTATGCTTAAATAAACTTAATTTTGGTCAATTCAGCACCTTTAATTAAGTTGCGGCATTAACCGTCATGGCGCCAGCGATTTATAGACACTAAGTAATGGGACGATGGCAGCTATAACAGCAAAAATTTTAAAACTTAAATGACTCGTTTAATGATTCAAATAAGATGTCAGCGTTTAAGACTGGACGTTTAGTTGGGCTTAAAGAAGCTGGTTGATCTAATCGGCAAATAACTCGATATTTCGGCAGGATCGATGCTACTATTAGACGATGTTAGCAGGAGAGGGTGAAACATTGACCTCTGTATAACAGCAAGTCCGTTTTTCAGGGGTGTCTGGTTTATTCGAACTGCAATGACCCTTACTGGAGTAGAATAATCATCAAAGATGAGTCACACTTTAAAATGAGCTCCGATGACCAGCGAAGACTTGTCTGAAGACTTCCGGGACAGCGTTGGGATAACAACCTGACTGTCTTCCGGCACACAGGCCGACAACAGGGAGTGAGAGACAGGGGCTCAATTGCATTTATTAGTAGAATCATTCAGTTGTTATCCGTGGCACCTTTAAAGCACAACGGTATGTCGATGAAGTTCTACGCCCCGTTGTGTTACCCTTCATGTTCCGCCATCATGAGATAAGATTTCATCAAGATAATTTCCAGCCTCACGCTGCAGGTGTTTCCACTGCTTGTCTTCGCAAAATGCTGCGTTGGCGAGAAAGATCGCCGTTTGGAACATTACGGGCGGGACCCTTCAACCAGCTTTTGATTTCGACGATCAAAGGTCCAGTTGTCACCAGAAGTTCATCAGAATATAGCACGTTATCTCTCAGGACATCCGTTACCTCGACCAATCAATTCTATGCCAAAAACTGCTTGTACAAGGGTCAGAGGTGGACAAATGCGTTACTGAGTTTTTAAGTTTGTAAATCTCTATCACATAAATAAATCCTCCAATAATTAGTTTTTCTGTACATCACATCTTCCGTTTTTTGTCCTTCTTAGTTCGTCTTTTTCCCCTAAGAGTGTATAAAACAATGTTATTCTTGCCTTAAACGTTCTCAAACTATCGTTTTAACATACCAACTTCAAGTATATATGGCTTTCATAAATCACAGAAAAAAGCATCGTAAACCACAGCATAGGTTATTAACAATTTCTTTTTTTCACTCTACAGGAAAATATTGTACGCTGCTGGAGTCTTCCTAATTTGAGGTAAATATGGTTTTTGATATCATCTGCAATTGTTTTATATGTATTAGAACTAAAATGTGCATTTGAAACAATAGTAATATTATCTATCGTATATTATACTATTCACTTAAAAGAGTGTGCAGTTTTCAGAGTATTCGTCATTATGACGTGGCAAAGGAGAAAATTTACGGTATCAAATTCTTCTCTCTGGCGATTTCTCACGCCATTTTGTTACGGAAGTCGCCTCTGAGATACATCCACTGCATAATGGTACATCCATATTGAAAAAAAAATGTAAAATGGCTTAATGTTTTTAAACTTACCAAATGATTTGGTTTAAGTAAGATATAACCTTCATATATATATATATATATATATATATATATATATATATATATATATATATATATATATATATATATATATATATATATATATATATATATATATATATATATATATATATATATATATATATATATATATATATATATATATATATATATATATATATATATATATATATATATATATATATATATATATATATATATATATATATATATATATATATATATATATATATATATATATATATATATATATATATATATATATATATATTATATATATATATATATATATATATATATATATATATATATATATATATATATATATATATATTCACACACTACCATTCGGTCGAACTTCAGCTCTAATTCTGACTAGAACACAGTTACATACATTGATAGGCTCTTAAACGACGGACAAAACACCGGATCAATGAAGTTTAAGATTAAAAAAATCTGTGATTAAATGTCATAAATTTCATTTGAAGGTCTTATTAAAAAAATCTTCTTTATCGATGAGTAGTAAAAGCTTGTTAATTTGTAATAGGTAATTTTCTTACTGATTATTGCATTCTGTGATGACTGATGCTTTACTTATAATTTTTCAGGATACACTTCAAAAATAATCCTCGACCTGTACAAGGCAAGAAATACGACCAGTTTCCTGAATTAGTTGGAGTCTAACTTCAAAATTTTTGCAAAACAGTAAACTTATTTCCTGTTATTAAAAGCAAGATTTAAATACAATGGTAAAGAAGTGTTATATCGGGATGTTGAACAGACTTGTGAAACAAAATAGGAGAAACATGTTTCTTATTATCTAATCCAAATGCAAATAAAGTAGAAACGGACTTTAGTTTTCTCGAAATGGAACGAAATGTGGAAGAATATAGAAACGAACTTTTGTTTCTTTATTACCTGAACGAAATGTGACGAAAATGGAAACGAACTCTTGTTTCTTCTAAACTCAACAAAATGTGACTAAAATGGAAACGAACTTTTGTTTCTTCTAAACTCAACCGAATATGACTAAAGTAGAAACGAACTTTTGTTTCTTTTAAACTCAACCAAATGTGACTAAGGTGGAAACGAACTTTTGTTTCTTCTAAACTCAACCAAATGTGACTAAAATAGAAACGAACTTTTGTTTCTTCTAACCTCTACCGAATGTGACTAAAGAGGAAACGAACTTTTGTTTCTTCTAAACTCAACCAAATGTGACTAAAGTTGAAACGAACTTTTGTTTCTTCTAAACTCAACCAAATGTGACTAAAATGGAAACGAACATTTTGTTTCTGATTACTTTAATGAAGTATGACGTAAGTGAAACGAACTTTTGTTTTTCTTAACCGAATGAGATGTGACTAAAGCGGAAACGAACTTTTGTTTCTTCTTAACGAAACTAAAATGAAAGAAAGTAGAAACGAACTATTGTTTCTTATCACTACAAGGAAAGTGTCTAATGCAGAAACGAACTATTGTTTTATAATACTAAACGAAATATGACTAAAGTGGAAACATTAACGATACCAAATGTAATGTCCTTAACGATACCAAATGATAAAAAAAAATAAAAATAAAAAAATAAATAAAATAAAAAAAAGAGGTGGTGGGTGGGATGAAACACCAGGAAGGAAGCGTCCGATATCCGGTCAAACCAATATGTATCATTATGTTTGATCTGGCTCTGTCACGCGTGTTTCGGTAACGAGCTGTAAAAGGCTCGGCTAATGTCCTTCCAAATTTTAACGGGGGGTATTAATTCCTATTTAAAGAGAAATAATAAATTTTTTATCTAAACATTTCAAGGTTCTGGGAGATCCGGTAGATCATAAAACATATAGTTCGAATAATAAAAAAATTCTTGGAAAGATGAAAGATGAACTTTCTGTGGAGCCCATAAAAGAATTTGTTGGATTACGAGCTAAGATGTATAATTACTGAAATAATGAGTGAAATCGAGCTAAATTAGTTTTAAAAAAATGTGGTCACCCATGTAATTAAACATAACGATTACAAAAATGTTCTTTTCCAAGAGACACAAAAAAGCGTAAGTGCAAAAAAAATCTTAAGCAAAAATCACGAAGTATTCACTGTTAATCAAAGGAAAATAGCACTATCTGCTTATGATGATAAGCGCTTTATATTAAAAAAATATAATTGAAACTCTAGCTTTTGGACATGTAAATATACATAAAATGTGTATAACTGATAGCGCTATTTGAAGTATATATCTATAAGTGTGTTTAACCTACGGAACATAATAGTAAGTAAAAAAAAAGAGGTGGTGGGTGGGATGAAACACCAGCAAGGAAGCGTCCGATATCCGGTCAAATCAATATGTATCATTATGTTTGATCTGGCTCTGTCACGCGTGTTTCGGTAACGAGCTGTAAAAGGCTCGGCTAATGTCCTTCCAAATTTTAACGGGGGGTATTAATTCCTATTTAAAGATCTCGAGAAATAATAAATTTATTATCTAAACATTTCAAGGTTCTGGGACGACAGGATTCCATATCGTAAACAATAGTTAATGTAATATACAAGTTCTTACACTCTGAAAAATCAAACGCCTGTTAAAACGTATCTTATATACATCAATAAACTAACTTAAATTCTCGAAACCAATAAAATTTGATATGGTAATATTTATTCCCTTTGTACCACAGTGCAACATTTACAAATTAATTTTTTCCCTAAAAGTTCAAAGTCATGTTAAAATTCACCTGTTTTCGAACCCTAGGCATTGTTATCGAGAATCCGTGAAATTCTCCTTATCTGGTATGACTCATCCCTCGCAGGTGGCTCGGGTAAATCCCGGCCGATCCTCGAAATCCTTGGTGAGCCAAAACCGCTATTTTACCCCTATACTATAAAATATGTTTTATCCTATTATACATTTAAAAATATAATGAATGCAATGTTAGTCGTGAATATGCAATTTAAGTTTTAAAAATGTAGCAGAATATTAGCATCTAATATAAAGGATATCAAAGGGAATATAATAACTTACAAATACCAAATACCAAATTTTAGCAAACATGGTCGACATCCCTTTATTCCAATATTCACTAATATTTATCTTTAAGCTAGCAATTAGCCCTAACTAAATAAAACACTAAACACAAAAACACGCAAAAAATCACCCCAGTCATATATATATATATATATATATATATATATATATATATATATATATATATATATATATATATATATATATATATATATATATATATATATATATATTTATATATATATATATATATAAAGCTGGGTTGTGATAGTGTTTTGGTTCACCGTTTGCAACAACTGGGCAGATCACATAGTTTTTATTACATAGTTCTTAGGTTTCAAGTTTGTATGTATGCATGTATGTCTATACCTATAAGAATATTATACCTATACTGATAAGTATTGAAAGATTGATATGCTTATGTATAGATTGCATATATCTAATATTGTATGAAGATTAGGGTCAAGGGTAGGCAGCAAATTATACACCAGTAAATTCTATGACTTCTTTAGGATAAATATAAAAATAGTAACTGCAATGTTAGTCATGAATCTGCCTTTTTATTTTAAAAATTAAGCTGTATATTAGCATCAAATATAAGGGATATCAAAGGGAATATAGTAATTTTCCGATACCAAATAAATATGTTTCAGCCACATGATCGACATTCCTACAGCTCTTTCCTCCAATGTTCACTAATATTTATCTTTAAGCAAGCAATAAGCTCTAACTAAATAAAACACTAAACATAAAATCACTTAAAATATCACGACGGTATATATATATATATATATATATATATATATATATATATATATATATATATATATATATATATATATATATATATATATATATATATATATATATATATATATATATATAATATATATATATATATATATATATATACATATATATATATATATATACATACATATATATATATATATATATATATATATATATATATATATATATATATATATATATATACATATATATATATATATATATATATATATATATATATATATATATATATATATATATATATATATCTTATATATTAAAATCTGACTGTGACTATGTATGTTTGTATGTTTGTATGAACGTTTATCTCCTCTCGAACCGCTGGACGCAGATGGGCGCCAAAAGTACCAAGAGACGCAGAACGATCCTGG
>CM063501.1:23601499-23628999 GCA_032207245.1 Pardosa pseudoannulata
AATTTTTTAAATAAAAGTCCAATTTCAAATAACAACACCTATAACCATACATTAATTTTTATTTAAGATAAGGCAACTGCGAAACAAAACAAATTACATAGAACTTGTCGAGATATTAATTAATGAAAATAAATATCTCGCTAAGATAATAAAATAGGAAAAAAAAACGATTTTCTAAAAATAAATGAGATTAGAGTTTAGAATATTCGAATAGTCTCAAATACATAAATGCCATCATATATTTATATAATTAAATTTGAATTTAAATAGCGTAGATGGGTTTTTATTGTAATCGGAGTACCAAATATCAGGGGATAATAATGCCAAGATTGAATAACACCGCCATATTTAGAAGCCAACTCAACAATGGAATTGAGCGTGAGGAAAAATAAAAGTGCCATTTTGGTCAGTTTTTCGTTCATATCTATCGAATTAATTGGAATTTAGGAACGCAAATGGGCAACATGACTTCCCCGGATCGTTCCGCTTCTCTTGGTACTTTTGGCTCCCATCTGTGTCCAGCGGTACGCGAGAAGATAGACGTACATACAAACATACATAGTCACAGTCAGATTTTAATATATAAGATATATATATATATATATATATATATATATATATATATATAGACCATTGTGATATTTTAAGTGTTTTTATATTAAGTGTTTTATTTAGTTAGAGCTTATTGCTTGCTTAAAGATAAATATTAGTGAACATTGGAGGAAAGAGCTGTAGGAATGTCGATCATGTGGCTGAAACATATTTATTTGGTATCGGAAAATTACTATATTCCCTTTGATATCCCTTATATTTGATGCTAATATACAGCTTAATTTTTAAAATAAAATGGCAGATTCATGACTAACATTGCAGTTACTATTTTTATATTTATCCTAAAGAAGTCATAGAATTTACTGGTGTATAATTTGCTGCCTACCCTTGACCCTAATTTTCATACAATATTAGATATATGCAATCTATACATAAGCATATCAATCTTTCAATACTTATCAGTATAGGTATAATATTCTTATAGGTATAGACATACATGCATACATACAAACTTGAAACCTAAAAAACTATGTGATCTGCCCAGTTGTTGCAAACGGTGAAACAAAACACTAACACAACCCAGCTTTATATATATATATAATATATATATATATATATATATATATATATATATATATATATATATATATATATATATATATATATATATATATATATATATATATATTTGACTGGGGTGATTTTTTGTGTGTTTTTGTGTTTAATGTTTTATTTAGTTAGGGCTAATTGCTAGCTTAAAGATAAATATTAGTGAACATTGGAAGAAAGGGATGTCGACCATGTTTGCTAAAATGTGGTATTTGGTATTTGTAAGTTATTATATTCCGTTTGATATCCTTTATATTAGATGCTAATATTCTGCTACATTTTTAAAACTTAAATTGCATATTTACGACTAACATTGCATTCATTATATTTTTAAATGTATAATACGATAAAACATATTTTATCGTATAGGGGTAAAATAGCGGTTTTGGCTCACCAAGGATTTCGAGGACCGGCCGGGATTTACCCGAGCCACCTGCGAGGGATGAGTCATACCAGATAAGGAGAATTTCACGGATTCTCGATAACAATGCCTAGGGTTCGAAAACAGGCGAATTTTAACATGACATGGAACTTTTAGGATAAAAATTAATTTGTAAATGTTGCACTGTATACGAAGGAAATAAATGTTACCATATCAAATTTTATTAGTTTCGAGAATTTAAGTTAGTTTATTGATGTATATAAGATACGTTTTGACAGGCGTTTGATTGTTCAGAGTGTAAGAACTTGTATATTACATTAACTATTGTTTACGACATGGAATCCTGTCGTCCCAGAACCTTGAAATGTTTAGATAATAAATTTATTATTTCTCGATATCTTTAAATAGGAATTAATACCCCCCGTTAAAATTTGGGAGGACATTAGCCGAGCCTTTTACAGCTCGTTACCAAAACACGCGTGACAGAGCGAGATCAAACATAATGATACATATTGATTTGACCGGATATCGGACGCTTCCCTGCTGTGTTTCATCAAACCCACCACCTCTTTTTTTTTTTACTTACTATTATGTTCCGTAGGTTTAAACACACTTATAGATATATACTTCAAATAGCGCTATCAGTTATACACATTTTATGTATATTCACATGTCCAAAAGCTAGAGTTTCAATTATATTTTTTTTAATATAAAGCGCTTATCATCATAAGCAGATAGTGCTATTTTCCTTTGAATAACAGTGAATACTTCGTGATTTTTGCTTAAGATTTTTTTTGCACTTACGCTTTTTTGTGTCTCTCGGAAAAGAACATTTTTGTAATCGTTATGTTTAATTACATGGGTGACCACATTTTTTTAAACTAATTTAGTTCATTTTTAATTAATTACTCGTAATCCAACAAATTCTTTTATGGGATCCACAGAAAGTTCATCTTTCATCTTTCCAAGAATTTTTTTATTATTCGAACTATATGCTTTATGATCTACCGGATCTCCCAGAACCTTGAAATGTTTAGATAATAAATTTATTATTTCTCTTTAAATAGGAATTAACACCCCCTTTAAAATTTGGAAGGACATTAGCCGAGCCTTTTACAGCTCGTTACCGAAACACTCGTGACAGAGCCAGATCAAACATAATGATACATATTGATTTGACTGGATATCGGACGCTTCCTTCCTGGTGTTTCATCCCACCCACCACCTCTTATTTTTTTTTATTTATTTTTTTATTTTATTTTATTTATTTATTTTTTTTTTATCATTTGGTATCGTTAAGGACATTACATTTGGTATCGTTAATGTTTCCACTTTAGTCATATTTCGTTCAGTAATTATAAAACAAAAGTTTGTTTCTACTTTAGTCACATTTCGTTTAGTGATAAGAAACAAAAGTTCGTTTTTACTTTCTTTCACATTTAGTTTCGTTAAAAAGAAACAAAAGTTCGTTTCCGCTTTGGTCGCATCTCATTTCGTTAAGAAAAAGAAAAAGTTCGTTTTCACTATAGTCACATTTGATTAAAGTAATCAGAAACAAAAGTTCGTTTCCATTTTAGTCACATTTGGTTGAGTTCAGAAGAAACAAAAGTTCGTTTCCACTTTAGTCACATTTGGTTGAGTTTAGAAGAAACAAAAGTTCGTTTCCTCTTTAGTCACATTCGGTTGAGGTTAGAAGAAACAAAATTTCGTTTCTATTGTAATCACATTTGGTTGAGTTTAGAAGAAACAAAAGTTCGTTTCCACCTTAGTCACATTTGGTTGAGTTTAAAAGAAACAAAAGTTCGTTTCCATTTTAGTCACATTTTGTTGAGTTTAGAAGAAACAAAAGTTCGTTTCCATTTTCGTCACATTTCGTTCAAGTATTAAAGAAACAAAAGTTTGTTTCTATCTTCTTTCACATTTCGTTCCATTTAGAGGAAATTAAAGTCCGTTTCTAATTTATTTGCATTTGGATTAGATAATAAGAAACAAGTTTCTCTTATTTTGTTTGAGATATTGTTTGATATTTTGAAACAACAGTTCGTTTCATTTTTAGTCCTCATTTAGCGTAACATGAAAATAAAGTTTACAATTGTGTTCAACATCCCGATATAACACTTCTTTACTATTGTAGTTAAATCTTGGTTTTAATAACAGGAAATAAGTTTAATGTTTTGCAAAAATTTTGAAGTTAGTCTCCAACTAATTCAGGAAACTGGTCGTATTTCTTGCCTAGTACAGGTCGAGGATTTTTTTTGCAGTGAATCCTGAAAAGTGATAAGTTTAGCATCAGTCATCACAGAATACATTGATCAGTATGAAATGGACCTATTACAAATTAACATGCTTTAACCACTCATGGATGAAGCTGATTATTTTCAATAAGACCTTCAACTGAAATTTTATGACATTTAATCACAGATTTTTGTTTATCTTTAACTTCATTGATCCGGTGTTTTGTCCGTCGTTTAAGAGCCTATCAATGTATGTAACAGTGTTCTAGTCAGAGTTAGAGCTGAACGATGACCGAATGGTAGAGTGTTTTGGTACAATATAATATTTTTTTTTTATATATATAATAATTTAAATAATATATAAATATATAAAATTATATATATAATATATATATATATAAATTTTTAAACGATAATTATATTTATATAATATATAAATATTTTCAATATAATGATATATTTTAAAACAAAATTTAAAAACAACATAAAGAAAAAAAAATAAATAAATAAAATCAGGAGCTGGTGCTGGAAGAAGGCGCCATCATTTTATAAAGAATAAAAACATAAAAAACCATATAATATGGCCTAATTTTATTTATTTTTTTTACAATTATGAATGATAATAAAAAAAATTAAAGCTAAAATATAAGACCTTTTTTTTTTATTTCAATAGAATGAATAAGATATCAATTTATAACATAAAATATTTCACATTAATTCAAAAAAAAAATTATGTAATAACGAAATAGATAACAATAAAAAAAAAAATACAAAAACAATTTGTTAACCAAAAAAAAAAAAAACAAAAAAAAAAATAGAGCTAAAAAATAAGAAAAAGCTCCATAAAACATAATACTTTATAACATAGCAAAAATAAATTATATGCAATATGTAATAATTTCATATGTTTATTCGAAATTTTTTTAGTTTATTATTTTTTTTTAAATGTATGGACATTGCAAGATATTATAATTGTGTTATATAATGTAAAATTTTTACACTAATATAATCTGTTGCTTTGTTTTCCTTGTTTTTTTTTTTTATTTTTTTGTTTTTTATGTCACATATTAAAATTTGATCTCTGTATAAAACACTTTATTTATATAATATGTTTACATGGTCTTAGTAAAATATTTAAATTATAGTTTTTTGAATAGAAAAATTTTTTATTAAAAAAAAAATAATAAACGGTATTCTTTATTTTTAAAATAAAAAATTAAAAAATAAAAATGGAAATAATTCCTTATTGATTTTGTATGACAGTTTATTTAATTAAAAAACAAACCCTGTAAATATTATCATTTTTTATTTAATACAGTATAAAAAATGAATTATTTATCAACAGAAAAATGAGTCTTTATTTATTCATTTTTAATGTGTATTGGTTTTATATTTTTTTTTTTTAATAAATAAAAATTTTTGATTAGACTTATTGTTTTTTTTTTTATTGTTGTGTATAATGTGTTCAATTTATATTTTATTATTATGGATTTTACATTTTCTTAATGTATTTAGTAGATTTTATTTTATTACAATTTTTTATTTATTTTTTTTTTTTTTTTTCTGTATTCTAATAAAATTTTTTTTTCCGATTATTTTTTTTTTTAGTTATTTTATTTATTTTTCTGTACTGATCAGTTATGTGTTTATTTTCACTTTTTTTTTTCAATTGTTTTTTGTGCATAGTTTAATGTTCTGATTTTCAATATTTGTTTTTTTGTGTTTATTATATAATAGTGATTAATTTTTTATTTTGCTTAAAAAGAAAAATTTCATTACTGAAAAGAAAATTTTTTTAAAACATTCTATTATAATCTATATTTATCTTTTATAAGTTTAAAACAACAAATGACATTTACATTTTATATAATTTTAGTAAATCTGATAAAATGTCCTATTTTTATGAATTTAAATGAAATAATAATATTGTACTAAAATCTAAAATGGTAAGTTTATCTTTGTTAATAAATTCTTTAAATTGGTTTAAATAGCTTTATCAACAAAAAATAACTTTTTTTTTAAAAATTTATTAAACTTTTGTTTTTATGGAAATTTTTATAATATCCTCATATTATGTGCTAATTTTTTCTTTATTTATAGTTTTTTTTTTATTTTTTTTTTTTTAGTTTTATGTTACATTTTAACAATTTTACTCTATTTTTAATTTCTTTTTTTTTAATTATTTAAATTATTTTTTTTATACGTTTTTTATCATTGAACTTAGATATTACGTTTTTAAATAAATAAGGGATCAGGAAATTTTTCGCAGTAACAAAAAAAATTTTTTTTATTTTCACTGTTTGTTTTTTTATTTTTACAGAATAGAAAAAATTATATATAATTTATATGTTTTTAAACAAAATGAAATGTATTTAATTATATTGAGAAATTTGATATACTTTTTGAAATAAATTTGAAATATCTTATAATTTTCTTTTCTATTTGAGTTTTCATTAATAGATTATAATTTGATTTTTTTTAAATTCTGTATTATCGTTTCTTATTTTTTCTTTTCATATTCTAAGTCCTTAAATTTTTTATTCATAACTTAAGATTTTCTTACAATTTTTTTTTTTAAATCTGTCTTTTTTTTTTTCTAGTAGGATAATATTTCAATGATTTTTTATTATTTGTGGTTTGTTTTTTTATTTTTTTTTTTAATTATTATTATTTTTTGTTTAAAATATTATTTTTTATTATGTGCTAAATTTAAAACTTTTTGAAAATTTTATTTATTTATTTTATTTTTATTTATTTTCTAAATATTTGTATTGTTACTTTTATTATTAACCTTCTTGTGTGTTTTATGCACTTTGCTAAAATTTTGGTCGCTAACGGCAGTCATAATGAGCAATATATTGTATCTCTTTTTTAACCAAAACTGAGTTATATTAAAGTGTAATTGTATTGAAAGGATTAGCAAAAAGTGAACAGAATAAATACGAATTATTCTTGCATTCACTGAAACATTAATCGCCTATATAGCTAAAACTATTACTACAGTGTAGTAAATGACAACTGTAAAATAATAAACGACTTGGTTGAAAAAAAAAACAGGGTGCGCCAACTTGGCGATAATATCTCTTTCTAACATAGTAATTAACATTATGTTATGATCTCGCCGTATCCAAACAATCTGTATCTATATTTAAACTTATATTATATTTGTATCCAGCTTCTTATGTAAAATTTTTTATATTTAAACTCTAATAATGCTTAAAAATATTACATATATAATGAATAATTAAAAGTTCACTATGAATAATTTCAATAATTTGCAGCTGTTGACTTTGTAAACTGTTAATGAATTAATTGCTCATAAATGTAAATGTATGTTTTCTCAGTGGTTTTGGTTAAAATAAGAAAATGGTTTATATTTTAGATTACAATGGCTCAATCTACACTAATTAAAGTTGACAAAGTAGCAAGTGATACAATGTGTTCGGATGAAATACCTTTACGTTTTAGTAATCATCGCCAATAATTTCACCAAAAATTGCCAAGAGGTACGCTATTCTTAAGTAGTACCGTAAAAAAAATTGATAGACCATCCAGTGTGTACAATTATTGAAGATATATTGAAAAGAATTTTTTATCTCGCCGAGATAAAAAGAGAAAAATATATTTTCTTAAAAAGTATAAAAGAAGTAAAAAAAATTACATGTTTCGATTTAAAAAAAATAATATATTAAACAGCGGTTAATGCGAAGAGCCTCACAAATATAAGTTCATATATTTGGTTTAATCAAATTGCAAATATTATTTTAATTACTAGCATATAGCCCATCATATGACGGGATTAGTAAAATTTTTAATATTCCAGAACTGTTAAGTACCTAATGAGGCAGGTAAAAAATGGTTTGTTTTTTGGCTGAGAACTATCTGGTTCACTCTCAATAATTTATTTATCGTCATACTCCTCTAGAGTCTCCCGAACCTGTAAAGCAGTTTAGAATCACATTGAATTCGTTTAGTCAAACCGTGTGGTTATGTATAATAAACAAACACAAAAAAGAACAAACTTCTTATTTTCCAAATATATAATTAAAAGTTAGATATTTAGTCCGTGAAATAGACTCCTAGACTTATATGAAAAGAATTTATTGTTAATACCGGTGGTAAAAGTTTCATTGCAACAAAAAATAATCGATGATTCAATTTTAAATTATCACATATGTACCTAATCCATTATTTAAGCCAAATATAAAAGAAAATCATTTACGTCATATCTAAGTTCAGTGATAAAAGATATTAAAATAGTGTAGACGATATTTAAATAGTTTAAAATATGAAATGATTCAATGAGATTTTTTAAAGGAATGATGTCAATGCTAGAACAAAAGTTATTTTTACCTATTTATTATGCGATCAATTGATAAATTCAATCGCCTGCTCTTAACCGAGGAAAATAGTGCTTGAAATAATGGCATTAAACTCTCGAAAAGTGGGGTAGATTTCGAAAATTTTAAAGGCGATAATATTTTTTGCTGGGATGTGAGGCATATTTATACCAACTTAGAATCGGATCTATAGTTTAGGAGAAGATAAACTTTATTCGCTTTGAATGGATGCCTCTATCCATTCCAGGTCCAACCGCATCATAAATTTGCGGACAGATAACTTAGGCTATAAGGCGATATTCACGCAGTAGGGCAAATTCTCAAATTATGACAATTCTGGCTTTAGTTTCAAACAAGGGCAGTTATTGCTTGTCTATTGGCTGTTGTAAACATGAAAATAAATGGGAAGGGCATTATAGTAGTTTACGTTGCGACAAATTGCGTTATTATTATGTAGGTATGTTAATATTTCATAGTTGCCATTTATAAAATGAAAACTTATTTATTCCCTGTAACTAAGTACATAATTTGCCTATTTTTTCTCTCGCGCAAAAATTTTTTAAATAAAAGTCCAATTTCAAATAACAAAACCTATAACCATACATTAATTTTTATTTAAGATACGACAACTGCGAAATAAAAACAAATTACATAGAACTTATCGAGATATTAATTACTGAAAATAAATATCTCGCAAAGATAATAAAATAGAAAAAAAAACGATTTTCTAAAAATAAATGAGATTAGAGTTTAGAATATTTGAAAATAATCTCAAATACATAAATGCCATCATATATTTATATAATTAAATTTGAATTTAAATAGCGTAGATAGGTTTTTATTGTAATCGGAGTACCAAATATCAGGGGATAATAATGCCAAGATTGAATAACACCGCCATATTTAGAAGCCAACTCAACAATGGAATTGAGCGTGAGGAAAAATAAAAGTGCCATTTTGGTCGGTTTTTCGTTCATATCTATCGAATTAATTGGAATTTAGGAACGCAAATGGGCGACATGACTTCCCCGGATCGTTCCGCGTCTCTTGGTACTTTTGGCGCCCATCTGCGTCCAGCGGTTCGCGAGGAGATAAACGTACATACAAACATACAAACATACATAGTCACAGTCAGATTTTAATATATAAGATATATATATATATATATATATATATATATATATATACCATGGTGATATTTTAAGTGTTTTTATGTTTAGTGTTTTATTTAGTTAGAGCTTATTGCTTGCTTAAAGATAAATATTAGTGAACATTGGAGGAAAGAGCTGTAGGAATGTCGATCATGTGGCTGAAACATATTTATTTGGTATCGGAAAATTACTATATTCCCTTTGATATCCCTTATATTTATGCTAATATACAGCTTAATTTTTAAAATAAAAAGGCAGATTCATGACTAACATTGCAGTTACTATTTTTATATTTATCCTAAAGAAGTCATAGAATTTACTGGTGTATAATTTGATGCCTACCCTTGACCCTAATCTTCATACAATATTAGATATATGCAATCTATACATAAGAATATCAATCTTTCAATACTTATCAGTATAGGTATAATATTCTTATAGGTATAGACATACATGCATACATACAAACTTGAAACCTAAAAACTATGTGATCTGCCCAGTTGTTGCAAACGGTGAACCAAAACACTATCACAACCCAGCTTTATATATATATATATATATATATATATATATATATATATATATATATATATATATATATATATATATATATATATATATATATATATATATATATGTTTTTGTGTTTAGTGTTTTATTTAGTTAGGGCTAATTGCTTGCATAAAGATAAATATTAGTGAACATTGGAGGAAAGGGATGTCGACCAAGTTTGCTAGAATGTGGTATTTGGTATTTGTAAGTTATTATGTTCCCTTTGATATCCTTTATATTAGATGCTAATATTCTGCTATTTTTTAAAACTTAAATTGCATATTCACGACTAACATTGCATTCATTATATTTTTAAATGTATAATACGATAAAACATATTTTATCGTATAATGGTAAAGTAGCGGTTTTGGCTCACCAAGGATTTCGAGGATCGGCCGGGATTTACCCGAGCCACCTGCGAGGGATGAGTCATACCAGATAAGGATAATTTCACGGATTCTCGATAACAATGCCTAGGGTTCGAAAACAGGTGAATTTTAACATGACTTTGAACTTTTAGGGAAAAAATTAATTTGTAAATGTTGCACTGTGATACGAAGGAAATAAATGTTACCATATCAGATTTTATTAGTTTCGAGAATTTAAGATAGTTTATTGATGTATATAAGATACGTTTTAACAGGCGTTTGATTTTTCAGAGTGTAAGAACTTGTATATTACATTAACTATAGTTTACGACATGGAATCCTGTCGTCCCAGAACCTTGAAATGTTTAGATAATAATATTATTATTTCTCGATATCTTTAAATAGGAATTAATACCCCCCGTTAAAATTTGGGAGGATATTAGCCGAGCCTTTTACAGCTCGTTAGCGAAACACGCGTGACAGAGCCAGATCAAACATAATGATACATATTGATTTGTCCGGATATCGGACGCTTCTTTGCTAATGTTTCATCAAACCCACCACCTCTTTTTTTTTTACTTACTATTATGTTCCGTAGGTTAAACACACTTATAGATATATACTTCAAATAGCGCTATTAGTTATACACATTTTACGTATATTTACATGTCCAAAAGCTAGAGTTTCAATTATATTTTTTTAATATAAAGCGCTTATCATTATAAGCAGATAGTGCCATTTTCCTTTGAATAACAGTGAATACTTCGTGATTTTTGCATAAGATTTTTTTTGCACTTACGCTTTTTTGTGTCTCTCGGACAAGAACATTTTTGTAATCGTTATGTTTAATTACATGGGTGACCACATTTTTTTTAACTAATTTAGTTCATTTTTAATTAATCACTCGTAATCCAACAAATTCTTTTATGGGATCCACAGAAAGTTCATCTTTCATCTTTCCAAGAATTTTTTTATTATTCGAACTATATGCTTTATGATCTACCGGATCTCCCAGAACCTTGAAATGTTTAGATAATAAATTTATTATTCCTCTTTAAATAGGAATTAATACCCACCGCTAAAATTTTTAAGGACATTAGCCGAGCCTTTTACAGCTCGTTACCGAAACACGCGTGACAGAGCCAGATCAAACATAATGATACATAATCGTTTGACCGGATATCGGACGCTTCCTTCCTGGTGTTTCATCCCACCCACCACCTCTTTTTTTTTTTTTTTTTTAATTTATTTTTTTTATCATTTGGTATCGTTAAGGACATTACATTTGGTATCGTTAGTGTTTCCACTTTAGTCATATTTCGTTTAGTATTATAAAACAATAGTTCGTTTCTGCATTAGTCACTTTTCCTGTAGTGATAAGAAACAATAGTTCGTTTCTACTTTCTTTCACTTTTAGTTTCGTTAAGAAGAAACAAAAGTTCGTTTCCGCTTTAGTCACATCTCATTCGGTTAAGAAAAACAAAAGTTCGTTTCACTTAAGTCATATTTCATTAAAGTAATCAGAAACAAAATGTTCGTTTCCATTTTAGTCACATTTGGTTGAGTTTAGAAGAAACAAAAGTTCGTTTCCACTTTAGTCACATTTGGTTGAGTTTAGAAGAAACAAAAGTTCGTTTCCTCTTTAGTCACATTCGGTTGAAATTAGAAGAAACAAAATTTCGTTTCTATTGTAATCACATTTGGTTGAGTTTAGAAGAAACAAAAGTTCGTTTCCACCTTAGTCACATTTGGTTGAGTTTAAAAGAAACAAAAGTTCGTTTCCATTTTCGTCACATTTGTTGAGTTTAGAAGAAACAAGAGTTCGTTTCCATTTTCGTCACATTTCGTTCAGGTAATAGAGAAACAAAAGTTCGTTTCTATATTCTTCCACATTTCGTTCCATTTCGAGGAAACTAAAGTCCGTTTCTACTTTATTTGCATTTGGATTAGATAATAAGAAACAATATTTCTCCTATTTTGTTTCACAAGTCTGTTCAACATCCCGATATAACACTTCTTTACCATTGTAGTTTAAATCTTGCTTTTAATAACAGGAAATAAGTTTAGTGTTTTGCAAAAATTTTGAAGTTAGACTCCAACTTATTCAGGAAACTAGTCGTATTTCTTGCCTTGTACAGGTCGAGGATTATTTTTGAAGTGCATCCTGAAAAATGATAAGTAAAGCATCAGTCATCACAGAATGCAATAATCAGTAAGAATATTACCTATTACAAATTAACTAGCTTTTACTACTCATGGATAAAGACGATTTTTTTTAATAAGACCTTCAAATGAAAATTATGACATTTAATCACAGATTTTTTTTATCTTGAACTTCATTGATCCGGTGTTTTGTCCGTCGTTTAAGAGCCTATCAATGTATGTAACTGTGTTCTAGTCAGAATTAGAGCTGAAGGTCGTCCGAATGGTAGTGTGTGAACATATATATATACATACATATATATATATATATATATATATATATATATATTATATATATATATATATATATATATATATATAAATATATATATATATATATATATATACTAAATATATATATAATATATATATATATATTTATATATATATATATATATATATATATATATATATATATATGTATATATATATATATATATATATATATATATATATATATATATATATATATATATATATATATATATATATATATATATATATATATATATATATTGACTGCAGTGATTTTTTTGCGTGTTTTTGTGTTTAGTGTTTTATTTAGTTAAGGCTTATTGCTTGTTTAAAGAAAAATATCAGTAAACATCGGAGAGAACGGCTGTAGGTATGTCGATCATGTAGCCTGAAACATTTTTATTTAGTATCGGAAATTTACTATATTCCCTTTGCTAACCTTTATATTTGATGCTAATATACCGCTTAATTTTTAAAATTAAATCAGCAGATCCGTAATTAATATTGTATTTACTATTTTTATATTTATTCTAAAGAAGTCAAAGAATTTACTTTTCTATAATTTACTGCCCTCATTTTTCCCTAATATTCATACAATATTAGATTCATGCAATCCATACATAAGCATATCAGTCTTTCTATACTTCTATCCGGATAGGTATAGACATACATGAATACACTTAAAACGTAATAACAATGTCAACAGCCAGATTGTTGTAAAATATGAACAAAACTCTAGAACAACTCAGCTTTTATTATAATACTAGCTGCTTCGCACCCAGCCTTCGGTCTGGGTAGTAAATATTTCCAAATAAAGTTTTAGAACCACTAATGTAGATAAACACATTCATAAAAAATGTCAAATCTCGGATGCTGCAGAATGTTACTGAATATGACAGTTTATTAAAAACAGACAAACACTGTTATAAATATTATGTTCATTCTTTTGCCATAGAACCTCAGTATAAAGATACTGAATTCCATTACTTTTCTACCACATGAGTCAAATGTCTTTATGTTATGGACATACGTACTTTTAATGTTTTTACTGTAAAAATTTATTGGAAAATTATTTTTATTCCTTAAACTTGGTTTTTTTAAATGTTTTCATGATATGCTGCAAAGCCTTTTTTATTACATACACGATTTTACGCTTCTTTTCATTGTATAGAAAATTGGGTCTTTTTATAATGTACTGGGGCACCAAGAAATGGTGAAAATGGAATTTTTTCAAAGTCATTAATAAAGAATTCAATTTTCTTTTTTATCTATCATGTAGCCTTAAACTAAAAAAGACATACAAAAAGTTTATGATAGTTACTATATCTTATAGAAACGTTCAATTACTTAAAGAAGTTGTAACATTATTAAAGGCTTAAATTATTTTTTATTCTTGAAAAAACTCAAAAAAATATGTTGTTTCACTGGAATTTTAGTTGCAGAGGTTGTCATTCCACGGGATATAAATTGAGAAGAAGAAATTTTAGTTCTTACGTGCAAAATTTAAAAACTACAATAAATCGTACTCATTTACTTAAGTAAAACACACAAACGGACACGTTTACATATCCCCTATATAATAATAGCCTAAGTTATCTGTCAGTCTGTCCTCGATTTTATGAAGCGGTTGAACCTGGAATGGATAGGCATCCATAGTTAGCAAAATTCAAAGAGAGTAATGTTTATCTTCTCCTAAACTATCGATCCGATTCTAAAATAAATTGGTATAAATAGGCTTCCTATCACAGCGAAAAATACTGCCTTCTTTAAAACGTTCGAAATCCACCCCTTCCCCTCTTTTCGAGCTTTTAATGCCATTATTTCAACTCCTATTTTCCCCGGTTAAGAGCAGGCGATTAAATTCATCAATTTATCCCATAATAAATAGGTAAAAATAACATTTTTCTAGCATTATGACGTCATTCCTTTAACCATCTCATTGAATCATTTCTTATTTTAAATTATTTAAATTATGCCTTATTTTCATACGTTTTATCATTGAACTTAGATATTACGTAAAAAAGGCAATTTGTCGCAACGTCACGACCTACTATAATGCCCTTCCCATTCATTTTCACGTGTTTAACAGCCAATAGACAAACAATAAACTGCCCTTCCGTTTGAAACAAAAGCCAGAATTGTCATAATTTGAGAATTTGCCCTACTACGTGAAATCGCCTTATAATTTTCTTTTCTATTTGGCTTCATTAATAGATTAGGTACATGTGTGATCATTTTAAATTGGGTCATCGATTATTTTTTGTATCAAGATAATTCTCAGCCAAAAAACAAACAATTTTTTTTACCTGCCTCATAAAGTACTTTACAATTTTGGACAATTAAAATTTTCTTGATCCCGTCATGTGATGGGCTATATGCTAGTAGGGATAATATCAAGCTAGATAGGGATAATATCAAGATACAGTATAGATTATCATTGAATGGTTTTGAAATTTTTGCCTTTTATTTTTAGTTTGCGGTGATTTATTCAGATGCAAGACTCATTATAAATTTGTTTCCACATTTCAAATTGCTGCTAAATTTAAAACTTTTTGAAAAATTTTTATTTATTTATTTATTTATTTATTTTTTTGAAATATTTGTATTGTTACTTTTGGGATTATTAACCTTCTTGTGTGTTTATGCCACTTTGCTAAAATTTTGGTCGCTAACGGCAGTCAAATGAGAACCTATATTGTATCTCTTTTTAACCTAAACTTGAGTTATATTAAAGTGTAATTGTATTGAAAGGATTAGCAAAAAGTGAACAGAATAAATACGAATTATTCTTGCATTCACTGAAACATTAATCGCCTATATAGTAAAAACTATTACTACAGTGTAGGAAATGACAACTGTAAAATAAAAGCGGCTTGGTTGAAAAACAGGGTGCCTCGCCAACTTGGCGATAAAGCTCTGAACATAGTAACCTAACATTATCTCATGATCTCGCCGTATCCAAACAATCTTTATCTATATTTAAATTTATATTATATTTCTATCCAGCTTCTCCTATGTAACCCATTTCTTATATATTAAACTCTAATAATGCTTAAAAATATTACATATAATGAATAATTAAAAGTTCAATATGAATAATTTTAATAATTTGCAGCTGTTGACTTTGTAAACTGTTAATGAATTAATTGCTCATAAATGTAAATGTCTGTTTTCTCAGTGGTTTTGGTTAAATAAGAAAATGTATATAATTATATTACAATGGCTCAATCTACACTAATTAAAGTTGCCAAGTAGCAAGGAATAGAATGTTGTTCGGATGAAATACCTTTACGTTTTAGTAATCATCGCCAATAATTTCACCAAAATTGCCAAGGGGTAACCTATTCTTAAGTAGTACCGTAAAAAAAATTGATAGACTATCCAGTGTGTATAATTATTGAAGATATATTGAAGAGAATTTTTTATCTCGCCGAGATAAAAAGAGAAAAATATATTTTCTTAAAAAGTATAAATGAAGTAAAAAAAATTACCTCTTTTGATTTAAAAGAAATAATATATTAAACAGCGGTTAATGCGAAGAGCCTCACAAATATACGTTCATATATTTGGTTTAATCAAAGTGCAAATAATATTTTAATGACTAGCATATAGCCCATCATATGACGGGATTAGTAATTTTTTTAATATTCCAGAACTGTTAAGTACCTAATGAGGGAGGTAAAAAATGGTTTGTTTTTTGGCTGAGAACTATCTGGTTCACTCTCAATAATTTATTTATCGTCATACTCCTCTAGAGTCTCCCGAACCTGTAAAGCAGTTTAGAATCACATTGAATTCGTTTAGTCAAACCGTGTGGTTATGTATAATAAACAAACACACAAAAGAACAAACTTCTTAATTTCCAAATATATATAAATTAAAAGTTAGATATTTATTAGTCCGTGAAATAGACTCCTAGACTTATATGAAAAGAATTTATTGTTAATACCGGTGGTAAAAGTTTCATTGCAACAAAAAATAATCGATGATTTAATTTTAAATTATCACATATTTACCTAATCTATTATTTAAGCCAAATATAAAAGAAAATCATTTACGTCATATCTAAGTTCAGTGATAAAAGATATTAAAATAGTGTAGACGATATTTAAATAGTTTAAAATATGAAATGATTCAATGAGATTTTTAAAGGAATGACGTCACAATGCTAGAAAAAATTGTTATTTTTACCTCTTTATTAAGTGATAAATGGATAAATTTAATCGGTTGCTCTTAACCGGGGAAAATAGGGCTTGAAATAATGGCATTAAACTCTCGAAAAGGGAGGAAGGGGTGGATTTCGAACGTTTTAAAGACGGCAGTATTTTTCGCTGTGATATGAAGCATATTTATACAAGTTTAAGTTAGAATCGGATTGATAGTTTAGGAGAAGATAAACTTTACTCTCTTTGAATGGATGCCTCTACACATTCCAGGTCCAACCGCTTCATAAATTTGCGGACAGATAACTTAGGCTATAAGGCGATTTCACGCAGTAGGGCAAATTCTCAAATTATGACAATTCTGGCTTTAGTTTCAAACGGAAGGGCAGTTTATTGTTTGTCTATTGGCTGTTGTAAACATGAAAATAAATGGGAAGGGCATTATAGTAGTTCGTGACGTTGCGACAAATTGCCTTATTATTATGTAGGGGATGTTAATATTTCATAGTTGCCATTTCTAAAATGAAAACTTATTTATTCCCTGTAACTAAGTACATAATTTGCCTATTTTTTCTCTCGCGCAAAAATTTTTTAAATAAAAGTCCAATTTCAAATAACAAAACCTATAACCATACATTAATTTTTATTTAAGATATGGCAACTGCGAAATAAAAACAAATTACATAGAACTTGTCGAGATATTAATTAATGAAAATAAATATCTCGCAAAGATAATAAAATAGAAAAAAAAACGATTGTTCTAAAAAGAAATGAGATTAGAGTTTAGAATATTCGAAAATAGTCTCAAATACATAAATGCCATCATATATTTATATAATAAAATTTGAATTTAAATAGCGTAGATGGGTTTTTATTGTAATCGGAGTACCAAATATCAGGGGATAATAATGCCAAGATTGAATACCACCGCCATATTTAGAAGCCAACTCAACAATGGAATTGAGCGTGAGGAAAAATAAAAGTGCCATTTTGGTCAGTTTTTCGTTCATATCTATCGAATTAATTGGAATTTAGGAACGCAAATGGGCGACATGACTTCCCCGGATCGTTCCGCTTCTCTTGGTACTTTTGGCTCCCATCTGCGTCCAGCGGTTCGCGAGGAGATAGACGTACATACAAACATACAAACATACATAGTCACAGTCAGATTTTAATATATAAAATATATATATATATATATATATATATATATATACCCCGGTGATATTTTAAGTGATTTTATGTTTAGTGTTTTATTTAGTTAGAGCTTATTGCTTGCTTAAAGATAAATATTAGTGAACATTGGAGGAAAGAGCTGTAGGAATGTCGATCATGTGGCTGAAACATATTTATTTGGTATCGGAAAATTACTATATTCCCTTTGATATCCCTTATATTTGATGCTAATATACAGCTTAATTTTTAAAATAAAAAGGCAGATTCATGACTAACATTGCAGTTACTATTTTTATATTTATCCTAAAGAAGTCATAGAATTTACTGGTGTATAATTTGCTGCCTACCCTTGACCCTAATCTTCATACAATATTAGATATATGCAATCTATACATAAGCATATCAATCTTTCAATACTTATCAGTATAGGTATCATATTCTTATAGGTATAGACATACATGCATACACACAAACTTGAAACCTAAAAACTATGTGATCTGCCCAGTTGTTGCAAACGGTGAACCAAAACACTAGCACAACCCAGCTTTATATATATATATATATATATATATATATATATATATATATATATATATATATATATATATATATATATATATATATATATATATATATATATATATATATATATATATATATATATATGTTTTTGTGTTTAGTGTTTTATTTAGTTAAGGCTAATTGCTAGCTTAAAGATAAATATTAGTGAACATTGGAAGAAAGGAATGTCGACCATGTTTGCTAAAATGTGGTATTTGTTATTTGTAAGTTATTATATTCTCTTTGATATCATTTATATTAGATGCCAATATTCTGCTACATTTTTTAAACTTAAATTGCATATTCACGACTAACATTGCATTCATTATATTTTTAAATGTATAATACGATAAAACA
Organism: Pardosa pseudoannulata; assembly: GCA_032207245.1. Classification (NCBI taxonomy): domain Eukaryota; kingdom Metazoa; phylum Arthropoda; class Arachnida; order Araneae; family Lycosidae; genus Pardosa; species Pardosa pseudoannulata. Next base: position 23,620,402 of record CM063501.1, read on the forward strand.
TATTTTAACGTATAGGGGTAAAATAGCGGTTTTGGCTCACCAAGGATTTCGAGGATCGGCCGGGATTTACCCGAGCCACCTGCGAGGGATGAGTCATACCAGATAAGGAGAATTTCACGGATTCTCGATAACAATGCCTAGGGTTCGAAAACAGGTGAATTTTAACATGACTTTGAACTTTTAGGGAAAAAATTAATTTGTAAATGTTGCACTGTGATACGAAGGGAAATAAATGTTACCATATCAAATTTTATTAGTTTGGAGAATTTAAGTTAGTTTATTGATGTATATAAGATACGTTTTAACAGGTGTTTGATTTTTCAGAGTGTAAGAACTTGTATATTACATTAACTATAGTTTACGACATGGAATCCTGTCGTCCCAGAACCTTGAAATGTTTAGATAATAAATTTATTATTTCTCTTTAAATAGGAATTAATACCGCCCGTTAAAATTTGGGAGGACATTAGCCGAGCCTTTTACAGCTCGTTACTGAAACACGTGTTACAGAGCCAGATCAAACATAATGATACATATTGATTTGACCGGATATCGGACGCTTCCTTTGCTGGTGTTTCATCCCACCCACCACCTCTTTTTTTTTACTTACTATTATGTTCCGTAGGTTAAACACACTTATAGATATATACTTCAAATAGCGCTATGAGTTATACACATTTTATGTATATTTACATGTCCAAAAGCTAGAGTTTCAATTATATTTTTTTAATATAAAGCGCTTATCATCATAAGCAGATAGTGCTATTTTCCTTTGAATAACAGTGAATGCTCGTGATTTTTATTAAGATTTTTTTTGCCCTTACGCTTTTTTGTGTCTCTCGGAAAAGAACATTTTTGTAATCGTTATGTTTAATTACATGGGTGACCACATTTTTTTTTAACTAATTTAGTTCATTTTTAATTAATCACTCGTAATCCAACAAATTCTTTTATGGGATCCACAGAAAGTTCATCTTTCATCTTTCCAAGAATTTTTTTATTATTCGAACTATATGCTTTACGATCTACCGGATCTCCCAGAACCTTGAAATGTTTAGATAATAAATTTATTATTTCTCTTGAAATAGGAATTAATACCCCCCGTTAAAATTTGGAAGGACATTAGCCGAGCCTTTTACAGCTCGTTACCGAAACACGCGTGACAGAGCCAGATCAAACATAATAATACATATTGATTTGACTGGATATCGGACGCTTCCTTCCTGGTGTTTCATCCCACCCACCACCTCTTTTTTTTTATTTATTTTTTTTTATTTATTTATTTTTTTTTTTATCATTTGGTATCGTTAAGGACATTACATTTGGTATCGTTAATGTTTCCACTTTAGTCATATTTCGTTTACTATTATAAAACAATATTTCGTTTCTACATTAGTCACTTTTCTTGTAGTGATAAGAAACAATAGTTCGTTTCTACTTTCTTTCACTTTTAGTTTCGTTAAGAAGAAACAAAAGTTCGTTTCCGCTTTAGTCACATCTCATTCGTTTAAGAAAAACAAAAGTTCGTTTCACTTAAGTCACATTTCATTAAAGTAATCAGAAACAAAATGTTCGTTTCCATTTTAGTCACATTTGGTTGAGTTTAGAAGAAACAAAAGTTCGTTTCCATTTTCGTCACATTTGGTTGAGTTTAGTAGAAACAAAAGTTCGTTTCCTCTTTAGTCACATTCGGTTGAGGTTAGAAGAAACAAAAGTTCGTTTCTATTGTAGTCACATTTGGTTGAGTTTAGAAGAAACAAAAGTTCATTTCCACCTTAGTCACATTTGGTTGAATTTAAAAGAAACAAAAGTGCGTTTCCATTTTAGTCACATTTTGTTGAGTTTAGAAGAAACAAGAGTTCGTTTCCATTTTCGTCATATTTCGTTCAGGTAATAGAGAAACAAAAGTTCGTTTCTATATTCTTCCACATTTCGTTCCATTTCGAGGAAACTAAAGTCCGTTTCTACTTTATTTGCATTTGGATTAGATAATAAGAAACATGTTTCTCCTATTTTGTTTCACAAGTCTGTTCAACATCCCGATATAACACTTCTTTACCATTGTAGTTAAATGTTGCTTTTAATAACAGGAAATAAGTTTACTGTTTTGCAAAAATTTTGAAGTTAGACTCCAACTAATTCAGGAAACTGGTCGTATTTCTTGCCTTGTGCAGGTCGAGGATTATTTTTGAAGTGTATCCTGAAAAATGATAAGTAAAGCATCAGTCATCACAGAATGCAATAATCAGTAAGAAAATTACCTATTACAATTTAACTAGCTTTTACTACTCATGGATAAAGATGATTTTTTTTAATAAGACCTTCAAATGAAAATTATGACATTTAATCACAGATTTTTTTTATCTTTAACTTCATTGATCCGGTGTTTTGTCCGTCGTTTAAGAGCCTATCAATGTATGTAACTGTGTTCTAGTCAGAATTAGAGCTGAAGGTCGACCGAATGGTAGTGTGTGAATATATATATATATATATATATATATATATATATATATATATATATATATATATATATATATATATATATATATATATATATATATATATATATATATATATATATATATATGAAGGTTATATCTTACTTAAACCAAATCATTTGGTAAGTTTAAAAAAATTAAGCCATTTTACATTTTGTTTTTAATATGGATGTACCATTATGCAATGGAGGTATTTCAGAGGCGACTTCCGTATCAAAATGGCGTGAGAAGTCGCCAGAGAGAAGAATTTTATACCACAAATTTTCTCCTTTGCCACGTCATAATGACGAATTCTCTGAAAACTGCACACTCTTTTAAGTGAATAGTATAATATACGATAGATAATATTACTATTGTTTCAAATGCACATTTCAGTTCTAATACATATAAAACAATTGCAGATGATATCAAAAATCATATTTACCTTAAATTAGGAAGACTCCAGCAGCGTACAATATTTTCCTGTAGAGTGAAAAAAAGAAATTGTTAATAACCTATGCTGTGCTTTACGATGCTTTTTTCTGTGATTTATGAAAGCCATATATAGTTGAAGTTGGTATGTTAAAACGATAGTTTGAGAACGTATAAGGCAAGAATAACATTGTTTTATACACTCTTAGGGGAAAAAGACGAACTAAGAAGGAAAAAAAACGGAAGATGTGATGTACAGAAAAACTAATTATTGGAGGATTTATTTATGTGATAGAGATTTACAAACATAAAAACTCAGTAAAACATTTGTCCAAATCTGGAACTTATACATCCAGTTTTTGGCATAGAATTGATTGGTCGAGGTAACGGATGTCCTGAGAGATATCGTGCTATATTCTGGTGAACTTCTGGTGACAACTGGACCTTTAGATTGTCGAAATCAAAAGCTGGTTGAAGGGTCCTGCCCGTAATGTTCCAAACGGCGATCTTTCTCGCCAACGCAGCATGTTGCGAAGCAGTGGAAACACCTGCAGCGTAAGGCTGGGAATTATCATGATGAAATTTTATCTCATGATGGCGGAACATGAAGGGTAACACAACGGGGCGTTGAACTTTCTCGACATACCGTTGTGCTTTAAAGGTGCCACGGATGACAACTGAATGATTCTACTAATAAATGCAATTGAGCCCCTGTCTCTCACTCCCTGTTGTCGGCCTGTGTGCCGGAAGACAGTCAGGTTGTTATCCCAACGCTGTCCCGGAAATCTTCAGACAAGTCTTCGCTGGTCATCGGAGCTCATTTTAAAGTGTGACTCATCTTTGATGATTATTCTACTCCAGTAAGGGTCATTGCAGTTCGAATAAACCGGACACCCCTGAAAAACGGACTTGCTGTTATACAGAGGTCAATGTTTCACCCTTTCCTGCTAACATCGTCTAATAGTGGCATCGATCCTACCAAAATATCGAGTTATTTGCCGATTAGATCAACCAGCTTCTTTAAGCCCAACTAAACGTCCAGTCTTAAACGCTGACATCTTATTTGAATCATTAAACGAGTCATTTAAGTTTTAAAATTTTTGCTGTTATAGCTGCCATCGTCCCATTACTTAGTGTCTAGAAATCGCTGGCGCCATGACGGTTAAAGCCGCAACTTAATTAAAGGTGCTGAATTGACCAAAATTAAGTTTATTTAAGCATAAAGGTTAAAACTAAACTTCTAATATTCTAAAAATTACAAAAATTTATAGTGTCAATTTTCGAACATCACTTCTTTCCACTGTCCTCTAATGTATTAAACTTTAACTAGTAGTTGAAAATTTTGAAAGCTTAAGGACTTTTCGAGATTAATAGAATTCTTACCTCCGGATCCATAATTAGAACTTTTTCCCAAACATTATAGGTTTCGTAGTATGTCGTCTCCAATTCAAGTCCCATATCATTCATGACCAGATTTATGAATCCTAATTCAGAATTTCTAGACTTTACAACGATTTTGTCTGCAGCCTTTTCAGAATCATCAGCCCGACTTCTGGGTTCGCGCCATTCTGTGCTCGAATGGTTTTCATCATTTTCACCAGAAATTGCATCAGCTACGCCGGGTTCCTTTTCAGAAGAATTCTCATAGGTTTTATAACAATCAACGTTAATTTCTTTTTCGTATTCGTCCAAGATGCTGGAATCAAATTCTAATACTGGATTGTCTAATGTAGCTATATTTATAACCAGCTCTGGTGACACAATAATATCAATTCTTCCAGAATCCTTCGTATAAACTTCTGCCTCTTCAGCGAGTTTGTTGCACTTGAAACAATTCGAAAAAAATTTCTGTCTGTAAAATAAATGCACACTATAACCTTGAAAGTTTTTTTTTTTTTTTCAATAAACTTATAGGAACAGAACTTAAAGGAACACCTTAAATAATATCATTAAATCGAAAAATGTTTTGTCATATTGTATTTTTAAATCGAAAATATGTATTTTCATCATATGTCTCTCTAATTAATTAATTAGATTCTATTTTAAGTCTTTAAGTTAATTTAGTTTTCATAAAAAATAAAATTTTTTGTACAGAGTGAAAAATCAGAGATTGTTTCAAAAGTCATAACATTTTTCTGACATATGTATAATTATGTAAGTATATAAGTATGTATATATGTATGTGTGTGTAATAAGACGGACTTCACAATGGGTGGTTGCAGTCATAAACTTAAAAATGACACCGTTTCAGCTAAAGACTTTTATTAACATAACGTTGGAGGATGGGTTCCCACTTCATCAATCATTGAGACAGGACAAACTGAGGTGTCAGCAAGCATGAAGTTATAAGTAAAAAAGCACGTAATACCTGGGTCATCATCTGTGGGAAATTCTCTAGGAAAATCTGCCTCCGACAGCATGCATCTCCTTTTTGTTTTTAAATCTCCTAAATTGTCCACTAGTGCAATATAGAGATATAATTGTTTAGATCCCTTTCTCTGAGGGCGTAAACTGTAGCCCCAGTGGTCAATTTAGGTTAGGGGTTAAAAAAGGGAAAGCAAAAGGAAGCAGGAATTTTTAGCCCTTGGCTTAAGTTTTAAAAAACCTGAGAATTTTCTTAGGTGGTCTTAAGGATTTTATGAAAAATGCCTACATTAGTTTCACGATCCAGTTTACTTTTCCCTACATGTATATATATATATATATATATACATATATATATATATATATATATATATATATATATATATATATATATATATATATATATTTATATATATATATATATATACATGTATATATATATATATATGTATACATATATATAAATGTATGTATATATATATATGTTAATGTATGTATAAATATATATGTAAATAACATTTATATATATATATATATATATACATAAATAATCGTTGATTAATTGGTAAATATATAAATATTACTGACAGAAACGAGTGTTCTGTTGTTAGTAACGACGGCGGTAAATTCATTTCAATTTATTACGGTTTTAATTACTTTCAAATTTACTTACTATATATAAAAGTACTGTTTCATAAATACTTTATTCCATTTTTATATTCAAATGTTGTATTGAATTATGCTAGTTGGTAATTTTGGGGATAAAAAAGTTTTAAATTATGTTTGAAGTGAAAACGTTAATAGTAAAATTTTTTGAACATATCATTTATTTTTAACATCGTTTTCAATTCATCTGAGGTTACACTATAAAAATAGAGTATTATTATATTTGTGGTTAATTTGTAAATTATATATAACTATTTTTTGCTTTTACGTTTCTAAAAGTTCTAAAATACATCACGGGAAAAAGTTTTAAAAAAAAGTAAATTTTTATTTAATATTTCAAATTTCAAAAATTCTTAAGAAATCTTTATCTTACTTACATTTTTTGTTTAATCGTACGTAAAAACTTCGGAGCCATTGTGATCGCCCACTATGAAGTCGAGAGGCTATTTTATAAAACTGAGAAATCTATTAGTACGGCATATCTATAAACTGGAAAAATATATAACTCTGGCAGGAACTGTATTACATATGTTGAAGATAGATGCAAGTAAAGCTTTTTAAATGATTATAAGTTTTAATAAAATATCTTTTTCAGATCGCTCCTTAACCAGCAGCAGAAAATTAGCAGCTAACGTTAGAAATTAAAGTTTTCAAAATGGCGCCGAGGTAATATTAAACTTTAATTGTTACTTCTTTCTTTGTTTAATCCCTTTTTTGAAAAGTTGAGCTGTCTTGCATTATTTTCATTGTTGCAACAATGTTTTATTGTTTCACATTCTTGTGTATAAAAATAAACTATTGGGTGACAACACGGCAAAATCTGCATTTATGTCTGTATATATGCATATTGGTTTCGCATCAAAGCAGGGTGCCCCCGCCAACTTGAACATCCGGATAATTAACCAACAGTGGAGAGTCGCCTTTGACCAATGAAAATGCAATATCTCCTTTTTGGCTCCAAACCAGTGTATATAGGTTTCGCCAAGACATTAAAAGACACCACTGTTATTATCTGTGTAACCATGATTGCACATTTTATAACACAATAGGCACAGACTATAATTATATGTAATTTGTCTATGTCATGATTGTTTAGTTCGATTATAGGAACTATTGCTTTGACAAAACTGTTTTTGATCAAATAAAGAAAAAATTTACAATACAACTATATTTTATCAATATATAATAGAGAAATTCTGAAATATACAAACTTCTGATATATTTTTCTCTTAATTTCAAAGGCTTTTTCAGGTTGTTGGTTTATTGAAACATTTTAAATTTCTTTTTGTTGAAGCATAATAAAAAGCCGCAGATCGCAAACGCCTTTTATTGAAAACACCAAAATAATCAAGAAATACGAGGTACATTGGGCTTTTATAGTTTTAAGGTCCTGCTTCCAGCAAATCAAATTACAGGCAAAAACTAATTAAACACAGCCAATCAAAACACAAATGGGTCAACTAAAGAAAACCCTCGGCTTGGTTTCTCTTCTGTCAGGACCTTTTTCCTTGAGTGTATAACATTGTTTAGCGCGAACGCAAACATCAGAAAACATTTCTTTTGCAGACAGATTCATAAGTTTTAATTTTCGATCACCACATTGCCCGAGTCTCCTATGCCACAAGTCATCTTCCACAACTACGCTTCATTAACATTCGGTGAAAAGTTACTTAGATATGTCCGCGACTATCTAACTTCCAAATTCAAAACGTTTAATTTTAGTTTCAATATAAACAATTTCATTTTTGAAAATCACACTTAAGCCTGCTACTTCGATGTTCTTGACAGAAACTAACTGTCCGTTTAATTCTGGAACATAAACGACATCTTTTAGTATTATTTGAACTCCATATATGCAGTTTCATCGCAAATATTGCCAATACCTTCGACTTTCAAAACAGCCGATTTTGACGCACAGACTTAACAGTTCCAGTTTTAGGTTTCATTGACATGAAACACTCTTTGTGTGAGGACATATGAGATATAGCACTGGAATCAATAATAAATCGGTCATGTGAAGAATTATTGACCATAAATGATATTGCAGGTGATGCATATTTGTTATTAAAATTTGGTTGCTTTCTAAAATTTTCAGTACATTCGCGTTTAAAATGACCGGTTTTGCCGCAGTTGTGGAAACAGAATTGTCATTACGACAAAATTTAACAGAATGTCCTTTTCTTTTACAAAAATTGCAAAACACTTCTTTCCGGACACTCGAAAAAGCAGAGTTGTCCAAATTCGGTTTAGTTATTTTCATTTTTAAAATCAAATAAAAGAGCTTCAGAATCAATAAGTATTTTAGTGAAAAATTCCAAACTTAAAGTATCACTCTTACTTTAACATTTCCATATTCTTTTGGTAATAACATTAAAATATGAACTGTAACATCAAAGTCACTAAACTCTGCTCTAGAAATACATAGATCGCCAACCAAATTCATTATTTTGTCGATGTGCTGACTCATTGGCACATTTTTCGCTTTTCTCATGGTCACCAAACGTTTTCGCATCAAGATCTGGTTAACTGCTTCTTTAGTTTTATATGTAGCTTTCAATTTATTCCATATTTTACATGCTGTAGTTTCACTTTAAAGAGAAGCGAGAATATTATCAGTCAAAAAAGAAAGCATTAAAGCATACGCTTTCTTTGACTGTAA
>CM063501.1:23633999-23656499 GCA_032207245.1 Pardosa pseudoannulata
TCCAAATAAAATTTTAGAACCACTACTGTAAATAAACGAATTCATAAAGAATGTCAAATAAACCTCGGGTACTGCAGAATGTTACTGAATATGACAGTTTATTAACAACAGTCAAACCCTGTTATAAATATTATGTTCATTCTTTTGCCATTGAACCTCAGCATAAAGATGCTGAATTCCCGGACTTTTCTACCACATGAGTCAAATGTCTTTATGTTATGGACATGCATACTTTTAATGTTTTTACTGTAAAAAATTATTGGAAATATATTTTTATTCCTTAAATTTCGTTTTTTATAAATGTTTTCATGATATCCTGCAAAGCATTTTTTATTACATACACGATTTTACGCTTCCTTTCATTGTATAGAAAATTGGTTCTTTTTATAATGTGCTGGGGCACCAAGAATTGGTGAAAATGGAATTTTTTTGAAGTCATTAATAAAGAATTCAATTTTTATTTTTATCTATCATGTAGCCTTAAACTAAAAAAGGCATACTAAAAGTTTATGATAGTTAATATATGTTATAGAAACGTTCAATCACTTAAAGAAGTTGTGACATTATTAAAGGCATAAATTATTTTTTATTCTTGAAAAAAATTAAAAAAATATATGTTGTTTCACTGGAATTTTACTTGCTGAGGTTGTCATTCCACAGTATATAAAGAGAGAAGAGGAAATTTAGTTCTTAAGTGAAAATATAAAAACTACAACAAATCGTACTCATTTACATAAGTAAAACACACAAACGGACACGTTTACATATCCCCTATATAATAATAGCCTAAGTTATCTGTACGTCTGTCCTCGATTTTATGAAGCGGTTGGACCTGGAATGGATAGAGGCATCCATAGTTAGCAAAATTCAAATAGAGTAATGTTTATCTTCTCCTAAACGATCGATCCGATTCTAAAATAAATTGGTATAAATAGGCTTCCTATCACAGCGAAAAATTGTGCCTTCTTTAAAACGTTCTAAATCCACCCCTTCCCCTCTTTTCGAGCTTTTAATGCCATTATTTCAACTCCTATTTTCCCCGGTTAAAAGCAGGCGATTAAATTCATCAATTTATCCCATAATAAATATTTAAAAATAACATTTTTCTAGCATTATGACGTCATTCCTTTAACCATCTCATTGAATCATTTCTTATTTTAATTTATTTAAATTATGCCTTATTTTCATACGTTTTATCATTGAACTTAGATATTACGTTAAATAATTACGTTAAGGCAATTTGTCGCAACGTCACGATCTACTATAATGACTTTCCATTCATTTTCACGTGTTTAACAGCCAATAGATAAACAATAAACTGCCCTTGCGTTTGAAACAAAAGCCAGAATTGTCATAAATTTAGAATTTGCCCTACTACGTGAAATCGCCTTATAATTTTCTGTTCTATTTGGCTTCATTAATAGATTAGGTACATTTGTGATCATTTTAAACTAGCATATAGCCCGTCATATGACGGGATTAGTAAAAGTTTTAATTTTCCAGAATTGTAAAGTACCCTGGATGGTAAAAAAATGGTTTGTTTTTTGGCTGAGAATTATCGTTCTACAAAAATAATCAATTAAAATTATCGCATACGTACCTAATCTATTATTTAAGCCAAATATAAAAGAAAATTATTTACGTAATATTTAAATTCAGTGATAAAACGTATGGACATCATGCAGAAGATATTTAAATAATCTAAAATAAATGATTAAATGAGATATTTAAAGGAATGACGTCACAATGATAGAAAAAATTGTTATTTTTACCTATTTATTATGTGATAAATGGATAAATTTAATAGCCTGCTCCTAAAATAGGGCTTGATATAATGGCATTAAATGCTCGAAAAGGGGAACGGGATGAATTTCGAACGTTTTAAATATGATAATATTTTTTGCTGTGATACGACGCTTATTCATACCAATATATTTTAGAATCTGATCTATAGTTTAGGAAAAAATAAACTTTACTCGCTTTGAATTTTGCTAACCCTAAGTCATCAAAAATCCAATATGGATGCTCAATCCATACCACGTCCAACCGTTTCATAAATTCGATGACAGATAGACAGAAAACTTAAGCTATTATTATATTACGAGAAGAAAGTTTAAGTCATAAAAAGTTGAAAAAATAGTAAACATTTATTTTAAAAATAATAAAACAACTTTAGGAATAAGTATTTAAAAGAAAAATCAGAAAATATTAAATTAATTAGACATTTAGAAAAATTTGGATGAGTCGGGGTCAGAACCGTCAACCCGAGAAGTACACTGACTAAACGGAATCCTCTCCCGAACATACTAGGCTTACACTCGATGAATGAACTAGTTAGAGTATATATGAGGGTCCAGTAAAAACAGTCCAGTTTAAATATTACGCTCCGCCCTAGCTGCTCCCTCTTATTCTATACTAAATTCATTCTTGATATGAATTTAGTATTAGGGAGAATAAGACTTGAAATAATAGCATTAAAAGCTCGTAAAGGGGGGATGGGGTGGATTTCGAACTTGCTGTGAATTTTGCTAACCCTAACTCATAAAAAATCCAATAAGGCGATTTCACGCAGCAGGGCTCATCTCAACTTATGACAATTCTGGCTTTAGTTTCAAACGGAAGGGCAGTTTATTGTTTGCCTATTGGCTGTTGTAAACAGGAAAATGAATGGGAAGGGCATTATAGTAGTTCGTGACGTTTCACAAAACTGCTCTATATGGATGCCTGTATCCATTCCAGGTACCATAAATTCGCGGACAGACAACTTAGCCTACTATTATATAGGGGATTCTGAACATCTTTTATTTAGGACCTAATTCTATATTAAAAAAAAACTCTTTTGCAAAATTTTTTTGTACAGTTTAACTCTAAAATGTATATAGATTTCAAATATCTAATAAAAAAATACACAATTTTTAAACCTATTTTGATAAAAAAAAAATACGCAGCGAAAGGGTTAAAACATCGTAATGTATGTTTACCCGTTGATAGATTATTTACTATTAACCACTAAGCTTAAAGGCGTCTTAAAAGAGGTTTTGGCAGAAGAAGTCGTGGCTCGGTCGTCAGGACCTTTGCTTCAGAACAAAATTGCAGATTACTAGTGCATCGGTTCGAATCCCGTCCACGCAAGCTGATCTTCGTAAATAGTGTTTTAAAGTAACTAAAAAGTAAAGTTATTAAAGTAAATGGAGTTATTCTTGATAAAATAAATTAAAACGTGAATTTTTATTATTTCGTAGAATCGATTGAAGTTTCGATGAATTCTATTTAAATTTCCTTACTATTTACGCACACTTTAAATACATCTAAAAACGCTGCACAGTCGCGGCCCGGTTTGGCCGAGTGGATTAGAGCGCGTGGCTCGAGCGACGAAGAAAGACAGTACTCGGGTTCGATTCCCCGTGACGGCTTGGAAGTTAGATTTCCCTGTTTCGGCTCCTTAGAAGTAATTAATAAAAAAAAGGTATTTAATACAATTGAGTTTAGAGTAGTGACCTCCCCCCAAATCCCCTGTGTGCTTCAGAATGCGGACAGCGGTGCAATGGAGTGTCGTGCCCGGGGTCTGTGCCCCGTTTCTCTGGAACTGCGGGGCTCGTATCCCGGCCCACTTCGCACCCTTCCTGTCAGCTAGAGTGCACACGGGTTTTACCAAATTTTGATGTGTCGATATGTATTCGATGAAGATGAATAGATTAATCGATTACTGGCTAATAAATGTCAGTTTTGAAGACATATTACCTCTCTTGCCCGAATCCATATTTTTATCGATTAATTGATATATCGTTCGGATATCGATTAATCGATATACTGATATTTAGATAGAAATATCGCTCTGGCCAAGAGAGGTAATGTCTCTTCAAAATTGACATTTATTAACCGGTAATCGATTAATCAACTATCGATTCATCGTCATCGAAGATATATCGATACATCAAAATTTGACAAAACCCGTGTGCACTCTAGCGGACAGGATGGGTGCGAAGTGGGCCGGGATACGAGCCCCGCATTTCCAGAGAAACGGGGCACAGACCCCGGGCACGACACTCCATTGCACCGCTGTCCGCATTCTAAAGCACACAGGGGATTTGGGGGAGGGGTACTACTCTAAACTCAATTCCATTAATTACTTTTTTTATTAATTTCTTCAAAGGAACCGAAACAGGGAAATCTAACTCTCAAGCAGTCACAGGGAATCGAACCCAAGCACTGACTACCTTCGTCGCTCGAACCACGCGCTCTAATCCACTCGGCCAAACTGGGCCGCTGTTCTGAAGAGCCTTTAGATGTATTTGAAGTTTGCGGAAATCCTAAGCAAATTTAAATGGAATTCATCGAAACTTCAATGATTCTACGAGATAATAAAAATTCACGTTTTAAATTATCCTATTAAGAACAACTCGCTTGGACTCGATTCGAACCGATACACAACTAAACTACAGCTGTGTGGTCAACCAGAGGTCTTCACGAATGAGCCACGACTTCTTCTGCCAAGCCCTCTTTTAAGACGCCTTTAAGTTTAGTGGTTAAGAGTAAATAATATATAAACGGGGAATCAAACCTGAAACTTCCGTCACGAAGCCTTAAAGATCCATTCAGATTTCAAAAATGATTTTTTTTCAAGATCAGATATTTTGGACGGGACTCGAACACACACCACAAACTACATACGTACTTTGTGCCAGAGGTCTTGACGACCAAGCCACGAGTCCGTCAGCCTAGTTCTGTTTTAAGATACCTTTAAGTTTAGCGACTAATAGTTATTGAATAACAAACATAGAACCACAGAATGAAACCTCGAAGTTCAGTTGATGTCTTATATAGATTCCATGAGATTTAAGATTATAAAAAACACTTTTTGCGTAAACACAGTTTTCCTAGGCGGGATCTAAATCGACAGCCTAACAGACTAACAAAATGCTTCGAATCCGATGTCTTGATGACAGAGCCACGATATTTTGTGCTTGGCAAGCTGTTACGACGTCTTTAAGTTTAGTCGCTATAAGTTAATGAATCTACACATTATATGCATATGCGTATGTACATATATATCGTGCATATGCATATACGAAGCGCATACAGAAAGTAAGTTTCCCTACTTAAAAGAAAAAAAGAACTTACACTTAACCAGTGACATTTTTATTGGCAACAAGTACAGCAATGTTTCAGCTATTTTTCAGCATAGCCACCACCAGAATTGATACACTTGTCGTATTGTCGGTATGCACTTTTGTATGCCTCTGTCGTAGAACTCTGCCGCCTGTGAACGGTACCAGCATTCCTGTTCCAGAACACCGTGCACATCCCTTTCCTTACCGACAGAGTCTTTTTGAATTTGGTCCTGATATAAGATCCACAATGACGCCAATGCATTGACAGTTGCTTGGTTTCCGGGGTAAAAAGCGAAATCCGAGTATCATGGCCCGCGACGATCCTGTCGAGGAACTCGTCGACGTCGTCGTGATACCGTTGCAGAAACGTCAGTGCTGCTCCTAAGCATTGAATTTTGTGTTTAGGTGCCAATTTCGGCTCGTAGACCTGGCAGAGCTTAAGATGAATTTCAATTGGCGTAATGCTTTGTGCATTCCAAGATCAGCGACCGAACTTTGCAGGCGGCGGAAGAAGGAATTAAGAGTTTCCATTTCGGACCACTGTTACCACGCTACTGGTAGGAGTCGGGACCTGTCCAGCTGGTATATGATTAATACGTCATAGATCTGTTACGCATGCGCAATTGACATGGCTAATTACGTTTACTTTAATGGGGAAAACACCGGGAAACTTACTTTCTGGATTCCCCTCGTATATGCAAATATTTACTAATAAATATACATACATATATATATGCATGTACTATATAAATATTTATATAAACACACACACACACACACACACACACACTATATATATATATATATATATATATATATATATATATATATATATATATATATATATATACTAGTATATATCCCGTCATATGACGGGATCAGTAAAATTTTTTTTTCCAGAAATGTAAAATACCCTACGAGGTAGATAAAAAAATGATTTGATTTTTTGGCTGAGCATTATCTAGAACACACTAAATAATTTGTTTTTCTTCATATTCCTCTAAAGTCTCCTGATACTATGAATGCAGTTTAGAATCACGTTGAATTTATTTAGTCAAACCGTGTGGTTATGTATGAAAAACAAACACACAAACGGACAAATTTCTTAATTTTCAAAGATATGTAAGCCTAAACGCTAGATATTTATTAGTCCGTGAAATAGGCTTCTAGACTTTTATTAAACGTATTTGTTGTTAATACCGGTGATGAAATTTTCATTGCAGCAAGAATAATCGATGTTTAAATTTAAAATTAACACATATGTACCTAATATATTATGTAACACAAATATAAAGGAAAATTATTTACGCGATATCTAAATTCAGTGATAAAAATATGAAAATAATGCGGACGATATTTAAATAATTTAAAATAAGAAATGATTCAATGAGATGGTTAAAGGAATGACGTCATAATGCTAGAAAAAATGTTATTTTTACCTATTTATTACGTGATAAATAGATAAATTTAATCCCCTGCTCTTAACCGGGGAAAATAGGGATGAAAATAATGGTATTAAACGCTCGAAAAGGGAGGAAGGGGTGGATTTAGAAAGTTTTAAAAACTACAGTACTTTCCGCTGTGATGTGAAGCATATTTATACCAATTTATTTTAGAATCGGATCGATAGTTTAGGAGAAGATAAACTTTGAATTTTGCTAACCCTAACTCATCAAGAAATCAATATGGATGCCTGTATCCATTCCAGGTCCAACCGCTTCATAAATTTAAGGACAGACGGACAGACTTAGGCTATTATTATATAGGGGATTGTTTCAACGTTTATATTTTGTATCAAAATAATTCTCAGCCAAAAATCAAATCATTTTTTTTACCTGCCTCATAAAGTACTTTGCAATGTTGGAAAATTAAAATTTTACTGATCCCGTCATGTGATGGGCTATATGTTAGTATGGATAATATCAAGATACAGTATAGATTTTCATTGGAGGGATTTGAAATTTTTGCCTTTTTTTAGTTTGCGGAGATTTATTCAGATGCAAGACTCGTTATAAACTTGTTTCCACATTTTACATTGCCGTTAAATTTAAAAATTTTTGAAAAAATTGTATTTTTTTCTTGAAATATATTTGTTGTTACTTTTGGGATTATTAACCTTCTTGTGTATTTATGCCATTTTGCTAAAATTTTGGTAGCCAATGGCAGTCAAATGAGAATCTATATTGTATCTCTTTTTAACCTAAATTTGAGTTATATTAAAGTGTAATTGTATTGAAAAGATTAGCAAAAAATAAATACGAATTATTCTTACATTCACTGAAATATTAGTAGACTATATAGCCAAAACTATTAATACAGTGTAGGAAATGACAACTGTAAAATAGTTTTTAATTTTTCACAGTTGGCTTGGTTGAAAAACAGGGTGCCCCCGCCAACTTGGTGATAAAGCTCTGAACATAGTAACCTAACATTATCTCATGATCTCGCCGTATCCAAACAATCTGTATCTATATTTAAATTTATATTATATTTCTATCCAGCTTCTCTTATGTAACCCATTTCTTATATATTAAACTCTAATAATACTTAAAAATATTACATATAATGAATAATTAAAAGTTCACTATGTAAATGTCTGTTTTCTCAGTAGTTTTGGTTAAATAAGAAAATGTATATAATTATATTACAATGGCTCAAAAAAAAGTTCACTATGAGTAATTTCAATAATTTGCATCTGTTGACTTTGTAAACTGTTAATGAATTAATTGCTCATAAATGTAAATGTCTGTTTTCTCAGTGGTTTTGGTTAAATAAGAAAATGTATATAATTATATTACAATGACTCAATCTACACTAATTAAAGTTGCCAAAGTAGCAAGGGATACATTGTTGTTCGGATGAAGTACCTTTACGTTTTAGTAATCATTGCCAATAATTTCACCAAAAATGCCAAGGGGTACCCTATTCTTAAGTAGTACCGTAAAAAAAATTGATAGACAATCCAGTGTGTACAATTATTGAAGATATATTGAAGAGAATTTTTTTATCTCGCCCAGATAAAAAGAGAAAAATATATTTTCTTAAAATGTATAAATGAAGTAAAAAAAAAATTACATCTTTCGATTTAAAAGAAATAATATATTAAATAGCGGTTAATGTGAAGAGCCTCACAAATATACGTTCTTATATTTGGTTTAATCAAAGTGCAAATAATATTTTAATTATGTTAATATTTCATACTTGTCATTTCTAAAATGAAAACTTATTTATTCCCTGTAACTAAGTACATAATTTGCCTATTTTTTCACTCGCGCAAATTTTTTTAAATAAAAGTCCTATTTCAAATAACAACACCTATAACCATACATTAATTATTATTTAAGATAAGGCAACTGCGAAACAAAAACAAATTACATAGAACTTGTCGAGATATTAATTAATGAAAATAAATATCTCGCTAAGATAATAAAATAGGAAAAAAACGATTTTCTAAAAATAAATGAAATTAGAGTTTAGAATATTCGAAAATAGTCTCAAATACATAAATGCCATCATATATTTATATAATTAAATTTGAATTTAAATAGCGTAGATAGGTTTTTATTGTAATCGGTGTACTAAATATCAGGGGATAATAATGCCAAGATTGAATAACACCGCCATATTTAGAAGCCAACTCAACAATGGAATTGCCCGTGAGGAAAAATAAAAGTGCCATTTTGGTCGGTTTTTCGTTCATATCTATCGAATTAATTGGAATTTAGGAACGCAAATGGGCAACATGACTTCCCAGGATCGTTACGCGTCTCTTGGTACTTTTGGCGCCCATCTGCGTCCAGCGGTTCGCGAGGAGATAAACGTTCATACAAACATACAAACATACATAGTCACAGTCAGATTTTAATATATAAGATATATATATATATATATATATATATATATATATATATATATATATGTATATATATATATGTATATATATATATATATATATATATATATATATATATATGTATATATATATATGTATATATATATATATATATGTATATATATATATATATATATATATATATATATATATATATATATATATATATATATATATATATATATATATATATATATATATATATATATATATATATATATATATATATATATATATATATACCATGGTGATATTTTAAGTGATTTTATGTTTAGTGTTTTATTTAGTTAGAGCTTATTGCTTGCTTAAAGATAAATATTAGTGAACATTGGAGGAAAGAGCTGTAGGAATGTCGATCATGTGGCTGAAACATATTTATTTGGTATCGGAAAATTACTATATTCCCTTTGATATCCCTTATATTTGATGCTAATATACAGCTTAACTGTTAAAATAAAAAGGCAGATTCATGACTAACATTGCAGTTACTATTTTTATATTTATCCTAAAGAAGTCATAGAATTTACTGGTGTATAATTTGCTGCCTACCCTTGACCCTAATCTTCATACAATATTAGATATATGCAATCTATACATAAGCATATCAATCTTTCAATAGTTATCAGTATAGGTATAATATTCTTATAGGTATAGACATACATGCATACATACAAACTTGAAACCTAAGAACTATGTAATCAAAACTATGTGATCTGCCCAGTTGTTGCAAACGGTAAACCAAAACACTATCACAACCCAGCTTTATATATATATATATATATATATATATATATATATATATATATATATATATATATATATATATATATATATATATATATATATATATATTTGACTGGGGTGATTTTTTGAGTGTCTTTGTGTTTAGTGTTTTATTTAGTTAGGGCTAATTGCTTAAAGATAAATATTAGTGAATATTGGAAGAAAGGGATGTCGACCATGTTTGCTAAAATGTGGTATTTGGTATTTGTAAGTTATTATATTCCCTTTGATATCCTTTATATTAGATGCTAATATTCTGCTACATTTTTAAAACTTAAATTGCATATTCACGACTAACATTGCATTCATTATATTTTTAAATGTATAATACGATAAAACATATTTTATAGTATAGGGGTAAAATAGCGGTTTTGGCTCACCAAGGATTTCGAGGATCGGCCGGGATTTACCCGAGCCACCTGCGAGGGATGAGTCATACTAGATAAGGAGAATTTCACGGATTCTCGATAACAATGCCTAGGGTTCGAAAACAGGTGAATTTTAACATGACTTTGAACTTTTAGGGAAAAATTAATTTGTAAATGTTGCACTGTGGTACAAAGGGAATAAATATTACCATATCAAATTTTATTGGTTTCGAGAATTTAAGTTAGTTTATTGATGTATATAAGATACGTTTTAACAGGCGTTTGATTTTTCAGAGTGTAAGAACTTGTATATTACATTAACTATTGTTTACGATATGGAATCCTGTCGTCCCAGAACCTTGAAATGTTTAGATAATAAATTTATTATTTCTCGAGATCTTTAAATAGGAATTAATACCCCCCGTTAAAATTTGGAAGGACATTAGCCGAGCCTTTTACAGCTCGTTACCGAAACACGCGTGACAGAGCGAGATCAAACATAATGATACATATTGATTTGACCGGATATCGGACGCTTCCTTGCTGGTGTTTCATCCCACCCACCACCTCTTTTATTTTACTTACTATTATGTTCCGTAGGTTAAACACACTTATAGATATATACTTCAAATAGCACTATCAGTTATAAACATTTTATGTATATTTACATGTCCAAAAGCTAGAGTTTCAATTATATTTTTTTAATATAAAGCGCTTATCATCATAAGCAGATAGTGCTATTTTCCTTTGAATAACAGTGAATACATCGTGATTTTTGCTTAAGATTTTTTTTTGCACTTACGCTTTTTTGTGTCTCTTGGAAAAGAACATTTTTGTAATCGTTATGTTTAATTACATGGGAGACCACATTTTTTTAAACTAATTTAGCTCGATTTCGCTCATCTTTTTCAGTAATTATACATCTTAGCTCGTAATCCAACAAATTCTTTTATGGGCTCCACAGAAAATTCATCTTTCATCTTTCCAAGATTTTTTTTATTATTCGAACTATATGTTTTATGATCTACCGGATCTCCCAGAACCTTGAAATGTTTAGATAAAAAATTTATTA
This sequence comes from Pardosa pseudoannulata, assembly GCA_032207245.1. Classification (NCBI taxonomy): domain Eukaryota; kingdom Metazoa; phylum Arthropoda; class Arachnida; order Araneae; family Lycosidae; genus Pardosa; species Pardosa pseudoannulata. Next base: position 23,645,226 of record CM063501.1, read on the forward strand.
TTTCTCTTTAAATAGGAATTAATACCCCCCGTTAAAATTTGGAAGGACATTAGCCGAGCCTTTTACAGCTCGTTACCGAAACACGCGTGACAGAGCCAGATCAAACATAATGATACATATTGGTTTGACCGGATATCGGACGCTTCCTTCCTGGTGTTTCATCCCACCCACCACCTCTTTTTTTTATTTTATTTATTTATTTTTTTATTTTTATTTTTTTTTATCATTTGGTATCGTTAAGGACATTACATTTGGTATCGTTAATGTTTCCACTTTAGTCATATTTCGTTTAGTATTATAAAACAATAGTTCGTTTCTGCATTAGTCACTTTCCTTGTAGTGATAAGAAACAATAGTTCGTTTCTACTTTCTTTCACTTTTAGTTTCGTTAAGAAGAAACAAAAGTTCGTTTCCGCTTTAGTCACATCTCATTCGGTTAAGAAAAACAAAAGTTCGTTTCACTTAGATCATATTTCATAAATGTAATCAGAAACAAAATGTTCGTTTCCATTTTAGACCCATTTGGTTGAGTTTAGAAGAAACAAAAGTTCGTTTCCACTTTAGTCACATTTGGTTGAGTTTAGAAGAAACAAAAGTTCGTTTCCTCTTTAGTCACATTCGGTAGATGTTAGAAGAAACAAAAGTTCGTTTCTATTTTAGTCACATTTGGTTGAATTTAGAAGAAACAAAAGTTCGTTTCCACCTTAGTCACATTTGGTTGAGTTTAAAAGAAACAAAAGTTCGTTTCTACTTTAGTCACATTCGGTTGAGTTTAGAAGAAACAAAAGTTCGTTTCCATTTTAGTCACATTTTGCTGAGTTTAGAAGAAACAAGAGTTCGTTTCCATTTTCGTCACATTTCGTTCAGGTAATAAAGAAACAAAAGTTCGTTTCTATATTCTTCCACATTTCGTTCCATTTCGACTAAACTAAAGTCCGTTTCTACTTTATTTGCATTTGGATTAGATAAAAAGAAACATGTTTCTCCTATTTTGTTTCACAAGTCTGTTCAACATCCCGATATAACACTTCTTTACCATTGTATTTAAATCTTGCTTTTAATAACAGGAAATAAGTTTACTGTTTTGCAAAAATTTTGAAGTTAGACTCCAACTAATTCTGGAAACTGGTCGTATTTCTTGCCTTGTACAGGTCGAGGATTATTTTTGAAGTGTATCCTGAAAAATGATAAGTAAAGCATCAGTCATCACAGAATGCAATAATCAGTAAGAAAATTACCTATTACAAATTAACAAGCTTTTACTACTCATCGATAAAGAAGATTTTTTTTAATAAGACCTTCAAATGAAAATTATGACATTTAATCACAGTTTTTTTTATCTAAAACTTCATTGATCCGGTGTTTTGTCCGTCGTTTAAGAGCCTATTAATGTATGTAACTGTATTCTAGTCAGAATTAGAGCTGAAGGTCGACCGAATGGTAGTGTGTGAATATATATATACATATATATATATTATATATATATATATATATATATATATATATATATATATATATATATATATATATATATATATATATATATATATATATATATATATATATATATATATATATATATATATATATATATATATATATATATATATATATATATATATATATATATATATATATATATATATATATATATATATATATATATATATATATATATATATATATATATATATATATATATATATATATATATATATATATGAAGGTTATATCTTACTTAAACCAAATCATTTGGTAAGTTTAAAAACATTAAGCCATTTTACATTTTGTTTTCAATATGGATGTACCATTATGCAGTGGATGTATCTCAGAGGCGACTTCCGTAACAAAATGGCGTGAGAAGTCGCCAGAGAGAAGAATTTGATACCGTAAATTTTCTCCTTTGCCACGTCATAATGACGAATACTCTGAAAACTGCACACTCTTTTAAGTGAATAGTATAATATACGATAGATAATATTACTATTGTTTCAAATGCACATTTCAGTTCTAATACATATAAAACAATTGCAGATGATATCAAAAGTCATATTTACCTTAAATTAGGAAGACTCCAGCAGCGTACAATATTTTCCTGTAAAGTGAAAAAAAGAAATTTTTAATAACCTATGCTGTGCTTTACGATGCTTTTTTCTGTGATTTATGAAAGCCATATATACTTGAAGTTGGTATGTTAAAACGATAGTTTGAGAACGTATAAGGCAAGAATAACATTGTTTTATACACTCTTAGGGGAAAAAGACGAACTAAGAAGGACAAAAAACGGAAGATGTGATGTACAGAAAAACTAATTATTGGAGGATTTATTTATGTGATAGAGATTTACAAACGGAAAAACTCAGTAAAACATTTGTCCAAATCTGGAACTTATACATCCAGTTTTTGGCATAGAATTGATTGGTCGAGGTAACGGATGTCCTGAGAGATATTGTTCTATATTCTGGTGAACTTCTGGTGACAATTGGATCTTTGATCGTCGAAATCAAAAGATGGTTGAAAGGTCCTGCCCGTAATGTTCCAAACTGCGATCTTTCTCGCCAACGCATCATTTTGCGAAGCAGTGGAAACACCTGCAGCGTGATGCTGGGAATTATCTTGATGAAATCTTATCTCATGATGGCGGAACATGAAGGGTAACACAACGGGGCGTAGAACAACGTCGACATACCGTTGTGCTGTAAATGTGCCAAGGATGACAACTGAAGGATTCTACTATAAAATGCAATTGCGCCCCAGTCTCTCACTCCCTGTTGTCGGCCTGTATGCGGGAAGACAGTCAGGTTGTTATCCCAACGCTGTCTGAGAAGTCTTCAGACAAGTCTTTGCTGGTCATCGGAACTCATTTAAAAGTGTGACTCGTCTTTGATGATTATACTACTCCTGTAAGGGACATTGCAGCTCGAATAAACCGGACACCCCTGGAAAACGGACTTGCTGTTGTATAGAGGTCAATGTTTCACCCTTTCCTGCTAACATCGTCTAATAGTGGCATCGATCCTGCCGAAATATCGAGTTATTTGCCGATTAGATCAAACAGCTTCTTTAAACCCAACTAAACGTCCAGTCTTAAACGCTGACATCTTATTTGAATCATTAAACGAGTCATTTAAGTTTTAAATTTTTGCTGTTATAGCTGCCATCGTCCCATTACTTAGTGTCTAGAAATCGCTGGCGCCATGACGGTTAAAGCCGCAACTTAATTAAAGGTGCTGAATTGACCAAAATTAAGTTTATTTAAGCATAAAGGTTAAAACTAAACTTCTAATATTCTAAAAATTACAAAAAACATATAGTGTCAATTTTCGAACATCACTTCTTTCCACTGTCCTCTAATGTGTTAAACTTTAACTAGTAGTTGAAAATTTTGAAAGCTTAAGGACTTTTCGAGATTAATAGAATTCTTACCTCCGGATCCATAATTAGAACTTTTTCCCAAACATTATAGGTTTCGTAGTATGTCGTCTCCAATTCAAGTCCCATTTCATTTATGACCAGATTTATGAATCCTAATTCAGAATTTCTAGACTTTACAACGATTTTGTCTGCAGCCTTTTCAGAATCATCAAAGCGACTTCTGGGTTCGCACCATTCTGTGTTCGAATCGTTTTCATCATTTTCACCAGAATTAGCATCAGCTACGCCGGGTTCCTTTTCAGAAGAATTGTCATAGGTTTTATAATAGTCGACGTTATTTTCTTTTTCGTATTCGTCCAAGATGCTGGAATCAAATTCTAATACTGGATTGTCTAATGTAGCTATATTTATAACCAGCTCTGGTGACTCAATAATATCAATTCTTACAGAATCCTTCGTATAAACTTCTGCCTCTTCAACGAGTTTGTTGCACTTGAAACAATTCGAAAATAATTTCTGTCTGTAAAATAAATGCACATTATAACCTTGAAAGTTTTTTTTTTCAATAAACTCATAGGAACAGAATTTAAAGGAACACCTTTATACATATCATTAAATCGAAAAATGTTTTGTCATATTGTATTTTAAAATCGAAAATATGTATTTTCATCATATGTCTCTCTAATTAATTAATTAGATTCTAATTTATGTCTTTATTTAAGTAAATTTAGTTTTCATAAAAAAATAAGGTTTTTTGTACAGAGTGAAAAATCAGAGATTGTTTCAAAAGTCATAACATCTTTCTGAAATATACATAAATATGTAAGTATATAAGTATGAACATATATATATGTGTGTGTGTGTGTGTGTGTGTGTGTGTGTGTGTGCGTGTGTGTTATAAGACGGACTTCACATTGGGTGGTTGCAGTCATAAACTTAAAAATGACACCGTTTTAGCTAAAGAATTTTTATTAACATAACGTTGGAGGATGGGTTCCCACTTCATCAATCATTGAGACAGGACAAACTGAGGTGTCAGCAAGCATGAAGTTATAAGTAAAACAGCACGTAATACCTGGGTCAACATCTGCGGGAAAATCTCTAGGAAAATCTGCCTCCGACATCATGCATCTCCTTTTTGTTTGGAAATCTCCTAAATAGTCCACTAGGGCAATATAGAGATATAATTGTTTAGACCCCTTTCTCTGAGGGCGTAAACTGTAGCCCCAGTGGTAAAATTTAGGTTATTGGTTAAAAAAGGGAAAGCAGGAATTTTTAGCCCTTGGCTTAAGGTTTAAAAAACCCTGAGAATTTTCTTAGGTGGTCTTAAGGATTTTATGAAAAATGCCTACATTAGTTTCAGTTTACTTTTTTCCCTACATGTATATATATATATATATATATATATATATATATATATATATATATATATATATATATATATATATATATATATATATATATATATATATATATATATATATACATATATATATATGTATGTATATATATATATATGTTAATGTATGTATAAATGTATATGTAAATAACATTTATATATATATATACATAAATAATCGTTGATTAATTGGTAAATATATAAATATTACTGACAGAAACGAGTGTTCTGTTGTTAGTAACGACGGCGGTAAATTCATTTCAATTTATTACGGTTTTAATTACTTTCAAATTTACTTACTATATATAAAAGTACTGTTTCATAAATACTTTATTCCATTTTTATATTCAAATGTTGTATTGAATTATGCTAGTTGGTAATTTTGGGGATAAAAAAGTTTTAAATTATGTTTGAAGTGAAAACGTTAATAGTAAAATTTTTTGAACATATCATTTATTTTTAACATCGTTTTCAATTCATCTGAGGTTACACTATAAAAATAGAGTATTATTATATTTGTGGTTAATTTGTAAATTATATATAACTATTTTTTGCTTTTACGTTTCTAAAAGTTCTAAAATACATCACGGGAAAAAGTTTAAAAAAAAGTAAATTTTTATTTAATATTTCAAATTTCAAAAATTCTTAAGAAATCTTTATCTTACTTACATTTTTTGTTTAATCGTACGTAAAAACTTCGGAGCCATTGTGATCGCCCACTATGAAGTCGAGAGGCTATTTTATAAAACTGAGAAATCTATTAGTACGGCATATCTATAAACTGGAAAAATATATAACTCTGGCAGGAACTGTATTACATATGTTGAAGATAGATGCAAGTAAAGCTTTTTAAATGATTATAAGTTTTAAAAAAATATCTTTTTCAGATCGCTCCTTAACCAGCAGCAGAAAATTAGCAGCTAACGTTAGAAATTAAAGTTTTCAAGATGGCGCCGAAGTAATATTAAACTTTAATTGTTACTTCTTTCTTTGTTTAATCCCTTTTTTGAAAAGTTCAGCTGTCTTGCATTGTTTTCATTGTTGCAACAATGTTTTATTGTTTCACATTCTTGTGTATAAAAAGAAACTATTGGATGACAACACTGCAAAATATGCATTTATGTCTGTATATATGTATATTGGTTTCGCATCACAGCAGGGTGCCCCCGCCAACTTGGACATCCGGATAATTAACCAACGGTGGAGAGTCGCCGTTGACCAATGAAAATGCAACATCTCGTTTTCGCTCCAAACTAGTGTTAAATACACTAGTTTCAAAGTTTAACACCAGTGTATTTAACACTAGTGTTAAATACACTGGTGTCTTTTATGTCTTGGCGAAACCTAAATAGTTTCGCCAAGACATAAAAGACACCACTGTTATTATCTGTGCAACCATGATTGCACAGATTATAAAACAATAAGCACAGACTATAATAATATGTAATTTGTCTATGACATGATTGTCTGGATGGATTATAGGAACTATTGCTTTGAAAAACTGTTTTTATTGAAAACACCAAAATAATCAAGAAATACGAGGTACATTGGGCTTTTATAGTTTTAAGGTCCTGCGTCCAGCCAATCAAATTACAGGCAAAAACTAATTAAACACAGCCGATCAAAACACAAAAGGGTCAACTAAAGAAAACCTCGTACGTCAAAAAAAGCTATTACTTATATACAATAATAATCATCCAAGTCGTCAAGTATGAGTGCGATTATATATTTCAACACTCCCCCTTAATCGCACATTATACACATACATATTACTTTTACAGTTATCAACAAATGTATGCAAAAACAAAGCAAAATTTACATCTAGAAAAGTTTTAAACAGCTTAATGACAATAATTCATAAAATTTCGTTTTCATTTTAGGCAAAGCCTTAGTTAGTATGTCAGCAATTTGCAAACCTGTTTGAATATATATTTAATTTTAATATCCTGTTCTTTAACAATCTTAGCAAACTTCAATTTTATATCAATATGCTTTAACCTACCTGAACTATTTTCGTTCATAATACTCTTAGTGCACTAATGATTGTCTTCAAAAATACAAACATTTTTCACATTGGATATTTCGAGTAATACAGCTTTTGTCCATAACAAATCTTAAAGACCTTTACAGAGAGCAATTATCTCAGCTTCAGTTAACGAAAGTGCAATGCACTTTTGTTTACTACAGCACCACATTATAGGACAGTTTGCAAACATTATGAAGTAACCAGGAACTGATTTCCTATCTTGATTATCTGCATCCACATACAAATATAAATCTGACTTTTCTGAGTCACACTTTTTGTACTCTAATTTTATATTTAAGGTGCTTTTCAAGTATCTAAGAATTTTCTTTAAGGCACACCAAGCTACCTCGATAGGATGTTCTTGAAGTTGGCTTAAGCAATTAACTGCAAATAAGATATCTGGCCTTGAAACATATGCTAAATAAAGCAAAGATCCAACTAATTCTCTCTATGGGCCATGAAATTCATTGCCTTTCTGAAAGTCAGCTATAGTAGACTTAGATTCAATGGGAGTTGATACAGTTTTACAATCAGACATTTTGTACTTATCAATCAACTTTTCAATGTATGACTTTTGATCTAGATGTAAATAATTGGATTCGAAACTTAGTTGAATGCCTACAAATTCCGAGGCTCTTTCAGATTTTGACATTTGAAATTCTTTGCATAATAGTGATATTATAATACTTGTTTCTCTTACATCCAATCCTGCAGTTAATAAATCATCTACATAAAGAGCCATAATAACTTTCTTACCGTTTATAATTCTAATGAATATACACGGTTCAGAATCCAATTGCCTAAAATCTAGTTTTATAACAAAATTAAGAAACTTTTGATACCATTGTCGAGGAGACTGTTTGAAACCATAGAGACTCTTCTTGAGCTTACAATTTTTACCGCTCATGTCGTCATACCCTTTGGGTTGGTCCATATAAATGGTCTGATTTAATTTACCATTCAGACATGCTGTCTTGACATCTAAAGTGAAAGCCTCAAAATTCTCGTTGAGAATAATTACAAATAATAAGCGCAAAGCAGCCATACATATTACTGGAGAAAACGTATCTGTGTAGTCTATTCCTTCCTTCTGCATAAAACCACGAGCAACGAGCCTGGCCTTATAAATTCCATTTCTCTTTTTGCGAAAAACCCATTTGCAAGAAATGGCTCGTTTATCAGTGGGTAAATTTTTTAGATCCCAGACATCGTTACTTTCCATGCTTTTCATCTCCTCATCCATGGCCCTTTTCCACAATTTTTGTTCTTCCTCTGGCAAACTGGCAATATCTTCAAACGTCACAGTTTCTTGTTCAGCAAACATCACTTTGTAGGTCTCAGGATTGGGATATCTACCTGGCAATTTCCTTTCCCGTGAAGATTTTCTTTGTTCTTTCTTCTTGGCAGCAACATCTAATTCCTGGTCATCAGTATTTGGAATTGACTCGCCTTCGTCTTTAATGTCGTTATCGTCACTTGAATCAGAATTAGTATAAATATATTTTTTATTTTCCATAACCTTCTTTGCTTCATTAAATTTGACATTTCTGGAAACAATAATAAGTCCAGTGTCTGGATTCACCAAACGATACCCCATTGTGGAATAACCTACGAAAATCATTCTTATGGACTTTTCGTCAAATTCCTTTCTCTGAGATGGTGGCACTAGAGCGTAAGCATCACAGCCAAATACACGCATGTTTCTCATATCAGGATTTTAACCATACTTCATAAAATATGGAATGCAATCGTTAATTGAACTATTTGGAAGTCTATTATGTATATAAGCAGCTAAGTATTGCTTCGCCCCAAAACATCTTTGCTAGATTTGCATCAAAGACCATAGCTCGTCCTTTTTCTAATACAGTTCTGTTCGCTCTTTCGGCAACGCCGTTTAAAGGAGGTGTATAGGGAGGTGCTGGATCTATTTTAGCACCAGCATTTTTAGCAATATCATAAAGTTCTCCAGTGACATATACTTTAGCGTTGACACACCGGATTTTACTCACAGTTGGATTCAATTTGAAGAACATTTTAAGTTCATCAACAACATCACTTTTCCTTTTAAGCAATTGTATTTCCATGAATCGCGAGTAATCATCGATTATCGTCATAAAATATTTTTCTCCACGGCATGCTTTTGGTTCTATCGGTCCACATATGTCAGTATCTATCATTACCAACGGCTTGGTTTCTCTTCTGCGAGGACCTTTTCAAATGGGTGTAGGAACATTGTTTAGCGCGAACGCAAACATCACAAAACACTTCTTTTGCAGACAGATTCATAAGTTTCAATATTCGATCACCACAGTGCCCGAGTCTCCTATGCCAAAGTCATCTTCCCCAACTAAAGCTTCATTAACATTCGAAGAAAAGTTACTTAGATATTGTCCGCGACTATCTTACTTTCCAAATTCAAAACGTATTTTTAGTTTCAATATAAACAATTTCATTTTTGAAAATCACACTTAAGCTTCGATGTTCTTGACAGAAACTAACTGTCCGTTTAATTCTGGAACATAAAGGACATCTTATTTGAACTCTATATGCAGTTTCATCGCAAATATTGCCAATATTGCCTTCGACTTTCAAAATAGTCGATTTTGACGCACACTTAACAGTTCCAGTTTTAGGTTTCATTGACATGAACCACTCTTTGTGTGAGGACATATGAGACGTAGCACCGGAATCAATAATAAATCGGTCATGTGAAGAATTATTGACCATAAATGATATTGCAGGTGATGCATATTTGTTATTAAAATTTGGTTGCTTTCTAAAATTTTCAGTACATTCGCGTTTAAAATGACCAGTTTTGCCGCAGTTGTGGAAACAGAATTTTCATTACGACAAAATTTAACAGAATGTCCTTTTCTTTTACAAAAATTGCAACACAAATCTTTCTGGACACTCGAAAAAGCAGAGTTGTCCAAATTCGGTTTAGAATACTTATTTTCATTTTTAAAATCAAATAAAAGAGCTTCAGAATCAATAAGTATTTTAGTGAAAAATTCCAAACTTAAAGTATCACTCTTACTTTAACATTTTCATGTTCTTTTGGTAATGACATTAAAATATAAACTGTGACATCAAAGTCACTAAACTCTGCTCTTGAAATACGTAGATCGCCAACCAAATTCATTATGTTGTCGATGTGCTGTCTCATTGGCACATTTTTCGCTTTTCTCATCGTCACCAAACGTTTTCGCGTCAAGATCTGGCTAACTGCTCCTTTAGATTTATATGTAGCTTTCAATTTCTTCCATCTTTTACATGCTGTAGTTTCACTTTAAAGAGAAGCGAGAATATTATCAGTCAAAAACGAAAGTATTAAAGCATACGCTTTCTTTGACTGTAAAACATTATCTGCACTCGCTTCTACTTCTAAAAAAGTATCCAATCATTTCCCAGAAAACACGGATTGCACTCTTCTACACCATACAGTAAAATTAGTTCCGTCAAATGGAGCTACACTGTAAGCTTCTTTTTCTATTTTACTACCAATATTTGAAAAGGCCATATTTCACGAAAGCAAAAAGAAAAACACGTGAAAAACTGGCACTGCCAATCTGCTGATGAAGAGAGTGAAAATATAATCTAAATTTCAGAAACCACGCTCTGCTGTTGAAGCATAATAAAAAGCCCCAGGTCGCAAAAATATTTTATTGAAAACACCAAAATAATCAAGAAATTGAGCTATTGAAGAGTTGACTGGGGTACCTTGGCCGAAAGCCTTATCCCCCGTATATAATCAAGAAGTACGAGGTACATTGGGCTTTTATAGTTTTAAGGTCCTGTGTCCAGCCAATCAAATTACAGGCAAAAACTAATTAAACACAGACAAACAAAACACAAAATATTCAACTAAAGAAAACCTCGTACGTCAGAGAAAGCTATTACTTATATAAAACAATAATCATCCAAGTCGTCAAGTATGAGTGTGATTATATATTTCAACACTTTTCATATAGGTTCTCACTTTGGTTTCTTATAAGCATTTCAGATAAATCTGTCTTTATGAGAAAAAAGCTTAAATTTTATTTAACTTGTTGTAAAAAAAAATTGATGTTACCTTTAAAAGTTAAAATTACTTGATAAAAGAGGTTATTGCGTGTTACAGTCTGTGCAATCATGTTTCTTATTCTACGGTGGTGTGTTTTATGTCTTGGCGAAACCTAAATACACTGGTTTGGTGACGAAACGAGATTTTGCGCTTTTATTGGTCAACGGCGACTCTCCACCGTTGCTTAATTATCCAGACGTGCCAACTTGGCGATAAAGCGCCGCAGTCTAATTTATAAAATTCGAGACTACTTAAGAATTGGGTTCCCCTTGGCAAATTTGGCGAAAATATTGGCGATATTTACTAAAACACAAATGTAATTCATCCAAACATTGTATTTCTTCCTCTTTCTGGCAACTTTAATTAATGCACAGTGCGCAATCGTAATAGAATTATATACTTTTACGTAAT
>CM063501.1:23661499-23693999 GCA_032207245.1 Pardosa pseudoannulata
ATAGACAAACAATAAACTGCCCTTCCGTTTGAAACAAAAGCCAGAATTGTCATAAATTGAGAATTTGCCCTACTGCGTGAAATCGCCTTTTAATTTTCTTTTCTATTTGGCTTCATTAATAGATTAGGTACATGTATGATCATTTTAAATTGGGTCATCGATTATTTTTTGTATCAAGATAATTCTCAGCCAAAAAAACAAATCATTTTTTTTACTTGCCTCATAAAATACTTTACAATTTTTGAAAATTAAAATTTTACTGATCCCGTCATTTGATGGGCTATATGTTAGTATGGATAATATCAAGATACAGTATAGATTCTTATTGGAGGGAATTGAAATGTTTGCCTTTTTTTTAGTTTGCGGAGATTTATTCAGATGCAAGACTCGTTATAAACTTGTTTCCACATTTTACATTGCTGCTAAATTTAAAATGTTTTAAAAAAATTGTATTTTTTTCTTGAAATATTTTTGTTGTTACTTTTGGGATTATTAAACTTCTTGTGTATTTATGCCATTTTGCTAAAATTTTGGAAGCCAATGGCAGTCAAATGAGAATCTATATTGTATCTCTTTTTAACCTAAACTTGAGTTATATTAAAGTGTAATTGTATTGAAAGGATTAGCAAAAAATAAATACGAATTATTCTTACATTCACTGAAATATTACTAGACTATATAGCCAAAACTATTACTACAGTGTACGAAATGACAACTGTAAAATAGTTTTTAATTTTTCACAGTTGGCTTGGTTGAAAAACAGGGTGCCCCCGCCAACTTGGCGATAAAGCTCTGAACATAGTTACGTAACATTATCTCATGATCTCGCCGTATCCAAACAATCTGTATCTATATTTAAATTTATATTATATTTCTATCCAGCTTCTCTTATGTAACCCATTTCTTATATATTAAACTCTAATAATACTTAAAAATATTACATATAATGAATAATTAAAAGTTCACTATGTAAATGTCTGTCTTCTCAGTGGTTTTGGTTAAATAAGAAAATGTATATAATTATATTACAATGGCTCAAAAAAAACGTTCACTATGAGTAATTTCAATAATTTGCAGCTGTTGACTTTGTAAACTGTTAATGAACTAATTGCTCATAAATGTAACTGTCTGTTTTCTCAGTGGTTTTGGTTAAATAAGAAAATGTATATAATTATATTACAATGGCTCAATCTACACTAATTAAAGTTGCCAAAGTAGCAAGGGATACATTGTTGTTCGGATGAAGTACCTTTACGTTTTAGTAATCATCGCCAATAATTTCACCAATATTGCCAAGGGGTACGCTATTCTTAAGTAGTACCGTAAAAAAAATTGATAGACCATCCAGTGTGTACAATTATTGAAGATATATTGAAAAGAATTTTTTATCTCGCCGAGATAAAAAGAGAAAAATATATTTTCTTAAAAAGTATAAATGAAGTAAAAAAAAATTACATCTTTCGATTTAAAAAAATAATATATTAAACAGAGGTTAATGCAAAGAGCCTCACAAATATAAGTTCATATATTTGGTTTAATCAAAGTGCAAATAATATTTTAATTACTAGTATATAGCCCATCATATGACGGGATTAGTAAAATTTTTAATATTCCAGAACTGTTAAGTACCTAATGAGGCAGGTAAAAAATGGTTTGTTTTTTGGCTGAGAACTATCTGGTTCACTCTCAATAATTTATTTATCGTCATACTCCTCTAGAGTCTCCCGAACCTGTAATGCAGTTTAGAATCACATTGAATTCGTTTAGTCAAACCATGTGGTTATGTATAATAAACAAACACACAAAAGAACAAACTTCTTAACTTCCAAATATATAAATTAAAAGTTAGATATTTATGAGTCCGTGAAATAGACTCCTAGACTTATATGAAAAGAATTTATTGTTAATACCGGTGGTAAAAGTTTCATTGCAACAAAAAATAATCGATGATTAAATTTAAAATTATCACATATGTACCTATTCCATTATTTAAGCCAAATATAAAAGGAAATCATTTACGTCATATCTAAGTTCAGTGATAAAAGATATGAAAATAGTGTAGACGATATTTAAATAGTTTAAAATATGAAATGATTCAATGAGATGTTTAAAGGAATGATGTCCCAATGCTAAAAAAAATTATTATTTTTACCTATTTGTTAAGTGATAAATGGATAAATTTAATCGGTTGCTCTTAATCGGGGAAAATAGGGCTTGAAATAATGGCATTAAACTCTCGAAAATAGGCGAAGGGGTGGATTTCGAACGTTTTAAAGACGACAGTATTTTTTGCTGTGATATGAAGCATATTTATACAAATTTATGTTAGAATCGGATCGATAGATTAGGAGAAGATAAACTTTATTCTCTTTGAATGGATGCCTCTACCCATTCCAGGTCCAACCGCATCATAAATTTGCGGACAGATAACTTAGGCTATAAGGCGATTTCACGCAGTAGGGCAAATTCTCAAATTATGACAGTTTTGGCTTTAGTTTCAAACGGTAGGGCAGTTTATTGTTTGTCTATTGGATGTTGTAAACACAAAAATGAACGTTAAGGGCATAATAGTAGTTCCTGACGTTGCGAAAAATTGCCTTATTATTATGTAGGGGATGTTAATATTTCATAGTTGCTATTTCTAAAATGAAAACTTATTTATTCCCTGTAACTAAGTACATAATTTGCCTATTTTTCCTCTCGCACAAAAAAATTTTAAATAAAAGTCAAATTTCAAATAACAACACCTATAACCACACATTAAATTTTATTTAAAATAATGCAACTGCGAAACAAAAACAAATTGCATAGAACTTGTCGAGATATTAATTAATGAAAATAAATATCTCGCTAAGATAATAAAATAGGAAAAAAAAACGATTTTCTAAAAATAAATGAGATTAGAGTTTAGAATATTCGAAAATAGTCTCAAATACATAAATGCCATCATATATTTATATAATTAAATTTGAATTTAAATAGCGTAGATAGGTTTTTATTGTAATCGGTGTACTAAATATCAGGGGATAATAATGCCAAGATTGAATAACACCGCCATATTTAGAAGCCAAGTCAACAATGGAATTGCGCGTGAGGAAAAATAAAAGTGCCATTTTGGTCGGTTTTTCGTCCATATCTATCGAATTAATTGGAATTTAGGAACGCAAATGGGCGACATGCCTTCCCCGGATCGTTCCGCGTCTCTTGGTACTTTTGGCGGCCATCTGCGTCCAGCGGTTCGCGAGGAGATAAACGTACATACAAACATACAAACATACATAGTCACAGTCAGATTTTAATATATAAGGTATATATATATATATATATATATATATATATATATATATATATATATATATAGACCATTGTGATATTTTAAGTGTTTTTATATTTAGTGTTTTATTTAGTTAGAACTTATTGCTTGCTTAAAGATAAATATTAGTGAACATTGGAGTAAAGAGCTGTAGGAATGTCGATCATGTGGCTGAAACATATTTATTTGGTATCGGAAAATTACTATATTCCCTTTGATATCCCTTATATTTGATGCTAATATACAGCTTAATTGTTAAAATAAAAAGGCATATTCATGACTAACATTGCAGTTACTATTTTTATATTTATCCTAAAGAATACATAGAATTTACTGGTCTATAATTTGCTGCCTACCCTTGACCCTAACTTTCATACAATATTAGATATATGCAATCTATATATAAGCATATCAATCTTTCAATACTTATCAGTATAGGTATAATATTCTTATAGGTATAGACATACATGCATACATACAAACTTGAAACCTAAAAACTATGTGATCTGCCCAGTTGTTGCAAACGGTGAACCAAAACACTATCACAACCCAGCTTTATATATATATATATATATATATATATATATATATATATATATATATATATATATATATATACATATATACATATATATATATATATATATATATATATATATATATATATATATATATATATATATATATATATATATATATATATATATATATATATATATATATAATATATATATATATATATATATATATATATATATGACTGGGATGATTTTTTGCGTGTTTTTGTGTTTAGTGTTTTATTTAGTTAGGGCTAATTGCTAGCTTAAATATAAATATTAGTGAAAATTGGAAGAAAGGGATGTCGACCATGTATGCTAAAATGTGGTATTTGGTATTTGTAAGTTATTATATTCCCTTTGATATCCTTTATATTAGATGCTAATATTCTGCTACATTTTTAAAACTTAAATTGCATATTCACGACTAACATTGCATTCATTATATTTTTAAATGTATAATACGATAAAACATATTTTATCGTATAGGGGTAAAATAGCGGTTTTGGCTCACCAAGGATTTCGAGGATCGGCCGGGATTTACCCGAGCCACCTGCGAGGGATGAGTCATACCAGATAAGGAGAATTTCACGGATTCTCATTAACAATGCCTAGGGTTCGAAAACAGGTGAATTTTAACATGACTTTGAACTTTTAGGGAAAAAATTAATTTGTAAATGTTGCACTGTGGTACAAAGGGAATAAATATTACCATAACAAATTTTATTAGTTTCGAGAATTTAAATTAGTTTATTGATGTATATAAGATACGTTTTAACAGGCGTTTGATTTTTCAGAGTGTAAGAACTTGTATATTACATTAACTATTGGCCGAACGCTGGCCGATTGGTTAGGGTGCTGATCGTCGGTACCGGAGTTCGTGGGTTCGAATCCCACTATGGCATATATGTTCGTAGCCGTTCGGAATCGGCTTTAAGCAGTAGGTCCCGGTCTCATTAGCCCTCGTGTGCAAAACAGTAGACCGTAGCGCTCCAAACCAAACCAAATCAAAACATTAACTATTGTTTACGACATGGAATCCTGTAGTCCCAGAACCTTGAAATGTTTAGATAATAAATTTATTATTTCTCGATATCTTTAAATAGGAATTAATACCCCCCGTTAAAATTTGGGAGGACATTAGCCGAGCCTTTTACAGCTCGTTACTGAAACACGCGTGACAGAGCCAGATCAAACATAATGATACATATTGATGTGACCGGATATCGGACGCTTCCTTGCTGGTGTTTAATCCCACCCACCACCTCTTTTTTTTTACTTACTATTATGTTCCGTAGGTTAAACACACTTATAGATATATACTTCAAATAGCGCTATCAGTTATACACATTTTATGTATATTTACATGTCCAAAAGCTAGAGTTTCAATTATATTTTTTTAATATAAAGCGCTTATCATCATTAGCAGATAGTGCTATTTTCCATTGAATAACAGTGAATACTCCGTGATTTTTGCTTAAGATTTTTTTTGCACTTACGCTTTTTTGTGTCTCTTGGAAAAGAACATTTTTGTAATCGTTATGTTTAATTACATGGGTGACCACATTTTTTTAACTAATTTAGCTCGATTTCGCTCATCTTTTTCAGTAATTATACATCTTAGCTCGTAATCCAACAAATTCTTTTATGGGCTCCACAGAAAGTTCATCTTTCATCTTTCCAAGAATTTTTTTATTATTCGAACTATATGCTTTATGATCTACCGGATCTCCCAGAACCTTGAAATGTTTAGATAATAAATTTATTATTTCTCTTTAAATAGGAATTAATACCCCCGTTAAAATTTGGAAGGACATTAGCCGAGCCTTTTACAGCTCGTTACCGAAACACGCGTGACAGAGCCAGATCAAACATAATGATACATATTGGTTTGACCGGATATCGGACGCTTCCTTCCTGGTGTTTCATCCCACCCACCACCTCTTTTTATTTATTTATTTATTTATTTATTTTTTTTTTTATCATTTGGTATCGTTAAGGACATTACATTTGGTATCGTTAATATTTCCACTTTAGTCATATTTCGTTTAGTATTATAAAACAATAGTTCGTTTCTGCATTAGTCACTTTTCTTGTAGTGATAAGAAACAATAGTTCGTTTCTACTTTCTTTCACTTTTAGTTTCGTTAAGAAGAAACAAAAGTTCGTTTCCACTTTAGTCACATCTCATTCGGTTAAGAAAAACAAAAGTTCGTTTCACTTAAGTCATATTTCATTAAAGTAATCAGAAACAAAATGTTCGTTTCTATTTTAGTCACATTTGGTTGAGTTTAGAAGAAACAAAAGTTCGTTTCCACTTTAGTCACATTTGGTTGAGTTTAGAAGAAACAAAAGTTCGTTTCCTCTTTAGTCACATTCGGTTGAGGTTAGAAGAAACAAAAGTTCGTTTCTATTTTAGTCACATTTGGTTGAGTTTAGAAGAAACAAAAGTTCGTTTCCACCTTAGTCACATTTGGTTGAGTTTAAAAGAAACAAAAGTTCGTTTCTACTTTAGTCACATTCGGTTGAGTTTAGAAGAAACAAAAGTTCGTTTCCATTTTAGTCACATTTTGTTGAGTTTAGAAGAAACAAAAGTTCGTTTCCTCTTTAGTCACATTCGGTTGAGTTTAGAAGAAACAAAAGTTCGTTTAATCTTTAGTCACATTCGGTTGAGTTTAGAAGAAACAAAAGTTCGTTTCCACCTTAGTCACATTTAGTTGAGTTTAAAAGAAACAAAAGTTGGTTTCCACTTTAGTCACATTCTGTTGAGTTTAGAAGAAACAAAAGTTCGTTTCCATTTTAGTCACATTTTGTTGAGTTTAGAAGAAATAAAAGTTCGTTTCCATTTTCGTCTCATTTCGTTCAGGTAATAAAGAAACAAAAGTTCGTTTCTATATTATCCACATTTCGTTCCATTTCGAGGAAACTAAAGTCCGTTTCGATTTTATATGCATTTGGATTAGATAATAAGAAACATGTTTCTCCTATTTTGTTTCACAAGTCTGTTCAACATCCCGATATAACACTTCTTTACCATTGTAGTTAAATCTTGCTTTAAATAACAGGAAATAAGTTTACTGTTTTGCAAAAATTTTGAAGTTAGACTCCAACTAATTCAGGAAACTGGTCGTATTTCTTGCCTTGTACAGGTCGAGGATTATTTTTGAAGTGTATCCTGAAAAATGATAAGTAAAGCATCAGTCATCACAGAATGCAATAATCAGTAAGAAAATTACCTATTACAAATTAACAAGCTTTTACTACTCATGGATAAAGAAGATTTTTTTTAATAAGACCTTCAAATGAAAATTATGACATTTAATCACAGATTTTTTTTATCTTTAACTTCATTGATCCGGTGTTTTGTCCGTCGTTTAAGAGCCTATCAATGTATGTAACAGTGTTCTAGTCAGAATTAGAGCTGAAGATCGACCGAATGGTAGTGTGTGAATAAATATATACATATATATATATATATATATATATATATATATATATATATATATATATATATATATATATATATATATATATATATATATATATATATATATATATATATATATATATATATATATATATATATATATATATATATATATATATATATATATATATATATACATATATATATATACATATATATATATACATATATATATATATATACATATATATATATATATATACATATATATATATATATATATATATATATATATATATATATATATATATATATGAAGGTTATATCTTACTTAAACCAAATCATTTGGTAAGTTTAAAAACATTAAGCCATTTTACATTTTGTTTTCAATATGGATGTACCATTATGCAGTGGATGTATCTCAGAGGCGACTTCCGTAACAAAATGGCGTGAGAAGTCGCCAGAGAGAAGAATTTGATACCGTAAATTTTCTCCTTTGCCACGTCATAATGACGAATACTCTGAAAACTGCACACTCTTTTAAGTGAATAGTATAATATACGATAGATAATATTTTAGTTCTAATACATATAAAACAATTGCAGATGATATCAAAAATCATATTTACCTTAAATTAGGAAGACTCCAGCAGCGTACAATATTTTCCTGTAGAGTGAAAAAAAGAAATTGTTAATAACCTATGCTGAGTGTTAGGAGATAGTAATTTTACACACGTATTTATTTATAAACTTACAATTAAAAAAAAGAACAAGTAAAACATTTATATAATTAACAACGTAAGTGATGCCATTCTCAAAAAGGTGAAATGCTAGTTATTATTAGCACGTTTTCCATTCGCCGCAACACTGTGCTTTACGATGCTTTTTTCTGTGATTTGTGAAAGCTATATATACTTGAAGTTGGTATGTTAAAACGATAGTTTGAGAACGTAAAGCAAGAATAACATTGTTTTATACACTCTTAGGGGAAAAAGACGAACTAAGAAGGACAAAAAACGGAAGATGTGATGTACAGAAAAACTAATTATTGGAGGATTTATTTATGTGATAGAGATTTACAAACGGAAAAACTCAGTAAAACATTTGTCCAAATCTGGAACTTATACATCCAGTTTTTGGCATAGAATTGATTGGTCGAGGTAACGGATGTCCTGAGAGATATCGTGCTATATTCTGGTGAACTTCTGGTGCCAACTGGAAATTTGATCGTCGAAATCAAAAGCTGGTTGAAAGGTCCTGCCTGTAATGTTCCAAACGGCGATCTTTCTCGCCAACGCAGGATTTTGCGAAGACAAGCAGTGGAAACATCTACAGCGTAAGGCTGGGAATTATCTTGATGAAATTTTATCTCATGATGGCAGAACATGAAGGGTAACACAACGGGACGTAGAACAACGTCGACATACCGTTGTGCTTTAAAGGTGCCATGGATGACAACTGAATGATTCTACTAATAAATGCAATTGAGCCCCTGTCTCTCACTCCCTGTTGTCGGCCTGTGTGCCGGAAGACAGTCAGGTTGTTATCCCAACGCTGACCCGGAAGTCTTCAGACAAGTCTTCGCTGGTCATCGGACCTCATTTTAAAGTCTGACTCATCTTTGATGATTATTCTACTCCAGTAAGGGTCATTGCAGTTCGAATAAACCAGACACCCCTGAAAAACGGACTTGCTGTTATACAGAGGTCAATGTTTCACCCATTCCTGCTAACATCGTCTAATAATGGCATCGATCCTACCAAAATATCGAGTTATTTGCCGATTAGATCAACCAGCTTCTTTAAGCCCAACTAAACGTCCAGTCTTAAACGCTGACATCTTATTTGAATCATTAAACGAGTCATTTAAGTTTTAAAATTTTTGCTGTTATAGCTGCAATCGTCCCATTACTTAGTGTCTAGAAATCGCTGGCGCCATGACGGTTAAAGCCGCAACTTAATTAAAGGTGCTGAATTGACCAAAATTAAGTTTATTTAAGCATAAAGGTTAAAACTAAACTTCTAATATTCTAAAAATTACAAAAAACATATAGTGTCAATTTTCGAACATCACTTCTTTCCACTGTCCTCTAATGTGTTAAACTTTAACTAGTAGTTGAAAATTTTGAAAGCTTAAGGACTTTTCGAGATTAATAGAATTCTTACCTCCGGATCCATAATTAGAACTTTTTCCCAAACATTATAGGTTTCGTAGTATGTCGTCTCCAATTCAAGTCCCATATCATTTATGACCAGATTTATGAATCCTAATTCAGAATTTCTAGACTTTACAACGATTTTGTCTGCAGCCTTTTCAGAATCATAATAGCGACTTCTCGGTTCGCACCATTCTGTTTTCGAATCGTTTTCATCATTTTCACCAGAATTTGCATCAGCTACGCCGGGTTCCTTTTCAGAAGAATTCTCATAGGTTTTATAATAGTCGACGTTATTTTCTTTTTCGTATTCGTCCAAGATGCTGGAATCAAATTCTAATACTGGATTGTCTAATGTAGCTATATTTATAACCAGCTCTGGTGACTCAATAATATCAATTCTTCCAGAATCCTTCGTATAAACTTCTGCCTCTTCAACGAGTTTGTTGCACTTGAAACAATTCGAAAAAAATTTTTGTCTGTAAAATAAATGCACACTATAACCTTGAAAGTTTTTTTTTCAATAAACTTATAGGAACAGAATTTAAAGGAACACCTTTATACATATCATTAAATCAAAAAATGTTTTGTCGTATTGAATTTTTAAATCGAAAATATGTATTTTCATCATATGTCTCTCTAATTAATTAATTAGATTCTATTTTAAGTCTTTATTTAAGTAAATTTAGTTTTCATAAAAAAATAAGGTTTTTTTGTACAGAGTGAAAAATCAGAGATTGTTTCAAAAGTCATAACATTTTTCTGAAATATGCATAAATATGTAAGTATATAAGTATGTACATATATATATATATGTGTGTGTGTGTGTGTGTGTGTGTGTGTGCGTGTGTGTTATAAGACGGACTTCACATTGGGTGGTTGCAGTCATAAACTTAAAAATGACACCGTTTTAGCTAAAGACTTTTATTAACATAACGTTGGAGGATGGGTTCCCACTTCATCAATCATTGAGACAGGACAAACTGAGGTGTCAGCAAGCATGAAGTTATAAGTAAAACAGCACGTAATACCTGGGTCAACATCTGCGGGAAAATCTCTAGGAAAATCTGCCTCCGACAGCATGCATCTCCTTTTTGTTTGGAAATCTCCTAAATTGTCCACTAGGGCAATATAGAGATATAATTGTTTAGACCCCTTTCTTTGAGGGCGTAAACTGTAGCCCCAGTGGTCAGTTTAGGTTAGGGGATAAAAAGGGGAAAGCAGGAATTTTTAGCCCTTGTCTTAAGTTTTAAAAAACCCTGAGAATTTTCTTAGGTGGTCTTAAGGATTTTATGAAAAATGCCTACATTAGTTTCACGATCCAGTTTACCTTTCCCTACAGGTATATATATTATATATATATATATATATATATATATATATATATATATATATATATATATATATATACATGTATATATATGTATGTATACATATATATGTTAATGTATGTATAAATGTATATGTAAATAACATTTATATATATATATATATATATATACATAAATAATCGTTGATTAATTGGTAAATATATAAATATTACTGACAGAAACGAGTGTTCTGTTGTTAGTAACGACGGCGGTAAATTCATTTCAATTTATTACGGTTTTAATTACTTTCAAATTTACTTACTATATATAAAAGTACTGTTTCATAAATACTTTATTCCATTTTTATATTCAAATGTTGTATTGAATTATGCTAGTTGGTAATTTTGGGGATAAAAAAGTTTTAAATTATGTTTGAAGTGAAAACGTTAATAGTAAAATTTTTTGAACATATCATTTATTTTTAACATCGTTTTCAATTCATCTGAGGTTACACTATAAAAATAGAGTATTATTATATTTGTGGTTAATTTGTAAATTATATATAACTATTTTTTGCTTTTACGTTTCTAAAAGTTCTAAAATACATCACGGGAAAAAGTTTTTAAAAAAAAAGTAAATTTTTTTTTAATATTTCAAATTTCAAAAATTCTTAAGAAATCTTTATCTTACTTACATTTTTTGTTTAATCGTACGTAAAAACTTCGGAGCCATTGTGATCGCCCACTATGAAGTCGAGAGGCTATTTTATAAAACTGAGAAATCTATAAGTACGGCATATCTATAAACTGGAAAAATATATAACTCTGGCAGTAACTGTATTACATATGTTCAAGATAGATGCAAGTAAAGCTTTTTAAATGATTATAAGTTTTAAAAAAATATCTTTTTCAGATCGCTCCTTAACCAGCAGCAGAAAATTAGCAGCTAACGTTAGAAATTAAAGTTTTCAAGATGGCGCCGAAGTAATATTAAACTTTAATTGTTACTTCTTTCTTTGTTTAATCCCTTTTTTGAAAAGTTCAGCTGTCTTGCATTGTTTTCATTGTTGCAACAATGTTTTATTGTTTCACATTCTTGTGTATAAAAAGAAACTATTGGATGACAACACTGCAAAATATGCATTTACGTCTGTATATATGTATATTGGTTTCGCATCACAGCAGGGTGCCCCCGCCAACTTGGACATCCGGATAATTAACCAACGGTGGAGAGTCGCCGTTGACCAATGAAAATGCAACATCTCGTTTTCGCTCCAAACTAGTGTTAAATACACTAGTTTCAAAGTTTAACACCAGTGTATTTAACACTAGTGTTAAATACACTGGTGTCTTTTATGTCTTGGTGAAACCTAAATAATTTCGCCAAGACATAAAAGACACCACTGTTATTATCTGTGCAACCATGATTGCACAGATTATAAAACAATAAGCACAGACTATAATAATATGTAATTTGTCTATGACATGATTGTTTAGATGGATTATATGAACTATTCCTTTGAAAAACTGTTTTTATTGAAAACACCAAATTAATCAAGAATTTCTAGGTACATTGGGCTTTTATAGTTTTAAGGTCCTGCATCCAGCCAATCAAATTACAGGCAAAAACTAATTAAACACAGCCGATCAAAACACAAAAGGGTCAACTAAAGAAATCCTCGTACGTCAAAAAAAGCTATTACTTATATACAATAATAATCATCCAAGTCGTCAAGTATGAGTGCGATTATATATTTCAACACTCCCCCTTAATCGCACATTATACACATACATATTACTTTTACAGTTATCAACAAATGTATGCAAAAACAAAGCAAAATTTATATCTAGAAAAGTTTTAAACAGCTTAATGACAATAATTCATAAAATTTCGTTTTCATTTTAGGCAAAGCCTTAGTTAGTATGTCAGCAATTTGCAAACCTGTTTGAATATATATTTAATTTTAATATCATGTTCTTTAACAATCTTAGCAAACTTCAATTTTATATCAATATGCTTTAACCTACCTGAACTATTTTCGTTCATAATACTCTTAATGCACGAATAATTGTCTTCAAAAATACAAACATTTTTCACATTGGATATTTCGAGTACTACAGCTTTTGTCCATAACAAATCTTGAAGACCTTTACAGAGAGCAATTATCTCAGCTTCAGTTGACGAAAGTGCAATGCACTTTTGTTTAGTACAGCACCACATTATAGGACAGATTGCAAACATTATGAAGTAACCAGTAACTGATTTCCTATCTTGATTATCTGCCCCCAATCTGCATCCACATACAAATATAAATCTGACTTTTCTAATTCACACTTTTTGTACTCTAATTTTATGATTACGGTGCTTTTCAAGTATCTAAGAATTTTCTTTAAGACACACCAAGCTACCTCGATAGGATGTTCTTGAAGTTGGCTTAAGCAATTAACTGCAAATAAGATATCTGGCCTTGAAACATATGCTAAATAAAGCAAAGATCCAACTAATTCTCTCTATGGGCCATGAAATTCATTGCCTTTCTGAAAATCAGCTATAGTAGACTTAGATTCAATGGGAGTTGATACAGTTTTACAATCAGACATTTTGTACTTATCAACTTTTCAATGTATGACTTTTGATCTAGATGTAAATAATTGGATTCGAAACTTAGTTGAATGCCTACAAATTCCGAGGCTCTTTCAGATTTTGACATTTGAAATTCTTTGCATAATAGTGATATTATAATACTTGTTTCTCTTACATCCAATCCTGCAGTTAATAAATCATCTACATAAAGAGCCATAATAACTTCCTAACCTTTTATAATTCTAATGAATATACACGGTTCAGAATCCAATTGCCTAAAATCTAGTTTTATAACAAAATTAAGAAACTTTTGATACCATTGTCGAGGAGACTGTTTGAAACCATAGAGACTCTTCTTGAGCTTACAATTTTTACCGCTCATATCGTCATACCCTTTGGGTTGGTCCATATAAATGATCTGATTTAATTTACCGTTCAGACATGCTGTCTTGACATCTAAAGTGAAAGCCTCAAAATTCTCGTTGAGAATAATTACAAATAATAAGCGCAAAGCAGCCATACATATTACTGGAGAAAACGTATCTGTGTAGTCTATTCCTTCCTTCTGCATAAAACCACGAGCAACGAGCCTGGCCTTATAAATTCCATTTCTCTTTTTGCGAAAAACCCATTTGCAAGAAATGGCTCGTTTATCAGTGGGTAAATTTTTTAGATCCCAGACATCGTTACTTTCCATGCTTTTCATCTCCTCATCCATGACCCTTTTCCAAACTTCTTGTTCTTCCTCTGGCAAACTGTCAATATCTTCAAACGTCACAGTTTCTTGTTCAGCAAACATCACTTTGTAGGTCTCAGTATTGCTATATCTAACTATCAATTTCCTTTCCCGTGAAGATTTTCTTTGTTCTTTCTTCTTGGCAGCAGCATCTAATTCCTCGTCATCAGTATTTAGAATTGATTTGCCTTCGTCTTTACGGTCGTTATTATCGTCACTTGAATCAGAATTAGTATAAATATATTTTTTATTTTCCATAACCTTTTTTGCTTCATTAAATTTGACATTTCTGGAAACAATAATACGTCCAGTGTCTGGATTCACCAAACGATACCCCATTGTGGAATAACCTACGAAAATCATTCTTATGGACTTTTCGTCAAATTTCTTTCTCTGAGATGGTGGCACTAGAGCGTAAGCATCACAGCCAAATACACGCATGTTTCTCATATCAGGATTTTAACCATACTTCATAAAATATGGAATGCAATCGTTAATTGAACTATTTGGAAGTCTATTATGTATATAAGCAGCTGTAAGTATTGCCTCGCCCTAAAACATCTTTGCTAGATTTGCATCAAAGACCACAGCTCGTCCTTTTTCTAATACAGTTCTGTTCGCTTTTTCGGCAACGCCGTTTAAAGGAGGTGTATAGGGAGGTGCTGGATCTATTTTAGCACAAGCATTTTTAGCAACATCATAAAGTTCTCCAGTAACATATTTTTAGCGTTGACACACCGGATTTTACTCACAGGTGGATTCAATTTGAAGAACATTTTAAGTTCATCAACAACATCACTTTTCCTTTTAAGCAATCGTATTTCCATGAATCGCGAGTAATCATCGATTATCGTCATAAAATATTTTTCTCCACGGCATGTTTTTGGTTCTATCGGTCCACATATGTCAGTATCTATCATTACCAACGGCTTGGTTTCTCTTCTGCGAGGACCTTTTCCCATGGGTGTAGGAACATTGTTTAGCGCGAACGCAAACACCACAAAACACTTCTTTTGCAGACAGATTCATAAGTTTCAATATTCGATCACCACAGTGCCCGAGTTTCCTATGCCACAAGTCATCTTCCCCAACTAAAGCTTCATTAACATTCGGTGAAAAGTTACTTAGATATTGTCCGCGACTATCTTACTTTCCAAATTCAAAACGTATTTTTAGTTTCAATATAAACAATTTCATTTTTGAAAATCACACTTAAGCTTCGATGTTCTTGACAGAAACTAACTGTTCGTTTAATTCTGGAACATAAAGGACATCTTATTTGAACTCTATATGCAGTTTCATCTCAAATATTGCCAATATTGCCTTCGACTTTCAAAATAGTCGATTTTGACGCACACTTAACAGTTCCAGTTTTAGGTTTCATTGACATGAACCACTCTTTGTGTAAGGACATATGAGACGTAGCACCGGAATCAATAATAAATCGGTCATGTGAAGAATTATTGACCATAAATGATATTGCAGGTGATGCATATTTGTTATTAAAATTTGGTTGCTTTCTAAAAATTTCAGTACATTCGCGTTTAAAATAACCAGTTTTGCCGCAGTTGTGGAAACAGAATTTTTCTTACGATAAAATTTAACAGAATATCCTTTTCTTATACAAAAATTGCAAAACAATTCTTTCCGGACACTCGAAAAAGCAGAGTTGTCCAAATTCGGTTTAGAATACTTATTTTCATTTTTAAAATCAAATAAAAGAGCTTCAGAATCAATAAGTCTTTTAGTGAAAAATTCCAAACTTAAAGTATCACTCTTACATTAACATTTTCATATTCTTTTGGTAATGACATTAAAATATAAACTGTAACATCAAAGTCACTAAACTCTGCTCTTGAAATACGTAGATCGCCAACCAAATTCATTATGTTGTCGATGTGCTGTCTCATTGGCACATTTTTCGCTTTTCTCATGGTCGCCAAATGTTTTCGCGTCAAGATCTGGCTAACTGCTCCTTTAGATTTATATGTAGCTTTCAATTTCTTCCATATTTTACATGCTGTAGTTTCACTTTAAAGAGAAGCGAGAAAATTATCAGTCAAAAACGAAAGTATTAAAGCATACGCTTTCTTTGACTGTAAAACATTATCTGCACTCGCTTCCACTTCTAAAAACGTATCCAATCCTTTCCCAGAAAACACGGATTGCACTCTTCTACAAGATACAGTAAAATTAGTTCCGTCAAATGGAGCTACACCGTAAGCTTCTTTTTCTATTTTACTACCAATATTTGAAAAGGCCATATTTCACGAAATCAAAAAGAAAAACACGTGAAGAACTGGCACTGCCAATCTGCTGATGAAGAGAGTGAAAGTATAATCTAAATTTCAGAAACCACGCTCTGCTGTTGAAGCATAATAAAAAGACGGCAGGTCGCAAAAATATTTTATTGAAAACACCAAAATAATCAAGAAATTGAGCTATTGAAGAGTTGACCGGGGTACCTTGGCCGAAAGCCTTTTCCCCCGTATATAATCAAGAAGTACGAGGTACATTGGGGTTTTATAGTTTTAAGGTTCTGTGTCCAGCCAATCAAAATACAGGCAAAAACTAATTAAACACAGACAAACAAAACACAAAAGGGTCAACTAAAGAAAACCTCGTACATCAAAGAAAGCTATTACTTATATAAAACAATAATCATTTAATTCTTCAAGTATGAGTGTGATTATATATTTTAACACTTTTCATATAGGTTCTTACTTTGGTTTCTTATGAGCATTTCAGGTAGATCTGTCTTTATGAGAAAAAAGCTTAAGTTTTGTTTAACTTGTAGTAAAAAAAAATTATTGTTACCTTTAAAAGTTAAAATTACTTGATAAAAGAGGTTATTGCGTGTTACAGTCTGTGCAATCATGTTTCTTATTCTACGGTGGTGTGTTTTATGTCTTGGCGAAACCTAAATACACTGGTTTGGGGACGAAACGAGACTTTGCGCTTTTGTTGATCAACGGCGACTCTTCACCGTTGCTTAATTATTCAGACGTGCCACCTTGTGGTTAAAGCGAGGCAGTCTAATTTATAAAATTCGAGACTACTTAAGAAGTGGGTTCCCCTTGGCAAATTTGGCTAAAATAATGGCGATATTTACTAACACACAAATGTAATTCATCCAAACATCGTATTTCTTCCTTTTTCTGGCAACTTTAATTAATGCACAGTGCACGATCGTAATAGAATTATATACTTTTACGTAATTAAAGAAAAAGACTTGAAAACCGGATATTTATATATATTTATGTGCAATAATCCCTTAACAGTTTACAAACGCAACAGCTCCAAATTATTAAAATTCAGCTATAGTTAACAATTAATGGTTTGTTATATCCAATTTTTTTAAACATTGCGCACTTTTAATATATAAAAAAAGAGTTACACAAGGACAGTTGGATGCAAATATGAATTATAATATAGATACACATTGTTTGAACATGGTAAAATTAGGAGAAAATGTTAGGGTACCATACTTAAACCATTATCGCCTAGTTGGCGGGTTAACCCTGTTCTTGAGTCAAGAGGGGCTTCTGTCTGTGTGTTTCTAATAGAACTCCTCCTAAACGGCGGGACTGATTTGGATGAAATTTTGCGTATGTAATTAAGTTAATTCGAGAATGGTTTTGAATGATTCACATTTGGATCCGATAGAAAATGTTTTTTTTTAATTAAAAAATCCAGAAGTGCGCAATTATTGAGATTATTATAATGCCTTTCGAAACCCTTCACAACCGACACATCTGTGGCGCAGTAGTCGGCGCAACGGGTCCCTGGATCGAAAAACCGTACAAGCTATTTGGGAATTTTAATTTAATCTAATTACGTTTGTGATGACTGTACGAGTGGTGGCGTCTAGTATTTTTAAAATAATTTATTATTATTTATAGTTAATATATATATATATATATATATATATATATATATATATATATATATATATATATATATATAGAATATAATTTATTATAAATATATATATGAACCTAAACATATACTCGTTTTATATATATATATATATATTTTGGTTGCGTTATTTTTTGTGTTTATATGCTTATGCATGCCTTAAACTTAAATATTAGTGAAATTTGGAATTATGTATTCTATGTTATATATATATAATATATATATATATATATATTTATATATATATAATATATGCACATATACACATTTCTGTCCTAAAAACAATTTCGTTTGCCAAGATGTTGTGAACGGGGTCCAAAACATCACCAATTTACTAAACAATATGAAAGTAATATGAATTTTTGTGTATGCAATTCATACATAAACATATCAATCTCTCAATTCTTCTAGCCAAATAAGCATAGAGATTTATACATACATACACACTTGAGACATAATAACAGTGTCATCTATCCACATGTGGCAAACGGTGAACCTAAACATTAGCACAACTACGCTTTCTCATATTTATATATATATTTTTTTGACTGTATGTTTTGTTTCGTATTTTTGTGTTTAGTCTTTTATTTAGTTAGGGCTTATTGCTTGCTTAAACATAAATATTAGTGAACTTTGGAATATATATATATATATATATATATATATATAATGTATTTATCCTTATATATTTATATATACGATATATATATGTTTATATATATGAACATATATATATATAGATATATATATATATATATATATGCATAGAGATTATTTATATATATATATATATAATATTATATAGATTATATATGCCCAATATTTTTTTGCTATTATACATATATATGCATATATTCTATTATATATATATATATATATATATATATAGATATAGTTATAGATATATATATATATATCATATATATACATATATATATGTATATATATACACGTATATATATTTTGACTGGGGTAATGTTTTTGCTTGTTTTCGTGTTTAGTGTTTTATTTAGTTAAGGCTTATTGCTTGCTTAAAGATAAATATTAGTGATCATTAGTGGAAAGGGCTGTAGGAATGTCGATCATGTTGCTGAAACCTTTTTATTTGGCATTGGAAAATTGTTATATTCCTCCTGCTACACTTTATAATAGATGCTAATATACTTGTTTTATAGATGCTTTATTTTTAAAACTAAAGTATCAGATTCGTGACTAATATTGCAATCATTATACTTTTAAATGTATCCTATAAATTCATAGAATTTACTGGTCTATAACTTTTTTCTTTCCTTTTCCCTTATATTCATACGATGTTAGATGTTTACAATCAGGAACATATGAATCTGGCAACTCACCTATCCATATAAGCATAGAGATGCATTCATACATACATACTTCAGACTTAATAACAATTGTATCTGCCCAGATTATACAAACAATGAACCAAAATTCTAGCAAAACCTAACTTATATATATATATATATATATATATATATATATATATATATATATATATATATATATATATATTATATATTATATATATATATATATATATATATATATATATATATATTTATATATATATATATATATATATATATATATATATATATACATATATATATATATGTATGTATATATATATATATAATATATATATATATATATATATATGTGCATGTATGTATATATATATATGTGTGTGTGTGTGTGTATATATATTGACTGCAGTTATTTTTTTGCGTGTTTTTGTGTTTAGTGTTTTATTTAGTTAAGGCTTATTGCTTGCTTAAAGAAAAATATCAGTGAACATTGTAGAGAAGCGCTGTAGGTATGTCGATCATGTAGCTGAAACATTTTTATTTGGTATCGGAAAATTACTATATTCCCTCTGCTACCCTTTATATTTGATGCTATAAACCGCTTAATTTTTAAAAATAAATCAGCAGATCCGTAACTAACATTGTATTTACTATTTTTATATTTATTCTAAAGAAGTCAAAGAATTTACTTTTCTATAATTTACTGCCCTCATTTTTCCCTAATATTCATACAATATTAGATTCATGCAATCCATACATAAGCATATCAATCTTTCTATACTTCTATCCGTATAGGTATAGACATACATGAATACATTTGAAACGTAATAACAATGTTATCTGCCAGATTGTTGCAAAAGGTGAACCAAAACTCTAGAACAACTCAGCTTTTATTTTAAATACTAGCTTCTTCGCACCCAGCCTTAGGTCTGGGTACTAAATATATTTCCAAATAAAGTTTTAGAACCACTACTGTAAATAAACGCATTCATAAAGACTGTCAACTAAACTTCGGGTACTGCAGAATGTTATTGAATATGATAATTTATTAACAACACAGAAATCCTGTTATATATATTATGTTCATTCTTTTGTCATTGAACCTCAGCATAAAGATGCTGAATTCCATTACGTTTCTACCACATGAGTCAAATGTCTTTATGTTATGGACATGCATACTTTTAATGTTTTTACTGTAAAAATGTATTGGAAAAATATTTTTATTCCTTAAACTTGGTTTTTTATAAATGTTTTCATTATATGCTGCAAAGCATAATTTATTACATACACGATTTTACGCTTCCTTTCATTGTATAGAAATGTGGTTCTTTTTATAATGTACTGGAGCACCAAGAAATGGTGAAAATGGAATTTTTTTGAAGTCATAAAGAAATCAATTTGAATTGAATAAAGAATTCAATTTTTATTTTTATTAATCATGTAGCCTTAAACTGAATAAGACATACTAAAAGTTTATTATAGTTACTATATGTTATAGGAACGTTCAATTATTTAAAGAAGTTGTGACATTATTAAAGGCTTAAATTATTTTTGATTCTTGAAAAAAGTCAAAAAAATATGTTGTTTCACTGGAATTTTACTTGCAGAGGTTGTCATTCCACGGGATATAAATTGAGAAGAAGAAATTTTAGTTCTTAAGTGAAAATTTAAAAACTACAACAAATCGTACTCATTTACATAAGTAAAGCACACAAACGGACACGTTTACATATCCCCTATATAATAATAGCCTAAGTTATCTGCAAGTCTGTCCTCGATTTTATGAAGCGGTTGGACCTGGAATGGATACAGGCATCCATAGTTAGCAAAATTCAAATAGAGTAATGTTTATTTTCTCCTAAACGATCGATTCGATTCTAAAATAAATTGGTATAAATAGGCTTCCTATCACACCGAAAAATACTGCCTTCTTTAAAACGTTCGAAATCCATCCCTTCCCCTATTTTCGAGCTTTTAATGCCAATATTTCAACTCCTATTTTCCCCGGTTAAGAGCAGGCGATTAAATTCATCAGTTTATCCCATAATAAATAGGTAAAAATAACATTTTTCTAGCATTATGACGTCATTCCTTTAACCATCTCATTGAATCATTTCTTATTTTAAATTATTTTAATTATGAATTAGTTTCATACGTTTTATCATTGAACTTAAATATTACGTAAATAAGGCAATTTGACGCAACGTCACGACCTGTTATAATGCCCTTCACATTCATTTTCACGTGTTTAACAGCCAATAGACAAACAATAAACTGCCCTTCCGTTTGAAACAAAAGCCAGAATTGTCATAAATTGAGAATTTGCCCTACTGCGTGAAATCGCCTTTTAATTTTCTTTTCTATTTGGCTTCATTAATAGATTAGGTACACGTATGATCATTTCGCCTTTTTTTTTAGTTTGCGGAGATTTATTCAGATGCAAGACTCGTTATAAACTTGTTTCCACATTTTACATTGCTGAAAATTTAAAATGTTTTGAAAAAATTGTATTTTTTTCTTGAAATATTTTCGTTGTTACTTTTGGGATTATTAACCTTCTTGTGTATTTATGCCATTTTGCTAAAATTTTGGAAGCCAATGGCAGTCAAATGAGAATCTATATTGTATCTCTTTTTAACCTAAACTTGAGTTATATTAAAGTATAATTGTATTGAAAGGATTAGCAAAAAATAAATACGAATTATTCTTACATTCACTGAAATATTACTAGACTATATAGCCAAAACTATTACTACAGTGTACGAAATGACAACTGTAAAATAGTTTTTAATTTTTTCACAGTTGGCTTGGTTGAAAAACAGGGTGCCCCCGCGAACTTGGTGATAAAGCTCTGAACATAGTAACCTAACATTATCTCATGATCTCGCCGTATCCAAACAATCTGTATCTATATTTAAATTTATATTATATTTCTATCCAGCTTCTCTTATGTAACCCATTTCTTATATATTAAACTCTAATAATACTTAAAAATATTACATATAATGAATAATTAAAAGTTCACTATGTAAATGTCTGTTTTCTCAGTAGTTTTGGTTAAATAAGAAAATGTATATAATTATATTACAATGGCTCAAAAAAAAGTTCACTATGAGTAATTGCAATAATTTGCATCTGTTGACTTTGTAAACTGTTAATGAATTAATTGCTCATAAATGTAACTGTCTGTTTTCTCAGTGGTTTTGGTTAAATAAGAAAATGTATATAATTATATTACAATGGCTCAATCTACACTAATTAAAGTTGCCAAAGTAGCAAGGGATACATTATTGTTCGGATGAAATACCTTTACGTTTTAGTAATCATCGCCAATAATTTCACCAAAATTGCCAAGGGGTACCCTATTCTTAAGTAGTACCGGTAAAAAATGGTTTGTTTTTTGGCTGAGAACTATCTGGTTCACTCTCAATAATTTATTTATCGTCATACTCCTCTAGAGTCTCCCGAACCTGTAATGCAGTTTAGAATCACATTGAATTCGTTTAGTCAAACCGTGTGGTTATGTATAATAAACAAACACACAAAAGGACAAACTTCTTAACTTCCAAATATATAAATTAAAAGTTAGATATTTATGAGTCCGTGAAATAGACTCCTAGACTTATATGAAAATAATTTATTGTTAATACCGGTGGTAAAAGTTTCATTGCAACAAAAAATAATCGATGATTCAATTTTAAATTATCACATATGTACCTAATCCATTATTTAAGCCAAATATAAAAGAAAATCATTTACGTCATATCTAAGTTCAGTGATAAAAGATATTAAAATAGTGTAGACGATATTTAAATAGTTTAAAATATGAAATGATTCAATGAGATGTTTAAAGGAATGATGTCACAATGCTAGAAAAAATTGTTATTTTTACCTATTTGTTAAGTGATAAATGGATAAATTTAATCGGCTGCTCTTAACCGGGGAAAATAGGGCTTGAAATAATGGCATATTAAACTCTCGAAAAGAGGCGAAGGGGTGGATTTCAAACGTTTTAAAGACGACAGTATTTTTTGCTGTGATATGAAGCATATTTATACAAATTTATGTTAGAATCGGATAGATAGTTTAGGAGAAGATAAACTTTATTCTCTTTGAATGAATGCCTCTACCCATTCCAGGTACAACCGCATCATAAATTTGCAGACAGATAACTTAGGCTATTATTATGTAGGGGATGTTAATATTTCATAGTTGCCATTTCTAAAATGAAAACTTATTTATTCCCTGTAACTAAGTACATAATTTGCCTATTTTTTCTCTCCAAAAATTTTTTAAATAAAAGTCCAATTTCAAATAACAAAACCTATAACCATACATTAATTTTTATTTAAGATACGGCAACTGCAAAATAAAAACAAATTACATAGAACTTGTCGAGATATTAATTAATGAAAATAAATATCTCGCTAAGATAATAAAATAGGAAAAAAAAACGATTTTCTAAAAATAAATGAGATTAGAGTTTAGAATATTCGAAAATAATCTCAAATACATAAATGCCATCATATATTTATATAATTACATTTGAATTTAAATAGCGTAGATAGGTTTTTATTGTAATCGGTGTACTAAATATCAGGGGATAATAATGCCAAGATTTAGACCGCCATATTTAGAAGCCAACTCAACAATGGAATTGAGCGTGAGGAAAAATAAAAGTGCCATTTTGGTCGATTTTTCGTTCATATCTATCGAATTAGTTGGAATTTAGGAACGCGAATGGGCGACATGACTTCCCCGGATCGTTCCGCGTCTTTTGGGACTTTTGGCGCCCATCTGCGTCCAGCGGTTTCCGAGGAGATAAACGTACATACAAACATACAAACATACATAGTCACAGTCAGATTTTAATATATAAGATATATATATATAGAGAGAGAGAGAGACCATGGTGATATTTTAAGTGATTTTATGTTTAGTGTTTTATTTAGTTAGAACTTATTGCTTGCTTAAAGATAAATATTAGTGAACATTCTAGGAAAGAGATGTAGGAATGTCGATTTTGTGGCTGAAACATATTTATTTGGTATCGGAAAATTACTATATTCCCTTTGATATCCCTTATATTTGAAGCTAATATACAGCTTAATTTTTAAAATAAAAAGGCAGATTCATGACTAACATTGCAGTTACTATTTTTATATTTATCCTAAAGATGTCATAGAATTTACTGGTCTATAATTTGCTGCCTACCCTTGACCCTAATCTTCATACAATATTAGATATATGCAATCTATACATAAGCATATCAATCTTTCAATACTTATATAATATATATATATATTATATATATAATATATATATGGCATATATACAATATATATATATATACTAATATATTCCCATATATATATATGAATATATATATATATATATATATATATATATATATATATATATATATATATATATATATATTATATATATATATATATATATATATATATATATATATATATATATATAAATATATATATATATATATATATATATAGATATATATATATATATATATATATATATATATATATATATATATATATATATTTGACTGGGGTGATTTTTTGCGTGTTTTTGTGTTTAGTGTTTTACTTAGTTAGGGCTAATTGCTTGCTTAAAGATAAATATTAGTGAACATTGGAGGAAATGGATGTCGACCATGTTTGCTAAAAATGGTATTTGGTATTTGTAAGTTATTATATTCCCTTTGATATCCTTTATATTGGATGCTAATATTATGCTGCATTTTTAAAACTTAAATTGCATATTCACGACTAACATTGCATTCATTTTATTTTTAAATGTATAATACGATAAAACATATTTTATCGTATAGGGGTAAAATAGCGGTTTTGGCTCACCAATGATTTTGTGGATCGGCCGGCATTTACTCGAGTCATACCAGATAAGAATTTCACAGATTCTCGATAACAATACCTAGGGGTCGAAAACAGGTGAATTTTAACATGACTTTGAACTTTTAGGGAAAAAATTTATTTGTAAATGTGGCACTGTGGTACAAAGGGAATAAATATTACCATATCAAATTTTATTAGTTTCGAGAATTTAAGTTAGTTTATTGATGTATATAAGATACGTTTTAACAGGCGTTTGATTTTTCAGAGTGTAAGAACTTGTATATTACATTAACTATTGTTTACGACATGGAATCCTGTCATCCCAGAACCTTGAATTGTTTAGATAATAAATTTTCTATTTCTCGAGATCTTTAAATAGGAATTAATACCCCCCGTTAAAATTTGGAAGGACATTAGCCGAGCCTTTTACAGCTCGTTACCGAAACACGCGTGACAGAGCCAGATCAAACATAATGATACATATTGATTTGACCGGATATCGGACGCTTCCTTCCTGGTGTTTCATCCCACCCACCACCTCTTTTTTTTACTTATTATTATGTTCCGTAAGTTAAACACACTTATATATATATATATATACTTCAAATAGCGCTATCAGTTATACACATTTTACGTATATTTACATGTCCAAAAGCTAGAGTTTCAATTATATTTTTTTAATATAAAGCGCTTATCATCATAAGCAGATAGTGCTATTTTCCTTTGAATAACAGTGAATACTTCGTGAGTTTTGCTTAAAATTTTTTTTGCACTTACGCTTTTTTGTGTCTCTTGGAAAAGAACATTTTTGTAATCGTTATGTTTAATTACATGGGAGACCACATTTTTTTTTAACTAATTTAGCTCGATTTCGCTCATCTTTTTCAGTAATTATACATCTTAGCTCGTAATCCAACAAATTCTTTTATGGGCTCCACAGAAAGTTCATCTTTCATCTTTCCAAGAATTTTTTTATTATTCGAACTATATGCTTTATGATCTACCGGATCTCCCAGAACCTTGAAATGTTTAGATAATAAATTTTTTATTTCTCTTTAAATAGGAATTAATACCCCCCGTTAAAATTTGGAAGGACATTAGCCGAGCCTTTTACAGCTCGTTACCGAAACACGCGTGACAGAGCCAGATCAAACATAATGATACATATTGGTTTGACCGGATATCGGACGCTTCCTTCCTGGTGTTTCATCCCACCCACCACCTCTTTTTTTTTATTTATTTTTTTATTTATTTATTTTTTTTATCATTTGGTATCGTTAAGGACATTACATTTGGTATCGTTAATGTTTCCACTTTAGTCACATTTCGTTTAGTATTATAAAACAATAGTTCGTTTCTGCATTAGTCACTTTTCTTGTAGTGATAAGAAACAATAGTTCGTTTCTACTTTCTTTCACTTTTAGTTTCGTTAAGAAGAAACAAAAGTTCGTTTCCGCTTTAGTCACATCTCATTCGGTTAAGAAAAACAAAAGTTCGTTTCACTTAAGTCATATTTCATTAAAGTAATCAGAAACAAAATGTTCGTTTCCATTTTAGTCACATTTGGTTGAGTTTAGAAGAAACAAAAGTTCGTTTCCACTTTAGTCACATTTGGTTGAGTTTAGAAGAAACAAAAGTTCGTTTCCTCTTTAGTCACATTCGGTTGAGGTTAGAAGAAACAAAAGTTCGTTTCTATTTTAGTCACATTTGGTTGAGTTTAGAAGAAACAAAAGTTCGTTTCCAGCTTAGTCACATTTGGTTGAGTTTAAAAGAAACAAAAGTTCGTTTCTACTTTAGTCACATTCGGTTGAGTTTAGAAGAAACAAAAGTTCGTTTCCATTTTAGTCACATTTTGTTGAGTTTAGAAGAAACAAGAGTTCGTTTCCATTTTCGTCACATTTCGTTCAGGTAATAAAGAAACAAAAGTTCGTTTCTATATTCTTCCACATTTCGTTCCATTTCGAGGAAACTAAAGTCCGTTTCTACTTTATTGGCATTTGGATTAGATAATAAGAAACATGTTTCTCCTATTTTGTTTCACAAGTCTGTTCAACATCCCGATATAACACTTCTTTACCATTGTAGTTAAATCTTGCTTTTAATAACAGGAAATAAGTTTACTGTTTTGCAAAAATTTTGAAGTTAGACTCCAACTAATTCAGGAAACTGGTCGTATTTCTTGCCTTGTACAGGTCGAGGATTATTTTTGAAGTGTAACCTGAAAAATGATAAGTAAAGCATCAGTCATCACAGAATGCAATAATCAGTAAGAAAATTACCTATTACAAATTAACAAGCTTTTACTACTCATGGATAAAGAAGATTTTTTTAATAAGACCTTCAAATGAAAATTATGACATTTAATCACAGATTTTTTTTATCTTGAACTTCATTGATCCGGTGTTTTGTCCGTCGTTTAAGAGCCTATCAATGTATGTAACTGTGTTCTAGTCAGAATTAGAGCTGAATAGTCGACCGATAAAATGGTAGTGTGTGAATAATATATTTATATATATATATATAATATATATATATATATATATATATATATATATATACATCCATATATATATATTGGATATATATATATATGTATATATATATATATATATATATAAATATATATATATATATATATATATATATATATATATTTATATATATATATTACTATATATATAATATATATATACATATATATATACATATATATCTATATATATATATATATATATATATATATATATATATATATATATGAAGGTTATATCTTACTTAAACCAAATCATTTGGTAAGTTTAAAAACATTAAGCTATTTTACATTTTGTTTTCAATATGGATGTACCATTATGCAGTGGATGTATCTCAGAGGCGACTTCCGTAACAAAATGGCGTGAGAAATTGCCAGAGAGAAGAATTTGATACCGTAAATTTTCTCCTTTGCCACGTCATAATGACGAATACTCTGAAAATTGCACACTCTTTTAAGTGAATAGTATAATATACGATAGATAATATTACTATTGTTTCAAATGCACATTTCAGTTCTAATACATATAAAACAATTGCAGATGATATCAAAAATCATATTTACCTCAAATTAGGAAGACTCCAGCAGCGTACAATATTTTCCTGTAGAGTGAAAAAAAAGAAATTGTTAATAACCTATGCTGTGCTTTACGATGCTTTTTTCTGTGATTTATGAAAGCCATATATACTTGAAGTTGGTATGTTAAAACGATAGTTTGAGAACGTATAAGGCAAGAATAACATTGTTTTATACACTCTTAGGGGAAAAAGACGAACTAAGAAGGACAAAAAACGGAAGATGTGATGTACAGAAAAACTAATTATTGGAGGATTTATTTATGTGATAGAGATTTACAAACGGAAAAACTCAGTAAAACATTTGTCCAAATCTGGAACTTATACATCCAGTTTTTGGCATAGAATTGATTGGTCGAGGTAACGGATGTCCTGAGAGATATCGTGCTATATTCTGGTGAACTTTTGGTGACAATTGGACCTTTGATCGTCGAAATCAAAAGCTGGTTGAAGGGTCCCGCCCGTAATGTTCCAAACGGCGATCTTTCTCGCCAACGCAGCATTTTGCGAAGACAAGCAGTGGAAACACCTGCAGCGTGAGGCTGGGAATTATCTTGATGAAATCTTATCTCATGATGGCGGAACATGAAGGGTAACACAACGGGGCGTAGAACTTCATCGACATACCGTTGTGCTTTAAAGGTGCCACGGATGACAACTGAATGATTCTACTAATAAATGCAATTGAGCCCCTGTCTCTCACTCCCTGTTGTCGGCCTGTGTGCCGGAAGACAGTCAGGTTGTTATCCCAACGCTGTCCCGGAAGTCTTCAGACAAGTCTTCGCTGGTCATCGGAGCTCATTTTAAAGTGTGACTCATCTTTGATGATTATTCTACTCCAGTAAGGGTCATTGCAGTTCGAATAAACCAGACACCCCTGAAAAACGGACTTGCTGTTATACAGAGGTCAATGTTTCACCCTTTTCCTGCTAACATCGTCTAATAGTGGCATCGATCCTGCCGAAATATCGAGTTATTTGCCGATTAGATCAACCAGCTTCTTTAAGCCCAACTAAACGTCCAGTCTTAAACGCTGACATCTTATTTGAATCATTAAACGAGTCATTTAAGTTTTAAAATTTTTGCTGTTATAGCTGCCATCGTCCCATTACTTAGTGTCTAGAAATCGCTGGCGCCATGACGGTTAAAGCCGCAACTTAATTAAAGGTGCT
The DNA here is from genome assembly GCA_032207245.1 of Pardosa pseudoannulata. NCBI lineage: Eukaryota > Metazoa > Arthropoda > Arachnida > Araneae > Lycosidae > Pardosa > Pardosa pseudoannulata. Next base: position 23,690,979 of record CM063501.1, read on the forward strand.
GAATTGACCAAAATTAAGTTTATTTAAGCATAAAGGTTAAAACTAAACTTCTAATATTCTAAAAATTACAAAAAACATATAGTGTCAATTTTCGAACATCACTTCTTTCCACTGTCCTCTAATGTGTTAAACTTTAACTAGTAGTTGAAAATTTTGAAAGCTTAAGGACTTTTCGAGATTAATAGAATTCTTACCTCCGGATCCATAATTAGAACTTTTTCCCAAACATTATAGGTTTCGTAGTATGTCGTCTCCAATTCAAGTCCCATTTCATTTATGACCAGATTTATGAATCCTAATTCAGAATTTCTAGACTTTACAACGATTTTGTCTGCAGCCTTATTAGAATCATCAGCCCGACTTCTGGGTTCGCGCCATTCTGTGCTCGAATCGTTTTCATCATTTTCACCAGAATTTGCATCAGCTACGCCCGGTTCCTTTTCAGAAGAATTGTCATAGGTTTTATAATAGTCGACGTTATTTTCTTTTTCGTATTCGTCCAAGATGCTGGAATCAAATTCTAATACTGGATTGTCTAATGTAGCTATATTTATAACCAGCTCTGGTGACTCAATAATATCAATTCTTCCAGAATCCTTCGTATAAACTTCTTCCTCTTCAACGAGTTTGTTGCACTTGAAACAATTCGAAAAAAATTTCTGTCTGTAAAATAAATGCACACTATAACCCTGAAAGTTTTTTTTTTTCAATAAACGTATCGGAACAGAACTTAAAGGAACACCTTTATACATATCATTAAATCGAAAAATGTTTTGTCATATTGTATTTTTAAATCGAAAATATGTATTTTCATCATATGTCTCTCTAATTAATTAATTAGATTCTATTTTAAGTCTTTATTTAAGTAAATTTAGTTTTCATAAAGAAATAAGATTTTTTGTACAGAGTGAAAAATCAGAGATTGTTTCAAAAGTCATAACATTTTTCTGACATATGTATAAATATGTAAGTATATATATAAGTAATGTGTGTGTAGTGTGTGTGTGTATTATATATGTGTGTGTGTGTGTGTGTGTGTGTGTGTGTGCGTGTGTGTAATAAGACGGACTTCACATTGGGTGGTTGCAGTCATAAACTTAAAAATGACACCGTTTCAGCTAAAGACTTTTATTAACATAACGTTGGAGGATGGGTTCCCACTTCATCAATCATTGAGACAGGACAAACTGAGGGGTCAGATAGCATGAAGCTATAAGTAAAAAAGCCCTTAACAAATGGGTCAACATCTGCGGGAAAATCTCTAGGAAAATCTGCCTCCGACATCATGCATCTCCTTTTTGTTTGGAAATCTCCTAAATTGTCCACTAGGGCAATATAGAGATATAATTGTTTAGACCCCTTTCTCTGAGGGCGTAAACTGTAGCCCCAGTGGTCAATTTAGGTTAGGGGTTAAAAAGGGGAAAGCAGGAATTTTTAGCCCTTGGTTTAAGTTTTAAAAAAACCTGAGAATTTTCCTAGGTAGTCTTAAGAATTTTATGAAAAATGCCTACATTAATTTCACGATCCAGTTTACTTTTCCCTACATATATATATATATATATATATATATATATATATATATATATATATATATATATATATATACATGTATATATATATATGTATGTATACATATATATAAATGTATGTATATATATGTTAATGTATGTATAAATGTATATGTAAATAACATTTATATATATATATATATATATATATATATATATATATACATAAATAATCGTTGATTAATTGGTAAATATATAAATATTACTGACAGAAACGAGTGTTCTGTTTTTAGTAACGACGGCGGTAAATTCATTTCAATTTATTACGGTTTTAATTACTTTCAAATTTACTTACTATATATAAAATTACTGTTTCATAAATACTTTATTCCAATTTTATATTCAAGTGCTGTATTGAATTATGCTGGTTGGTAATTTTGGGGATAAAAAAGTTTTAAATTATGTTTGAAGTGAAAACGTTAATAGTAAAATTATTTGAACATATCATTTATTTTTAACATCTTTGTCATTTCATCTCAGGTAACACTACAAAAATAGAGTATTATTATTTTTATTAAATTTGTTAATTATATATAGCTATTTTTTGCTTTTACGTATCTAAATGTTCTAAAATACATTACGGGAAAAGTGAAAAAAAAACCAAGTAAATTAATTTTATTTTATATTTGGAATTTCAAAATTTCTGAATAAGTCTTTATCTTACTTACATTTTTTGTTTAATCGTACGTAAAAACTTCGGAGCCATTTTGATCGCCCACTAAGAAGTCGGAAGGAAACACTTTTTCTGCTGTTTCGTAAATCTATTAGAACGGCATATCTATAAACTGGAAAAATATATAACTCTCGCAGGAACTGTATTACATATGTTCAAGATAGATGCAAGTAAAACTTTTTAAATGATTATGACTTTTAATAAAATATTTTTCTCAGATCGCTTCTTAACCAGCAGCAGAAAATTAGCAGCTAACGTTAGAATTAAAACTTTTCAAGATGGCGCCGAGGTAGTATTAAACTTTTAATTGTAACTTTTTTCTTTGTTTAATCCCTTGTTTAAAATGTTGAGCTATCTTGTATTGTTTTCATTGTTGCAACAATGTTTTATTGTTTCACATTCTTGGATATTGTATGTATAAAAAGAAAGCATTGGATGACAACAAGGTAAAATACGCACGTGTGCCTGTATATATATGTATATAGGTTTCGCATCAAAACAAGGTGACCCCGCCAACTTGGCGACATTCTAATTTATAAAATTCGGAACTACTTAAGAATTGGGTTCCTCTTGGCAAATTTGGCGATAATATTGGCGATATTTACAGAAACACAAAGGTAATCCATCCAAACATTGTACTTCTTGCTTTTTTAGCCAATTTTAATTAATGCACAGTGCGCCATCGTAATACAATTATATTCTCTTACTTAATTAAAGAAAACAACTTGAAAACCGGACATTTATATATATATATATTATATATTTATATATATATATATA
>CM063501.1:23698999-23703999 GCA_032207245.1 Pardosa pseudoannulata
ATGATTATACAAAATTACACAAAATGATTTCAAATTTTCAGATTATTCATTACAGACCTACAATGAATTTCTGCCTACTTTTTCTGTTGGTGTTTATTATTTTTTTTAATAACATGGTTATATTATTCTTGTATTTAATCGACGTAACACCTTCAAAAATTTGTTTTTTTTTTACATTTTTTTAAGTATTTAAACATTTTTCATTCTTTCAAAACAAACTGTACTGAAATATGAGTTATATCAGTACAATTTTTGCATTTAATATCATATCTTTTAAGAAAACTATAAAAAATTTAAATACATTTTGCTGATAATGGTGTTTTTTCAACTTGCTTGGATTGTAAATATTACACAAAATGATACACAAAATTACGCAAAGTGATTTCAAATTTTTAGTTTATTCATTACAGACCTACAATGAATTTCTGCCTACTTTTTCTGTTGGTGTTTATTATTTTATTTAGCATTTATTGTATTTAAAATTAAATTTTTAAACATTAATTTTTTTTTTAATTTAATCCCCTGATGAAATTTTACTAATACTTTTTAACAATTTAAATAGGTTTAGAATTATACCTAAGGAATATTGTTTAAAAAAGCGCCAAAATTATTAATGAAATTCACTTTGGGTTGTAAATCTGTACACAGTGTGTCATTTTATTTTCTTAATTTTTTAAATGACCTCTTAATTTTCACTTTATTTAAAATTTCTTATTTTTAGAAACAAAGTAAATTCAGAAAAATTAATAAGTAAAAATCGAGTACAAATCCCATTTATTTGCGATAATAATTAAAGATGTGATAACACAAAAATGAGAAAACTATTTCGATTTAAAACTGCATAAAAGCAATATGTCTCCTTAAGTTATGTTCATTATTTCTTAAAACTTCACCTATTAAACTTTGGTATAACTATATGATAATTATATAACTGATGTGATTATTAATAATATATATTGTGATAGTATTATAATATAGTAATATATTGTGATAGTATTATAATGTAGTAATATATTGTGATAGGTATTATAATCCTCTATATAATAATAGCCTAAGTTATCTGTACGGCTGTTCTCCAATTTATGATGCGGTTGGACCTGGAATGGATAGAGGCATCCATTCAAAGCGAATAAAGTTTATCTTCTCCTAAACTATCGATCCGATTCTAAAATAAATTTGTATAAATATGCTTCATATCACAGCAAAAAATACTGTCGTCTTTAAAACGTTCGAAATCCAACCCTTCCCTCCTTTCCGAGAGTTTAATGCTATTATTTCGAGCCATATTTTCCCCGGTTAAGAGCTGGCGATTAAATTTATCCATTTATCACTTAATAAAGAGGCAAAAATAACAATCTTTTCTAGCATTGTGACATCATTCCTTTAAACATCTCATTTAATCATTTCATATTTTAAACTATTTAAATATCGTCTACACTATTTTAATATCTTTTATCACTGAACTTAAATATTACGTAAAGGATTTTCTTTTATATTTGGCTTAAATAATAGATTAGGTACATACGTGATAATTTTAAATTTAATCATCGATTATTTTTTGTTGCAATGAAACTTTTACCACCGGTATTAACAATAAATTCTTTTCATATAAGTCTAGGAGTCTATTTCACGGACTAATAAATATCTAACTTTTAATTTATATATATTTGGAAATTAAGAAGTTTGTTCTTTTGTGTGTTTGTTTATTATACATAACCACACGGTTTGACTAAATGAATTCAATGTGATTCTAAACTGCATTACAGGATCGGGAGACTCTAGAGGAGTATGACGATAAATAAATTATTGAGAGTGAAGAAATAGTTCTCAGCCCAAAAAACACACCATTTTTTTACCTGCCTCATTAGGTACTTAACAGTTCTGGAATATTAAAAATTTTACTAATCCCGTCATATGATGGGCTATATGCTAGTGTAGTAATATATTGTGATAGTATTATAATGTAGTAATATATCGTGATAGTTATATACACTGTAAATTAGTTTTACATAAATAAAATATGCTAGCTTGGTAATATTCTAAAATGTTATATATGATGGAACATAATGGACCTAACATAATAAATATATGAACATAACATAATGTAACATAGAATTTTGAAAAAATATTCACATAAACATTTCCGTACTCATAACAAATCTATTATTGACCTATCTGTGAAAAGCTTTCTTCCTTCTTCTATTTCAAGGTGTTATTATAACAGGTAGATCTTAAACTGTCTGATGCCACCCGAGAAATAACAATTTAATTTATCTTTCAGATTTTCTTTGACACTGACTTTTTAAACGTCATCCGTGGATGAAATTCCGCATTCTCAATGTTCGAAGCGATAATACGCGACATTAATGTTTTTTGTAAACGCTTCTGTTAAAAAGTAGTTTTGAGACAACCAAAGATCCTAATGCGCAAAAACAAAACAACATTTTAACTTAAAGACTCGTTCTTTGGCCTCCGGCATTCAAGTGGGATCATCAAATCCTAATACTGACTTGTAAAAACCTGTAATTTTTTGATAGAGTTGAGGATTTATCAACACCCATTCGTCACGTTAGACTATCAGGTATGATCCTGCTGTTATCTGGTAAGGCAGAACTCTTTTAAGTAAGCTATCACAGCAAAGTACTACTTTCAACATTTTTCGAGAATTAATAACATGGTTGCCAAATTCCTTTTTCCTCCTGGAACCAACGTTTCAATTTAAATCTCCGTGTTTACGGAACACCTTCCACATAGCGTTTCAAATAAGAAAAGGGCACTGTTTCGGGCGATTGGTCGCGTTCTATTTTGTTCCTCTCCGACCAAGGAGGCACTGGACCGAATCGCCGAATTTTTGCTCGACAACCCCTCACAAAAGCGAACGTCAAAATTAATTACCACCCAGAATTTTCGGATAGGCGTCGGTTTTTAACCGACTTTGCGCCGCAAGGCGTCGAAGTCGTAATTACGAACACAGGCTCCCCCCTTCGCTTTGTGTTCGCAGAGGGGGGAGGCGTTGAACCTATCTGCAATTGGGGTGTTGAGTCAGCCAGCGGCACGCATCGTTCCACTGGGGTGCATTTTTTTTTTCGTTGCGCAAAACTGTTAGAGCCTTAATTTGCTGGTGATGAGTGAATAATTGTTGGAGTTGGGTTGAGAGGATAAAAGTCCTGGTGCGGAAAAAATTAAATTTGGTATTAGACAATGAAACCACTGAAATGTGATGTATTTTAATATTGCATTATGCTGAGTTCTTTCTCTTTTTTAAATATACACTTTTAAAATTTTTTTAAATATCCACTACTGCTACTGCTAATAAAGATTATTTAGTGACCTTTTAAATATTTTTTTTCAAATTTTTTTCATTAAACAAATATTCCATTTATTTAATCTTTATACTACTTGATAAAAAAAAATATGTCCACAGTTTTAATGTACTGTTTTATTTTCAATGTCAATCTCTATATCCGAGATTCAACTGAATTGCGTTTTTCATTCCTTGCTCAAACCTGTAATGGTCTTAATTTCCACTGTAATGAGTGAGTAATTGTTGGAGTTGAGTTGACAGTATAAAAGTTCTGGAGCGAAAAAAAGTAATACCAATATTAAACTATAAAGCCAGTAAAAATAACATGCATTTTAATATCTCGTTTATACTGAGTCTATTATACGAATCACTAATACTCATATGTCTACAGCTACTGCTATTAAAAACTATTTGATTAAATTAAATTATTTTTTAAGTTTCTTTCTTTAATTATGTGGCTAAACAAATATTCCCTTATTTGAAATCTATCTACTTCTTCATAAAAAAAATGCATACATATGGATATAATGTAACATTTTATTTTCAACGTCGATATCTCCACCTTAGATTTCGCTAGAAGTGTACTTTTTTTTATCTTTTTTACTTGGCATTAAACTGTCATACATTGAATTTGCTTGCGATAGGTGAATAATTATTAGAGTTAGTTGTGCTGAGAGGATAAAAGTTGGGACGGAAAAAATTAAATTCTGAACTAATGAAACCACTGCGATAGGACGTCTTGTAATATAGCGTATTTTCTTTATCTTCTATCTGTAAAGGGGTAAAATATTTTACTTTGTTACTGCTATTGCAACTAAAAGTAATTAGCTACTTTATTATTATTAATTAATTATGCTTCAAATTTCTTTCATTAATTCTGCTATAGCCCAGTCAACTGAAAAGATACAGTTAACGATGGGTTTCAGAAAATAAGTTATTAATCCTTGAAAAGTTTCTAAAAGGATTAACCAGTAAATATAAATGTGCGTGATGTGATTGCATAACTGTATTATTTATTAATAAAAGTTGGAATCATATATATATATATATATATATATATATATATATATATATATATATATAGATATATATATATATATATATATATATATATATATATATATATATATATATATATATATATATATATATATATATATATATATATATATATATATATATATATATATATAATATATATATATATATATATATATATTTATATATACATATTATACATATATATATACATACATATATATACATATATATACATATATAATATACATATATATACATACATACATAATATACATATATATACATAATATACATATAAATAGTATATATATATATATATATATATATATATATATATATATATATATATATATATATGTATATATATCCAAAATTGCTGCAGTTAAATATTTTATACTAGCACAAAGTTTTATTAAAAACATTTTATTTAACAATAATATATTATTATAATTTTTTTCTGGTTTACCACCCAGGTTATGTAGTGGTTAGCATGTTGTGCTCCCACCCGATGGGCTTGGATTCGATTCCTGAGAAAAGCTTGGATATATTTGTGTTGTCTCCTCATAGAGCGATATTATACATATATGGTTTTTCAACAAATAAAAGAGGATATCAAAAATCAGCAGATTGTATTGCAAAACGTTAGTAAAAAGAG
>CM063501.1:23708999-23746499 GCA_032207245.1 Pardosa pseudoannulata
AGTCCTCCTGAGCCCTGTGATTTCCATTTGTAAAAATTGTACATACTCCATTTTAATTAAGAATAAACGTTGTTATTGTTTTCTAAGCTGTACGAAGTGGCATAACTACTTCGACACCCACACGCTACCCGAGAATCCCGTAACGTTACACTATAGAATAGGGGAAACACGTGACCAGTCCTGCCAAAAGAACCTCGAAACCAACAAAATTGCCAATCAAAGATGAATATTCCCTTCCATTTTCTCCAGGCCGAATAAAATCATGATAAAACAAATCGTACTCACAAATTCTGCTTTGCCCGAGTTTTCTCGGGATAGTAATTAACTGCAGTACATACTAACCCGCGATAACTCGGGATAATCGGGCAAGAGGTTAAGTAATAAAAACTGTTTCTAGAAACCTCCATTCCATTAATTCTTTAACCAATCACAGTGGAAACAGAAATTGTTTTTATCACTTCAATTTTTTAAGGGAAAATCATGGTCTCCGATGTTTATCTTTCCCTAAATCTTTTCTCAGATTCTTATCTTCCGTTGAACTCATCAACGGGGAAAAAAATGCGGATGGTAAGCCACTCCAACCAATCATTACAACTTTTTGGAAAAGAAACAATTAAACAATTAATGGATAGGTTGAGATTAAGTATTTTGCTCAATAAATTGGGTAAATCCGTTCATTATCATGGTTTCATGTAATTCTGTAAAGATAGCGAAAGATCTTTTTTCGTTGTTATTGTTAAAGTTCTTATAGATACTAAGTCAAAGTTTGCCAAATCTTTTTTGAACATTATTTACTTTTGGTATAACTTATACATATTTATCTATTTATTATCACCAATTTATGTAATTGTACATTGTAAAGATAAACAAAAACTTTTTTCGTTGTTGATATTGTATTTATTGTTTTAAATAAACAACGTCCAATTTTGGGCTTTTCCAAAAAGTTTATTTAGGTGTTAAATATTGAAAATGTTTGAAATACTACTTGGTATTGATGTAAATTCTACATATTTATTCATTTATTATCATTTATTCATTTAATTGTACATTGCAAAGGTAAATAAAAACTTTTTTCGTTATCAGTATCTATTCAACAATACTAGGTCAAAATTTGGAATTTTTTGTAATGTTTTGATTTTAAATATTTATTTTAAAAATATTATTTAGTCTTGATATAAATTCTGCATATTTATCTATACATTATTGCCGATTAATTAAATTGTATTTTCTAAAGATAAATAAAAATTTTTTTCATTGTCAGTATTGTATTTATATTTTTAACTATACTAGGTGAAAGTATAAAACTTTTTTTTAATATTTTGGTTTTAAATATTCAATTTAAAAAAATAATATTTGGTCTTGATATAAATTTTATATATTTATCTATTTATTATCCCCGATTCAATTAATTGCACTTTGTAAAGATAAATAAAAACTTTTTCTAATCTGTATCATATTTATTTTTTTACACATACTAAGTCAAAGTTTGGACTTATTATAAAAGTTTATAATGTTTTGGTTTTAAATATTCAAATGTTTTTAAATATTACTTCGTTTTGATCTAAATTATGTATATATATATATATATATATATATATATATATATATATATATATATATATATATATATATATATATATATATATATATATATATCCATTCATCCTCAATTTATATAATTGTACATTGTAAAGATAAATAAAAGCATTTTTCGTTGTCGGTATTGTATTTATTGTTTTGCATTCAATAGGTCAAAGTTTGGACTTTTCCAAAAAGTTTATAATATTTTGTTTTTAAATATTGAACTTTTATTTTAAATACTATTTGCTATTGATGTACATTCTACATATTTATTCATTTATTATCATCAATTCATGTAATTGTACATTGTAAAAGTAAATAAAAACTTTTTTCTTTGTCAGTATTTATTTAACTATACTAGGTCAAAATTTGGAATGTTTTTAATGCCTTGGTTTTAAATATTCAGTTTACAAAATATTATTTGGTCTTGATATAAATTCTACATATTTATATATTCATTATCAACGATTCATTTAATTGTACTTTGTAAAGATAAATAAAAAAATTTTCCCTTATCTATATAATATTTATTTTTTTACACATATTAAGTCAAAGTTTGGACATTTTATAAAAGTTTTTAATGTTTCGGTTTTAAATATTTAATTCTATTTTAAATATTATTTCGTTTTGATGTAAATTCTATATATTTATCTATTCATCATCATCATCAATTCATGTCATAGCGTCATTGTAAAGATTAAAAGAAACTTTTCATTTCGATGTTAATATTCTTACACATAAGAAGTCATAATTTTACTGTGTTTGGATTATTTTAAAGTTTATAATATTTTGTTAATAAATATTATTTTCTATTGATATAAAATGTATTTATTTATTTGTCCATTATGATAATTGTACCATTGTAGAGACATAACTGTAGAAGTAAAAGAAAAAAATTTTTTGCTGTCATTATTAAATTTCTTACAGATGTTAATTCAAAGTTAATACGTTTGGACTCATTAAACTTTTATAATATTTCAGTTTTAAAAATTAAAATATTTTTCAAATATTATTTGTTTCTAATATAAACTCTAAATACTTGTTTCTGTTTGTTATTAATCAATTTTTAAAAAGTAAAAGCGATTGATAGCAAACTCAAGTTATTTCTAAACTGTTTTAACTAACTCTACTAATTATAACCAATTCGAATAAACTTGCTACTGTAAAGATAACGGCAGAACATTTAATTTTCATTTTACAGTTAATTTTCTTATAGATATTAAAAATGCAACGTTTACTCAAGTAGATCTAAATATTTCGTCCCTGCAGAATCAAAATTTTCAAATTTTGTACTCATAAGAAGTTTATAATATTTTGACTTTAAATATTTAAATCATTTAAATATCATTATCATCTGATAAAAATTATTTATTTCTAATGATATTTGTCATCAATTATTTATAATATGCTAAATTGAATCAATAGCAAAATAAATATTAATATTTATCATTTTTACTTAAATGTCATTTTAATTAAACTTTTGAAAAATACATAAAATTAATAAGCAGCTAATGTTAAAATATTAAATTTTTTTAACTTTATAGATGAGACTAGAGAAGCTTATTAAAAGGCTAATGCATTTAATGTAATAAAATTTTACTTTTAAAATTTGTAACATCTAAATCTATTTTGTTATGCTTTCATAATTAATTTTCAAACTAAGTTGATTTAGAAAACATCAAATTAAATTCTACAAATCGTTTACAAGTTATATGTGTGTGTGTGTATATGTATGTATGCATATATATATATATATATATATATATATATATATATATATATATATATATATATATATATATATATATATATATATATATATATATATATATATATATATATATATATATATATATATATATATATATATATATATATATATATATATATATATATATATATATATATATATATATATATATATATTATATATATATATACACACACATATATATATATATATATATATATATATATATATATATATATATATATATATATATATATATATATATATATATATATATATATATATATATATATATATGTATATATATATGTATATATATATATATATATATATATATATATATATATATATATATATTTATATGTATACATATATATATATATATATATATATGAATGCATGTATGTATGAACATATATCTGTACTGACTAAAGAGGATAGTTTCAAATTTTGTAAATGACAGGATATCCTTTTCCTTTTGTATTACATCACATGGTGTCAAAACTACATCGATATTTACGCATTAAGTGCATGATTTTATTTTAAAAAAATTAAGATGACAGTAATGTACAGCTTCGCTTTTGCTCCTCCTGATCTTCGGAACAGGTGCTAAGATTTTTCCCTTTCCATAGCTTCCTGCACCGGGTAAGATTCAGCAATTTGCACGTGTCTTCAACCACAACACTTGGTGATGCAAATCAGGCAATTTCAGGCGGGTACACAACAAAGGACGGCAATTACGCTGGGCGTTCGCACAGAACCGCAAATTTTGGGAGAGAGGAAAAAGAAATGGAAAAGTTTTTGACGTCCAGTCACCGCATTGTTAGACATAGCGCGGTTGGCCAAGTTGCCTGGAAACAGGAAGCAGCAGACGGTGAGACTTTGACTGACAACACAAAGGAAAGGACCTGCTGCTGATTTCTCACCTCTTGCCTATTCACAGAGAGTTAATTTTGAGCCGCAGTTATCGCAACTTGTTGCTTTTGTCGGTGAATTGTTTGCTTCCGTTGGCAAAAGTTACTTTCTCAGACAACAGTTGGTGAAATAAATTACCAGTAAGTGGTACTCATGTCAGACTTCACGTAATCCTCTAAATAGATGGAACGAAATTCAAATAACAATTGAGGAAACATGAATGATCTGATTTATGTCATTATTGAGATGTTTGTTTTGAAGTTACGTTTGTTTATATTAAAGGATTTTAATGGTATCTGTTATATCTATTTGATATTTGATATATGAATAACATATAAACAGCATATAAAACACAAAATATACAAAATATTTTCTAGATCTCTTAGATACTTGTTTATGTAATTCAAATTATATAGATTTACACTTTACTCAAATTCAGTTGGTCAAATAATGTAGTAATAATTGGCACTCATATTAGACTTTAATTAGTGCTGTAAATCATAGATTGACAAAGTTATCTATATCGACTTTCATGAGTTCACACAGATCTGCAAGAGGTCCATGTCAACAAAAAGTTTTAATCTACCTAACAGAAAACATAAACGTGTTTAAGTACTTGTTAATCTTGTGTTTTTGTACCTATTAATCTTGTGATTCAAAATTCAAAATTAGGGTAGTGTTTCAAAACTGCTCAGCAAGTATATAATTTCACCTGACCGCTATGAAGTAAATTTGGTATTTATTTCGTGACATTTCCATACATTTTTCTTTCATTTCTGCGTTTTGGATGCCTTGACTAAAACTTTATCCTCGGTGATGTTCGTTCGGGTATAAATATGACAGTATCAGTCTGGTTTCGAAACGATCCCTGAAAAGGAGTAAAGAAAGAGTGTTTTTAAAGTTGTTTTTGTTTACGTTAAAGAATTTTAATGAAAGGTAGTATATCAATTCAATATTTAACGAAGAATAGCATATAAGCAGCATATAAGATATAAAAATAGCATAAACTATTTTTTAGACGTTTACAAGTTCACCTATATTATTCAAAGAACATATATATGGACATCTTACAGGAGAATTATCAGTAGTTATAATATTAAAATAATCAATCAGAAATTTACTTTCACCTTTAATGTTCCAAACCACAAGTGTTCACAAACATAGTAATTTTATAAACTTTTTTTTTACTGCGCCGTTTATTAATCTGAAAGACATATTCTAGCTAAAGAAACCAAATAAAAAGACAAAAATTATTTTTTTATTCCTAAAAATAGCTTACAAGGGTCACGAAGATTCTCTTAAAATAAATTGTCCAAAATTAAATCCTCGTGTTCATCAAACCATAATTGAACAAGTTTTCGTTACATGAATAAGAGCATTATCACGGATTAAAATTCCATCTCTTGCAAGAAACAAAGTTTGTATCATAGAGTGGATCTGGTCAACTAAAACTTCTCTGTTCTCACCAGTGATATAACTTTTCAGAATTACGATTAGTCTAACAGAAAACCAAGACACGGCTGTCCATACTAGACAGATCACCTCCATTCTTGACAGCTGATAGCATACAATCAAGATCATACTCTTGCCTTCAAGCGTGTTATTCTCATGAAAAAGTGTGAAATACGATTTTCCTAACCATATAATTGTTTCCAATTATCAATCTACCAAATTAAATGATTTCAGCACTACTGTAAACGACGATTGGCATTACCATCTGTGGCAAGTGACTTGGGAATTGCTGCTCTGCCGTTTATTTTCTGTTTATGAAAGCGCTTTCTAACTGCATTCATTAAAATGAGAACATAGAAGCTTATTGATCTCTGCTGTCAATTTGGCTGAAGTTGTTTTCTTTTTAGGCATTAGAATCCTTTTCAATATCTGTCGGTCTCTTTCACTCAGATTTTCCTTTTGTCCACTATTTTGCTTTGCCAAGCTTGTCCTGCTGGACTGTGTATACACTGTTAAGACTTTTTACACTGTAGCATTAGAAAAGCCTAAAAGCTGGGATGTTTCAGTTATAATTGCTCCAGCTTGTCCAGCTAATACAAATTGACCTTTTTGAAGGTTTGACATTTTACACTTTTCATAAATATCTAAGAAGTGTAAAATTATATTTAACACTAGATCTACGGATGTTGTTTAAGAAGCGCATTATTAAAGGTCATTTTTTCTTTTGCCAATTGTTGGACTGTGTATAAGAAAATGTCAGTTTTTAGAATATAATTAGAAAAGTAAAATGAATGTTTCAGTTATAATTGCTTTAGCTTGTCGAGATAATACGCTTTTTTAAAAGTTTGACATTTTACACTTTTCATAAATATCTAAGTATAAAATTATATTTAAAACACTGGTAGCTAGGATTATATTTTAATGCTTAAGAAGCGAATTCTTAAAGGTCACTTTTATTCACGGGTGTTTGTGTAGTATTGATACCACTGATATGTAGAGAGATGGTTGTTACGAAAGAAAAGTATTTATTCCGTAAAATATTTTCAATTTTCTAAAATATTCTTCCTAACACCAGATCCAATGAGTCAAAGTCATCATCGATTCATCAAACGAAAGAATTTCAAATTTTAATGCGAAATGAAGGGTCACTGACGGGAAAAATGAATATTATGCTACATTTTTATTACATTAGAAAAAAATAATTAATCGAACATCCTTATATTCATTCTGATGCTGAAAAGCTGAATTTGACAAAGCAGTTTTTGAGAATGTATGCATAATTTTACGTTATAGTTAGGAATTATTAAAACTGAAATAACTGATAAAAGAACACAACACAAATGTATTGCCTTTATTTGATTCATTAATAAATGAAAATTTTGATTTTATTTTATATTTCAAAATACTTTTCAAAATGGTCGGCAACTGCAATTTTCATTGAATATATTACATCGAAAATAGTATTAATTTTTCTAAAATTCTTTCTTATTTCGTTTTCTGTATTTTTTCATAAAGTTAATTTCATAATGAGTATGTTACCTTTATGTTAGTTTAATAATTCAATATAAATAAAATATCTGTATCACAGCAAAATATAGTTCATCAAGGAATATAAGATTTTTCCATCTGTTGATGCATATAGCATTCACACAGTTTTTTATGTGAATTATTTTTTTTTTTTGCTTTTTTTTTTTTTTTTTTCTATTTCAATATTTTATTTATATTTTCATTTATATTATTTTTATTTTTTTTTTCTTATTTTGTTAATATTTATAATCAATATGTATTTTTTTATATTATAGCATTCACACACCCTGTTAGGTTGGCTACGAATGAGAATATGCCAAGTCAGTCTATATTTCATGTATGAAAATGCATATATATCTAACCTGGGCTATTAATTACTTTGTATATTACTTTCAATGACTGATAATGACTACATTCTGTGTTATGGGTTATAATCATGTAAGGTAATAATAATCTACACTGCGGTGTGTGTTGGTACCGCGTACACACACACACACGCACACACACACACACACACATATATATATATATATATATATATATATATATATATATATATATATATATATATATATATATATATATATATTATATATATATATTATACATACATATACATATTTCGATATATACAATATAATACATCGAATACATATTTTTCAACATATTGTATACTATATATATATACATATTTCAATATATATAATATATATGAATTTATATCTATATATATATATATGTATATATATATATACTGTTGTGTGTAATGGTTTTAAAATATTTCTGTATTGCATGTGTATGATATACAAAATTTATATGCTAATTTCAAATATGTCTGGAATATCGCCAGGCTCTTCAAAGGAATTTGGAAACCTTGTTATCCATGCCAACGCTGGAGGAAGAACCCGTGTCAGACATACTGTCTCCCTTACTGAGCCAATAATGGAGAGGTGTTTTGGTCAACTACAGCTTTTTTGGGCCAGGATCGGTGAATCCGGTTTGAGTGGGTGTTTCCTGGACATACCTTGGAATGAAGCTTAAAAGAGATCGGAAATGATGAAGAGGTGCAGATCTGCGGGTTTTTTTCCAGAGAGGTTTGTCTCTCGAAGTTGTGCTCGTCTACGATTTTTTTGGGGAGAGAGAGAGAGAGAGAGAGAGGTTTGTTTATGTTGTGTTGATCTGTGATTTTTGTTCCGAGAGTGTTTTTTTTCTCGAAGTTGTATACCAATCTTCAATCTAACACTCATATGTGAAGAAAACACTGTTTGTGTATTTTTTTAATGCACATACATGTATATATAATTCTGTAAATATTAAATAATTATTGCAGTATGAAACTTGTTGTGGTTGGTGTTAATGGTGTTGTAACGTTCAAGTTCTTACAATATATATATATATATATATATATATATATATATATATATATATATATATATATATATATATATATATATATATATATATATATATATATATATGTGTGTGTGTGTGTGTGTGTGTGTGTGTGTGTGTGTGTGTGTGTGTGTGTGTGTGTGTGTGTGTGTAATCATATAAATAATATTAAGCATCAGTGAAAATGCTGATGGTTATATACACTTATGTCCAAAAATATCCATGTGTACTCAAAAGAATGATATTCAATAAAATATCCAATTAATGTGATCAAGGTTTGCAGGGAACGTGTGCAAAATCAGTCTAATTAGCCTTATTCCGATATGCAAATCTTAGCTTACGTCATCTAAGGGTGAATCAAGTGTTTTGCTAAAAGTGAATATTTAGGTGAATTTGTGTGATACAGAATTGGATTTCAGTGTGTAAAGACTCAAATATGTTTGTTATGGCTTTAAAGTGTCATTTGAAAGAATTTGTGGAGTGGCGACGCATAGGCCGTTTAAGAGTAGGGCATGTAATCATGGTGACCGACAAAAGTCTGAATATTTTAAGAGAGGCAGTCTCGTCATTATGGAAGATAACGAGGAAATTGTTGTAAGAAGACTTGAATCTTAAACAAATGACAAGCTACAACTTTAGCAATAACTACCCGTCATAGCAGGGTGTCAATTGCTTGCGAGTTAAGTTCGAAGTTTGTAGCCGCCTCTGTAACTGATATATGATGGAAATGGTATGCAGAAGTTAAAGAGAAAAGCTTTTATGGATGAAATCCTAGGGTATGTATTTAACTGTCTTCATAAAAAAGAGGGATTGCTTTCATTGGTGTAAAGAACATCAGAACCGGAGTGAAGACCGGTGACTCAATAGTACCTTACTGATAAGTCGAGTTTTAGTTTTATAGAAGATTCTAATCTTGTTTTCATCAGGAGGCAACCAGAAACACAAGTTTATTATTCGAACATTTTGGAACGGGACCGTTTTTGTAGTGAAAATTTGATGGTAGAGGGCTTATGTTTTCAACAGCAAATCTGTGACCACCCAGAGGTTTTGGAAGGATGTCTTAGAGCTTTATGTAAGACGTTTTAAGAGAGCATATGCATCTGACTTTTTATTTATGGATGATAAAGCTCTTCCACATCGAGCAAACTTTGTCAACGAAATTTTTGAAAGTGAAGACATTGAATGGTAAAAGTGAAGACCTTGGGCATCAGAGACTCATAATCTTAACCTGGTAGAGAATTTATGGGGCTACCTTGGACAATAAGTTTTACGTAGATATCCTTCTCTTAGAGACGTAAAGACTATGAGCAAGTTATTGCAAGAAGAGTGGAATTTAATTCACCGACTTGAGTTTAATAATATTACATGGACAGACGTTGTAAATTGTGTACACGAAAGGGAAGACGTCTTTCTGGGTTATTTTTATTACTACTAATTTTTTTTGTGAACACTCTTTGTCCCTTTTTATCGCAGTTTCTATTATTCCATGCTGCAATTATACATCACATATTACATGAAATGATAAAAAAATTCCTTTGGATTTATGTGTTATAATGTTATAACGTTATTCCAGAAAACTTCACACGAAATTATATTTCAGAGTCTGAGAAATCTGAGAATTAATACTTGTAAATATAATTTTGGATTTGAGTGTATTATTTATTTATGCTCCTATACATTTATATATTCACACATCCATTTCGCAACAGTTAATATATGACTGGCATCCCCCTCACCAAAAGCAGTCAAATAAAGAGCGAAAGTCTTTCTGGTCGTTCCCTCTCTCCTGAAAATTCATGACTCCCCATCTTGACACAATGAAGCGTAAACTCATCATGGAATCGACGGCGAAAGAATTCGGCTTGTAGAGGAGGGGGTCATCCATTGTTTGACCACACTAGGGACTCCTTGTTTTCATTCCTACCGAATAGGAAGTGAGACTAGGAATTTCACTTCCAGTGACATGTTAGGTCCGTCACACGCTGAATATATTAAAGAGAAAAGGAGAAGTAATTTCCTCGAGCTAAATTTCACTCAAAATATAAATGGCAGATGTTTGCTAAGTCACAGCTGTAACGTTAAGGCTTATTCTTGGTTGTCTCAAATGCAGTGCTACCTTTTTTATTTGGATTTTACAGTGAGAAATTCCGTCATAAAATACAAATTTCTCTTTCTCCAAAAATAGGATTTTGGGGGAACATGATACCCAAATATGGTCAAAATAATAAACTTTTTAATGTTATCCACTCAAAGTATCGTTCTAACCATTGCACTCATGAATGAAAAGTTTAAAATATGTAATTTTAAAGTTATTACGTATACCAATTATTTATAAATTTCACTCAATATAAATGACAGATGTTTGATAAGTCACAGCTGTAACGTTAAGGCTTATTCTTGGTTGTCTCAAATGCAGTACTACCTTTTTTATTTGGATTTTACAGTGAGAAATTCCGTCATAAAATACAAATTTCTCTTTCTCCAAAAATAGGATTTTGGGGGAACATGATACCCAAATATGGCCAAAATAATACACTTTTTAATATTATTCACTCAAAGTATCGTTCTAACCATTGCATTAGGGAATGAAAAGTTTGAAATCTGTAACTTTAATGTTTAAAAATTATTTACGTATACCAGTTATTTATAAAGGTTTTCATTAGTAAATATAAGCTTTTAAGGTTTTTTACTTTACGGTTTTCTATAAATTATAAGTATTAAAAATTCTAAGGCGTATTTCATTTATTTATTTTTGTTTTTTAAGGTACAAGCTTTATATTTTTACTTTCTTGTATAGTACAGCCGCGTGGCAGACATCATGTCGATAAAACAAATGCAGTATCTCGAATCCGTAGTATACGGAAAATTATTGTAATTCACCAAAATTTCAACCTCGAGATTTTGATAAGCGTTCACTTTTTGAAAATCTTTAACTCCGAAAATGCCCTTTTTTTGGATTTATGTTATCGTGTATAAACACTTAAACTCAAGTGCATTTTAACTAAGAGAAACCAAATTTTTAATACATACATTAAAGCAAAAGTTTAGTTTTATATCAATTTTTTGGCTCCTTTCTAAATAGTTACTTCAAGTTACTAGAGTGCATTTTGACTTAGAGATACCAAACTTTTAATACATAAATTAAAGTAAAATTTTAGTATTATATCAACTTTTGGGCTCCTTTTTAAATGGTTACTTCAGGTTACTCGAGTACCTTTTGACTTAGAGATACCAAACTTTTAATACATTCATTGAAATAAAATTTTAATATTATATCAACTTTTGGGATCCTTTTAAATGGCTATTTTGAGTTACTGAAGTGCATTTTGATTTAGAGGCACCAAGCTTTTAATACATACATTAAAGCACATTTTAGTTTTATATTAATTTTTTGGCTCCTTTCTAAATAGTTACTTCAAGTTACTCGAGTGCATTTTAACTTAGAGACACCAAACTTTTAATACATACATTAAAGTAAAATTTTAGTATTATATCAACTTTTGGGTTTCTTTTTAAATGGCTAATTTGAGTTACTCAAGTGTATTTTGACTTAGAGATACCAAGCTTTTAATACATACATTAAAATAAACTTTTAGTATTATATCATCCTTTGGGCTTTTTTTAAATATCTACTTTGAGTTACTCAAGTGCATTTTGACTTACAGACACCAAACTTTTAATACATACATTAAAGTAAAATTTTAATATTATATCAACTTTTGAGTTTCTTTTTGAATGGCTACTTTGAGTTACTCAAGCTCATTTTGACTTAGAAATACCAAGCTTTTAATACACACATTAAAAAAAAATTTAGCATTATATCAACTTTTGGGCTCCCTTTTAAAAAACTGAGTTACCCAAGTGCATTTTGACTTAGAGACACCAAACTTTTAATACATACATTTAAGTAAAATTTTAGTATTATATCAACTTTTGGACTCCTTTCTCAAAGACTACTTCCAGTTACTACTTGATTTCCGATGCTGTTCCTTAAGTTCGTAAAGTAACGTATTAACTATGCTAACACGTTAACGACAGAGGTATTATTTATGTGAAAGTGAAATGTTATTATAAATTTTGTTATTATACCTTTTCCAATCATCAAGATTTTGCCTTGAAATTGAAAACAATTTCATATAAATATATTTCTAATATCTCAATGTTTTTACACTTAATATATCAAAACTTTTTAAGCTTTTTCGTTTTGTTCTAAAACAATTAAACTAATTTCGAAAGCCTACTATCTCTTTAAAGGTAACCCTATGAAAATTAATTTTTGGGTATGTTCCAGATCTGCATCAAGGGGTTAAAAAAGGGTTAAAATAAAAAATATATATCTGAAAGGATACCGTGTCAACTTAAAAAAATTTTAAATGTATCTAAAGAGTGCAGTTCAATAATCTCGAACGTTTCGCTCGACGAAATCAATCAAGATACTTGCACTAGCACGGCTGTCTTGGTACTATTATTAGGTATGGATGGTGTAAAAGAATGCTTTCCAGGTCATGCAAAAGGAGGCATTTGACAGCCCCCCATCACCGGCGAAGCGGATCGAGTTATGTACAAAACCTAAATTGCACTGTTTAGGTTTAAAGATAGTAAGTAAAAATTCGAAAAGGTGGCGAAAATAGATTATTTGAGACGAAGGTGGCACGTGTAGGAGCTTTGTACGTTAGGGGAAAATGAGATAAGAAATGTGACTATATTTACATATTACGCATTAATGTGATTATATGTAATTTTGTAACAAATAGGGAAACATATTAATTAGTGTGCACAAATCCATTCTTTATGCTAATAAAAGTATAAGTATTATAGAAATAATATGATGTAATTAACTCAAGAGGGGAAAATAAGAGAAGAAATATCTATGGATTTACATACGCATAAATTGGAGGATGTACAATTTTGTAATAAATAGGGAAACGTATTATTGGTGTGCACAAGTCCATTTTTTATGCTAATAAAAAATATGAATATTATAGAAATAATATGATGTGATTAACTCAAGAGGGGTAAAAACAGGCGAAGAAATATCTATGGATTTACATATTATGCATAAATGTGATTATATGTAATTTTGTAACAAATAGGGAATCATATTAATTGGTGTGCCAAGTCCATTCTTTACGCTAATAAAGAATATGTGTATTATAGAAATAATATCATGTAATTAACTCAAGAGGGGATAAATAAGAGAAGAAATATCTATGGATTTACATACTACGCATAAATGGGATTATGTACAATTTTGTAATAAATAGGGAAACGTATTATTGGTGTGCACAAGTCCATACTTTATGCTAATAAAAAATATGAGTATTATAGAAATAAGATGATATAATTAACTCAATAGGAGAAAATAAGAGAAGAAATATAGGAATTTACATATTATGCTCAAGTGGGATTATGTGTAATTTTGTAACAAGTAGGGGAAAAGTATTGATTGGTACACACAAGTTCATACGTTATGCTAATAAAAAATACAAGTATTTCAAAGTTAATATGATGTGATTAACTCAATATGAATTTCTTAAATTACATAAATTTGGCTATGGTCCAATTTTGTAGGCGTAATAACATTCAATAAAATTAAAAATCTAGCAAAAATAGATTGCTTCAGAAAACAATGTGGCAAACGTATTGCTCTGTACGTTGAATAAGGGAAAATAAATGAAAAATATAAATGAATTTACATAATGCACATAAATGTGATTCTGTTTATTTTTGTAACAAATAGGAAAATATATTAAATGATCTTCCCATGTCCATATTTTATGCTAATAAAAAATATGAGTATTATAGAAAGAGTATAATTAAATTAACTCAATATGCATCTATAAAATTACTTAATTTTGATTAAGTGCAATTTTGTAGGCGTAACACCATTTAATAAAATTCAAAAGCAAGAAAAGTTTGGTTGTTTCAGAAAATAGTGGCAAGCGTACTGTTTTATACGTTGAATATGGGAAAACAACTCAAAAATATAAATGAATTTACATAATGCACATAAATATGATTCTGTGCATTTTTGAAACAAGTAGGAAAATATATTAATTGGTCATTACATGCCTGTATTTTATGTTAATAAAAAATGAGTATTATAGAAAGAATATAATGAAATTAGTTCAATATGCATCTGTAAAATTACATAATTTTGGTTATGTGCAATTTTGTAGGCATGACATCATTCAATAACACTCAAAAGCAAGCAAAATTTTATTGTTTCAGAAACAGAATGGCAAGTGTACTGATTTGTAAGTTGAATAAAAAAAATAACAGAAAAAATATGAATGAATTTACGTGATGAGAATAAATGTCATTATGTGCATTTTTGTAACACGTAGGAAAATATATTAATTGGTCTCTACATGTTTTTACTTTATACTAGTAAAAAATACGAGTATTACAGAATTAATATAATCTGATTAACTCAATAAGCATTTATAAGACTACATAATTATGGTTATGTTCAGTTTTATAGGCATAAAAACATTAAATAAAATTCAAAATCTGTCAAATATAAATTGTTTTAGAAAAAATATGGCACATGTAGAGGCTTTTTACGGGGAATAAGGGAAAATAACAGGAGAAATATGAATCGATTTACATAATATCCATAAATATAATTATGTGCAAATTTGTAAAAAGTAGAAACTATATTGATTTGTTTGCATATATCCTTATGCTAATAAAGAAATACCATTATTATATTAATAGGATATGATTAACTTTTTATGCATTGATAAGATAACATGATTCCGATTTTACGAAATTTCGCAGGTTAAAAGCATTAAATAAAATTCAACAGCAAGCAAAAATATATGTTTTGGAAAAAATAAGGCACATGTATAGGTTTTGTACATTGAATAAGGAAAAATAGGAAAAGAAATATGAATGGATTTAAATAATATGTATGAATATAATTATGTGCAATTTTGCAACAAGTTAGTAGTATTTGTACGTTGAATAAGGAAAAATAAGAAACGAACTATGAATGGATTTAAATAATATTCATTAATATAATTTTGTGCAATTTTGCAACAAGGTGAATTTTGCAGTAGGGAAATAAATTAATCGGTTTGCACTTTTCCATATGCTAATAAGGAAATGCAAGTATTACGTAATTAATATGATGCCATTAACATGATATGCATTAATAAGATTACAAAATTTTGGTTATGTGCAATTTTGTACCCGTAAAAGCATTAAATAAAATTCAAAACATGACAAAACTAGATTGTTTTAGAAAATAATAGTATGTATACAGGCTTTATACGTGGAATAAAGGAAAATCAGAAATCTGAATGGATTTATATAGTATGCATAAATGTGATCATGTGCAATTTTGTAACGGATAAAGAAACATTAACTGGTATACACATGTCCATAGTTTATGGCAAAAAATACGAGTATTTCATAACTAATATGATAAGTCAACTTAATATGCATAAATAAGATTAAAAATTTTGGTTATGGGGTAATTTTGTATGAATAAAAGCATTAATTAAAATTCAAAAGCTAGACAAAATGTATTGTTTTAGTAAAAGCTGGAACGTTTATTACCTTTGTATGTTGAATAATATGTATGAGGGAGAACAACAGAATAAATATGAATGTATTTACATAAAATGTATACATATGATTGTGTAATTATATTATACGAAAAAGGACGAGAACATTTTAATAAATCTACATATGTTCATAATTTGTACAAATAAAGAAAATTTACACATTGTACAGTCATCATTATACAATCATATCGTATTCGTACAGAATAAATATCATAGCATTTACATAATTGGTTTAAATAAAATTACAAAAAATGATTGTTATTTTGTAAGAAGGTGATAGTATATATTAATTAATCTACTCATGTTAGAGGACAACAGAATAAGTATAATGTTACTTAAACCATTTCCATAAGAAATATTGAACGATTAATAAAATCTGCAAATCTGTAACAAATTCGAAAATATTTAATATCCGATTTGACCCGACATGCTTTGTGCCATTTAAGAAAAATAACAAAATATATATGATGTAACCTACATAATTTACATAACATTGTACATGATTTAGTAACACTTCAGGAAAAGAAAAACATTTATCATATCTCCACGGGTTTATATATTGCACTAGAGCTGAAGTAGTTCAGTCAGCTGAAGATCACAGATCCACCATGTTCATTAATGGTGACGGAGGCGCGTAAAATACACTCGTGGTCACAATGCTCTCCAAAGTCTTAAACGATACCTCTGGGAGTGGCAAGCCAATCCTGGGGGTCTTCTACTTGGTCCCTGCTTCTACATTACGAGAACCTACTTAAGCAAACTCGTTCTTTCATTCACAGGTGCTCATCAAAATGGAAGGGCAACTCTTCGCCTTAATTCAAGCATCCTCCAGCTCACGGGCTTGGCTCGTCTAAGTGGCATTAGCAACATCAACTGCAACATATATTGCACAAATAAACTAAAATAAATAAACAAATATTAAATGATTTACATAATCTTCATAAGAAAAGATTATGAATAAATTTAGAAAGTCGAGAAGCGAGTATTAAATGATTTGCATGCTTTTTATAATATTTGAGAATGAAGAATATGAACAAGACAAATATGTTATAATTTACATAACTAAGATTATGTATGTAGATTAGTAAAAAGAAAAAAACTTATATTAATCTGTTTGCAAGTAATCTTGGTTTATACAAATAACAAATAATTACGGAATAAATGTCATGAGATTTACATAAATTTTACAAATAAGATTCTATAAATTTTGTAAAAATTACGAAGACATAAATTAATCAATTTACACAAGTTTTTGTTTTGTACGAATAAAACAGAAATAGAATATATTTACATAATTTGTTTAAAAGAATATACGTGCAATTTTGCAGCAAATGCAAGAAGAAAACAAAGACCTAACAGCATATTTGTTTCACTGGATGTAGATTTGACATACAGAATGTCATTTGGATGTCAATGGGGTTTTGCAGACGCCTGATGTTCAGTGAAACATGTGTGCTTATATTTATTTATTTTGTATAAATAAAAAATTATAAATACTAAAAGATTTGCATATTTTTTACGTACAAGACTTTGCAATTTTGACAGGTATAAAAACGTATACTAATCAAATTAATTAATCAATTAATAATTAAATAATCAAATTAATTATTCATAATTAATTAATCTTAACATGTATTTTTTATTTATAAATGAGAAAATCAGTACATATTTAATATAATTTACATAATTTGTGCAAAATGATACGAAATTTCATAGCAAGTACAAATTTCCCACCATTTTGCACAGCAATTATGCAATTTTGATTGGTATGAAAACATATACTAATCAAAATTATATGTTAATTAATCAGAATATGTTTGAGCTTTGGATACACAAATGAGAATAGCAGTGCATATTAAATATAATTTACATAATTTGTGCAAAATTATATGAAATTTCACTACAAGAGTGAATTTTGTAACAAGTAAAAAAAAGAACAGAATTTTAAATTTCTTTCACGTTTTATTCTGCTTATTGCATTATTTCTTTTGCATAATCTTTGCATAATTTCCAAAAGTGAAACGTCGTTGTGAAACAACATAACTAGGTGACAGTTCTCAATCTCTGATTTATGTATGTCATTTCTAAATCAAATACCTAGTTTCGTTACTCTGAATTCATTGAAAACCTATGAACTCCTTATAGATAGAACTAAAATTAAGACTGGGGTTTTCAGTTTTTCTCTAATACATTACGGTTCACAGAAACCCATACAAATATTACCTACTGTCCTTAGCATTAAAGAAATTTCTCTTTCGTATTGTCACATAATATGGTTAAATTCATGCCTCTATCATCTGTGTCTGAAAAAATTAAAATGTGTTTCCATCTTTTAGAAGAAATCATGGTAAATGCAATTGCCTATATGTTTCCTGTGTTTACTAGATATATGTGTGTGGCATTTACTTAAAAATGCCATAGAATTATTGTTCTACAGTGAACATCTGTTTATATTCTCAATCTGATTGCAATACTGATGGTTAAAAAAATTTAAAGTGGAAAAATATTGGTAATGGTCATTGGAAATTTCTCGTATGTTCTCGTATCTAATGTATGCGTGAAAGTGAAATGGAGCAGTTACCGTTTTTTTCGTCAAAATATTTTGAATATACAGCAATATCACTCTTTATTCGATTTTAGTACAACTCTACTAAAATTATTGTTCTGTAATTCTTTATCAGATCCATCATACATCACCAAATAGTTATTATAGCTATGCACGTTTTTATTATAGCTATGCAAGTTATATTTAACTTTTGAGTGTAAGATCCGCCTTGTTAGTTAATGGTAGCTGGGGCAAGTAAAATACATCCGTCTTTGCAATGTCCTACAAGTTCAAAAACTATACCTCTGGAGATGTAAGCCCAGGCCTGAAGGATTTCTGCTTGGTTCCTGCTTTTAAATTATGAGGACTCATTCTTAGAAGTCCAACCTCTTGAGCCAATGGCAACCATCTTTGCAGAAGCAGTCACAAAGTGAACAGGACACTAACCAACAAACTAACTTTGGACTAAATTGCAAGACCTAGCTAATTGAAGACTAGTAGTTGAGCTAACATACTCAGTAACGAGGGCCCATTAAGATATAGTAAGTCTTCAACCCTCGTTATTCCTCGCTGAAATTAAACTACATTTTACAATTAGCCATGGATCAGTCGCATAATGCAACGGGGACTATTGAACAGGGTGTAGGCTACCCTCCTCCAGGGGCAGGTATAATAACAATATATTTGAATCTAAATAAACATTTGTCCGTAAATTTAAATGCCTTGACGACGATTATGAGAAATATTTACTGTGTTGATAAGCATGACTATGCATTTTGTAATGCATGGTTATGCGTTCTCCCTTAATGCATCACTGCATTTCAATTGAGGGTTCAGTTTTTTCTGCTATAATAAATATTTAAATAGTTTGTTTACTGAGTAGGAGTTCACAATGAATACATCCCTTTTCCTTCGCATCTCAAGGCCTATGCAATCACCTAAAGTGGACGATGAGCACGATTCGATGCAGACTTCCAGAATGACCTGTTTAGTTATCCCAATCTAGACTCGCAAAGTCGCCGAAAACAAATTCAATTTAGCGTTGGAAAAACAACCAAATCAATCAGCGAGATCGGCGTAACTGTTTTGTCCTCATTACTGACAACCACTGCAGCGCAAGAACTTCTACGTCTCAACAGAAATTTGACGTCTCCGACTCAGATGCACCATTGGTGCGTGGAGGGTGTTTGTACAACCAAAATATCCCCGTTTTCTGAACCCTCAATCAGCAAAATTTTCACACTTAGAATAGCAAACAAAATCATGCCGGCGGCAGTTTTGTTTCGACAAAGACGGTGCCCGACTTCTTCACGAGTTCACACCTCGGCTAATGAGGCTGGCAATGTAGGCCTCGCATCAGGTGTGAAGGAAGTGCACAAAATTGAATATTCCGAAAGAGCGGATCAAAAGGATTCATTCCGAGCCGTCACTTGCTATATTTATTGAAAAAACATAAAAATAGCTTCGAAAGGAAAACGCTACGACCTCTTTTTAAGGGCTTTTGAACTAGATTTTAACTAGTAAAATTCAACAATATTGTAGTAATGTTGGTAGCGGGGTACAAACACTTTCAAATGCGTTTTATACTTAATTGCCTTTAGTATTTTTCCAAAATTAGGTAATTGTTCTTTGGGAATATATTTTAGGGATAATAATAGCTATATCCTGTATTAGATGTATATGTAGATTTATTTCCATAACAAGTTGTTCTACATTAGAACAATTTATCTTTATATATTTACGCCATGCGATTTTTCTGCTATACATTAAAATTCTAAACATTGTCTTTTACACTAAATGGGTATAAATATACCTTAAGAGATAAGTTATTTAGCTTTGTTGGTGAATGAATGCACACATGCATATATGTTATATGTATATATATATATATATATATATATATATATATATATATATATATATATTATATATATATATATATATATATATATATATATATATATATATATATATATATATATATATATATATATATATATATATATATATATATATAGATAGATAGATAGATAGATAGATAGATAGATAGATACTTATGTATATACATATACACATACATATATAGTATACATACACATAAATATACATACATATAGATGCATATATGTACATACATATATAAATATACATAAATATTATACACATACACACACATATATATATATATATATATATATATGTATATACATACATATATACATATACACATACATACATATTATAAATACAACAAATATGTACACATATATATAGTGCATATATATATGCATACATATATATTGTACACACACACACACACACACACACATATATATATATATATATATATATATATATATATATATATATATATATATATATATATATATATATATATATATATATATATATATATTGATGCATTGTATATAATACACACACACACATATTGATACATAAATGCTACCAGCAAGATATATTTCCTCACCACTAGTACAGATGACATATCTATAGCAAGATTTTGAAAGAAATTAAAAGACTATCACACTGTAGAAAAACACATTATTAATGCTGACCTGCGAAGCTTATATTCTTTACAAAATGGGCTATAACGATTAATTTAAGCCTAAAAGAGATTTTAGCTCACTGTACTAGATAGGTAAAGAAATCATGTCCTAAACATTACAATATTTCCCCTCTAGACATTCAGTTATTACTAGTTCTTTACAGTTACTTGTGAAATTAACTCTCATATTTTAATTTCTTAATACAAATTTATTTTTTAATGTACAATCATTTTCCCATTTTAAATATGTTAATGTATTCTTAAGTAGTTAGAAATGATAATGTCAAATCTTATATGGTTTTTTGTGAATGGGCAGACGTAAATCGATTGAATTCCAATATATTGCCAAGTTAAACAACAAAATCAATTTTAGTTTACTCTCTTTATTGGCCTTTAACTTATTATGGGATCACATTTGCTGTAGAAACATTATCAACACCTGAGAAATTTATAATTGTTATAAAGGGAGTCTATATTTTGTAGAAACATTATCAACACCTGAGAAATTTAAAATTTTTCTAAAGCGAGTCTATATTTTGTAGAAATATTATCAGCACCCGAGAAATTTATGATTGTTATAAAGGGAGCCTATATTTTGTAGAAACATTATCAACACCCGAGTTATTTACAATTGTTATAAAGCCTGTCTATACTTTTTTTAAAGTTTTGAGTTTTCAGATACATTTTTTAGTTTTAAGCTTTTATTCTTAATAATATGTCATGGAATTATAATTTCGCTTTTAGAAATTAGAAATTCAGTAACTAGATACATTACTTACTATCTTTGTAGTTTTACAAACATTTTTAACCGTAATTTGTCAATATGAATGGAAAATATTCGTGTTTAATTTATTCTTATTTTTAACCAATTGTTCCTTTATAAATAGTAAAATCAATACGGCGAAATATAATGCAACTGAGAAATTTCACATTCTATTTCTGATTCTCGAAAGCTTCAAGTTTAAAACTACCGATGGAAAATAATTAAGTAAAATTAAATATATATTTTTGATTTTAATTGTACGACATTCGATTTTGATTGTACGTTTTGACATTCATAACTTAAATAAGGAAAATTATAGGAAATGCAATTAGATTAAAGGGAAGTTTTAAATAATATTAGAAATTATGTTTCTTTACTGATTTCTGTAGATATAAGGTAACTTTTACTGTAACTCAGGTTATGTTGAAGTAGATAAAAAAAAATTATTTCCGAACAATTTTAAAAAGTGAAAACTATCTGGATATTTGTGAAAAACAATTTAACTGCATACATTATTAAATATGGTATAAATTGTTTCCTTACTGATTGTTTTAGATATAAGGTAACTCTTACTGAAACTCAGATTTAGTTGTAAACGGTTGAATAAAGCATTATTTTAAAAAGTGCTTTAAAAGGGCTTTAAAAAGTGAAAATTATCTGAATGTTTACAAAAAGAAAAAAAAAATTAACTGCGTATGATAAAGATTATGTTCTTCCACTGATTTTTGTAGATGTATGATAACTTTTACTGAAACTCAAATTTTGTTGTAGGCAACTAAAAAACACTATATTTGATGATCTTTAAAAAGTTGAAATTATCTGAATTTTTATGGAAAAAAATATAATTGTACACGTTATAAAATACGGTAAAAATTATGTTATTTTACTGATTTTTGCAGATATATAGTTAATTCTTACAAAACTCAGATTTATTGGTTAAATAAATATTATTTTCAAAGAGGTTTTAAAAAGGGAAAATTATCTGAATATTTGCAAAAAATAATTTAACTGACGAAGGTAGTAATTATATTTAGTAATTATATTAATTTACTAATTTATGTAGATGCAAGGTTACTAAAACTTAAATTTCATTGTAGGCAACTAAAAAAGATTATATTCAGAAGGGAAAAGTGGAAACTTTCATAATATTTAAGAAAAAGGATTTAACTGTATGCGGTAGAAATTATAAGATGTAATCTAATTTTTAGTAAACCTCAAATTTTGTTGTAAGCAGCTAGAAAGACATTGTTTCTTAAGAGCTTTAAAAAATTGAAATTGTCTGAATATATAGGAAAATGAATTAATTTAACTACATGCGGTAGAAATTACATTCTTTTAGTAATTTTTGTAAAGACATTACTTCCTAAAGGATTTAAAAATAAAAATTGTCTGACTATTCATGAAAAGGAAATTAACTGCATACGGTAGAAATTATATTCAAGTACTAATTTTTGTAGATGTAAGGTAGCTTTTACTGACATTCAAATTTTCTCGTAAGCAACTAAAAAAGCTATATAAGGCTTTGAAAAGTGGAAATTGACTGAATATTTTTGAAAAATTATTTAACTGCATGCGGTAGAAATTATATTGTTTCAGTAATTTTTGTAGATGTGGGTTGCTGAAATTAAAATTTTGTCGTAAACAACTGAAAAAAAAATATATCCAGAAGGCTTTGAAAAGTGGAAATTGATAGAATATTTATGACAAAGGATTTAACTGTAAGCAGCAGAAATTAGTTTTTTACTGGTTTTTCAGTAAGTAAGTTAATTTTTATTAAACTTCAAATTTCAATGTGCGCAGTTAAAAAGACATCATTTCCTAAAGGCTTTAAAAATAAAAATTGCCGGAATATTCATGAAAAGGAACTTAATTGCATACGGTATAATTTATATTCTATTACTAATTTTTGTAGATGTTAGGTAGCTTTTACTAAAACTCAAATTTTGTCGTAAGCAACTATAAAAGTTATATACGGAAGGCTTTGAAAGTGGAAATTGACTGAATATTTATGAAAATGTGTTTAACAGTATGGGGTAGAAATTAGTTTTTTACTGGTATTTGAAGATGTAAGTTAATTTTTACTAAACCTCAAATATCAATAAATGCAGCTATAAAGACATTATTTCCTAAAGGCTTTAAAAATAAAAGTTCTATAAATATTCATGAAAAAGGAACTTAACTGCATACGTTAGAAATTATATTCAAGTACTAATTTTTGTTGATGATAGCTTTTACTGAAATTCAAATTTCGTCGTAAGCAACTAAAAAAGTTATATACGAAAGGCTTTGAAAAGTCGAAATTGACTGAATATTAATGAAAAATTATTTAACTATATGCGGTATAAATTAGTTTTTTACTGGTTTTTGAAGATGTAAGTTCATTTTTAACTAAACTTCAACTTTCGTTGAACTCAGATAGAAAGTCTTTACTTTCTAAGATCTTTAAAAATATAGATTGTCTGAATATTTATTAAAATTAATTTAACTGCATGCAGTAGAAATTATATTCTTTTACTAATTTTTATAAATATAAAATATCTTTTACTGGAATTCAGATATTTTTCGTAAGCAGCTAAATAGAAAAAAATATTACTTCCGGAGGGCTTTACTCATTAATATCCTTCTGCAGCAAGATTCCCGCTGGTCAGCAATTTTTAGGGATTTTTTTCTCTTTCATCCCCGAGGAATTTCTCTACCCTAGTGCGGGGTGGACTAGTTTTTCTCCCCCTGTGTGATACCAGCGTGAGATGACACCGCTATCATTCTAGGGGAATCGCTTAGTTGGTTGTACACCGACTGCGTACAAAGCGGAACAAATATATGGTACGCGGAATTATCAGATATATAGTGTTGAAGAACAGATTACTGCGGCCCTCTGATGTAGGGACCGTATAAATGTCTCATTCTAAATAATATGAGAAATATTTGATTTGGTTTGGAGGATTTTGATCGACCTTTTTGATGTATTTGGGCTAATGAGATCAAGACCTAATGTTTAAAACACTTATCTGAAAGGCTACGAGTATCCGCAGCAGCATTCGAATTCACGAATTCTGGTAGCGAAGCGAAACAATATAGGGAAAAAATTAAAAATTCAGACTTACAAATCTAAGTATATAAAATTATCTGTATCTACTTCTATTTGATGTGTGTTCCAAAATGACTGAATCAATAGTGATAAAAATTTCACAGAGGTATTCAGGTTCACGGTGAAAAGGTTTAGGTCAAATTTATCCTAGGTCAAAATATACTTTATTTATTTTTATCTATTCTTATCTGCCAGATTTCTTTCTTTTTGATTTCATTTTCGCAGTTATTCATCTCTCTTCACGTTAATCTCTTATCGTGGCAGAAGTAAAACGTGATCTTTTATAAAATTAGAAGTATTTAATATTTAGTTTATGTCACTTTCTCAATGTAGTTATTTTATAGCAACCTTGGTTCTATTTAAATAACCTCGCAAAAACTTTTTTTTTTTTGTTAAATAGTCGAATAATACCCGGGTTGGGAACAATATTTTGGTACGAATTCGTTAGAATTTGAATCCCACTACTGGCCTGGATGTAAGCTTTCGGTATCGGCTTTAAGACCATTTTCATTAATCCAAGTGTAACAACACGGAATTACACTTTGTCAAAAACAGTAGCCAGCAAACCTATAGCTGCTTTCAAAAATAAATTGCCAAATACTATCCAATTATAGCCCTTTGGTGAGTCAAAATTAATTTGAAATTACAATAGCTGAAAAGAGTATTTTCAAAAAATCATGAGATATCATGCTAATATAATTTTTGGTAGGAATAACGGCATGATCTTTAGCAAAATTAAGTATTTAACATTTTTTTTTAAATCTTACGTGCTTCATATACTCTTATTTATTTTTAAGGTACTTGTGCTCATTTTAAAATATAAATAATAAATAAGTAATTATTTATTTATTTAAGGAATACTTCTACCTATGTAAATATTTGTGTGTAAGATAGTCAATAAATTATAAACTTTTGAATATCTATTCAAGTGATGTAGCTATGGCTATGGTTAATACATCCTTGTCAAACTTGTTATCGATTTAAAATGTTAGTATATATTTCGCTCATTTCACGAGATACGAAATAAGTTGAAGAAAACGACACATTTAGGAATATTACTATGAAAGCACATCAACTTATTAATAAGGAAGACACACTAAAACTATTAATAAGGAATCGAAAGTCATGCACTATAGCATGATTGATGATAAATCTAGAAAACATAAAATGAGCTTAATGCTTACCATAAAATAATCTTAATAAAAGTCGATATATGAAGCTTAATGATGTATTTATCAACTTTTTTTTACTCTAAAATATGTTATCGAAGTCATTTCGAATATAAAAGCATAAAACCATTCCTCTTGCACAATCCACTTCAGGTTTAGCATTTTAACAAAGGAGAAAATATTTTCAAACGTATCCCCCCAAAATTAAAAAAAATATTTTAATGAACAAAACTATGAAAGTATATCAAACTTAAAAAAGTTTAGCTAAGAATAGAAATTCTTAAATATGATTGATATTAATTCTAGAAAAATAAAGGCATTACCATAAAATAATAATAATAATCAATTTAACATTTTATGTATTTGACCTAAACTTATGAATTTTTATTAGTCATGATAGTGATAGAATTAAGTATACATATTTCACTTAACTCTATCACTATCGTTGATAGTGATAGAGTTAAAGAAGTGAATAAAATAAAGAAAAAAGAAAAGAAATGGGTATATATTAAGTGAATAAAATAAATAAAAAAAGAAAAGAAAAGAAATAAAAGAAATAGGTATGTAATAAGTGAATAAAATAAAGAAAGAAAAAAGCAAAGAAAGAAAAGAAATAGGTATATATTAAGTGAAATAAATAAATAAATAAATAAATAAATAGATTCACTAATAAATAAATAAATAAATAAAGTCACTTATCGCTCAAATTAAGCTCATTATCCTTTCACACATCCATTTTCAGTGGCATTTTAACAGAGCGAGAAACATTTTCAAACGCATGAATTCACTCACAGTTTCTGTCTTAAAAGAAACATAATTTTTAAATAAATCTACAAAAGTGTATTCAACTTAAGCTTAATTGGAACTTATAAACCTATAGAATGATTAATAGTAATCTTAAAATTCGACAATTTGTAATCTCTTTGACCTTTTGAATATGAGATACTTTATCGTAGGATATAGTAACAGATTTTATAGTAGTAATTTCAAATATGAAAGTTTAAAATATTCAGCTTTCGAAAATTTCCTTTGTGATTAATATGTTAATTACGTGAAAAATGTCAAAGACACCAAATCTACGAATAAATCTACTAAAGTATATACTATTCTAGAAAAGTTAAACCCCTTAATAGTCGTTCTTATCTCTCATATGGGCAGCTCATTCAAGCAAATTATGTCACGCCCGTATCTGACATGTGCTACGCTTTTGGAATAAAAATCCATATAAATTGCAATCTTCACAGAGACCATATCATTTTTATTACAGAAACCAGGTTTAATTGTAACGATTTCAACATAAAGATATACAATCCATTTTCATATTTTATCATATGCAGAAAAATTATTAAATATTTGAAAACATTATTTTGTAAAAAATTATAATATATATATATATATATATATATATATATATATATATATATATATATATATATATATATATATATATATATATATATGTGTGTGTGTGTGTGTGTGTGTGTGTGTGTGTAAGTATGTATGCATATGTAATATTTTAACATAAAAATCTTATCAACGCAACTATAAGTGTATTATTCACTTAATACACTTATTTATTTACTTAATACATACCTATTTCTTTTATTCCTTTTTTTTCTTTTTTTTTTACTTATTTCATTCACTTAATACGTACCTATTTCTTTTATTTCTATTTTAATTCATTACGCATCGTATTTTTTACATATACATTAACGGTCATTTGACTGGTTAAGGTATGTTTAATGTTAAAATAACTTGCGAGTGATACTATCTTTTTATGGCAAAACTTGCTGACTACTTTTGTTCTTTACTTAACGTTGGCGAGTTCGAATTCACCAAAATTAAATCACCAAAAGCTTTTAATCTTAAATTCATTCTGCGTTCAAAAATCATTTTCATGCTTAGCATTTCAGTATGTTGAAAAATATTTCGAACCATATCAATCTGGGCAAAATCTCTTTCAGATACACACTAGAAAATATTTATGAGTAAAGAAATTCATGATATATATATATATATACATATATATATATATATATATATATATATATATATATATATATATATATATATATATGTGTGTGTGTGTGTGTGTGTGTGTGTGTGTGTGTGGTGTGTTTGTATACATATCTACGTTTATCTATCTATCTATCTATGTATTTGTAACATGTATGTATGTATATGCCCCTATTGTACTTACTTGCCAGGGTTGCTGGGCAAAGCGATGCTTAAGCAACTAGACTACTGAAATAAGATGCAGTCGGGCCACATTGAAGAGCAGGACACAAGTCCACATTTTACTTAAATTTTATCCCAGGACTTCTCAAAACGACATCTTTAACAATCAACGGCAGACGAGAGAATGGTCATGAAAGCACGTGCTGGTACAGGGTTGGACCACAGAGCGAGCGAAGCAGAGAGGAAAATCTTCCCATAGAAAGTAGCTTAGTTAGCACTCTCAACAGTAAAAGGAAGTTAGATAATTGAAAAGTGAACTGGGGACAGATCTGAAATATGGCGAGTGGGCAAAAAATTTGCATTTATTACAGAGAAATCTTTGGGAAAAGGGGTTGGAATAATTTTAAATAGAGGATACTAAATTAATTAAGGCATTTTGATGCTGGTAAAATAGATTTGAAGAAATTAGAATGGGAGAGAGCAAAATCTGAGAAATTAAAGTGTAATAATTTTGATATATTACATATATATATATATATATATATATATATATATATATATATATATATATATATATATATATATATATATATATATATAAATTTATATAATTGTATATACACACTTATATGCATAGTGTGTAAGAAAAGCATATGCAAACCTATAATATTCATTTCAATGTCCCTTCTATCAGAAACTTACAATTTCCTTTAGTAGTTTATCTATTTTTCAGTATTTGCTTTAGTAGCTTTATCTTTGATTTCTGTAATTGTAACAAGAATTTATTGTTTCAGCAATCCCTATATTGATACATTTTATTCATCTGTAGCCATTTACAATTGTGCTCATTTATAATATCAATTCTTAAAACATTTTCCTCTGGAAAATCTATTTCACGGTTTTCATGTTAGTGGAAAAAAAATATTTTCTAACATATCACTCCGTTCAAAGTCTATTTCACAAGCAAAAAATACACATTTATGAATATTGCCACGAAAGAACACTAAAATTGGAAAGTTTAATTGAGAATCGAAATTTATAAATGAACAGCTTGATTGATCGTGTAAAAAAAATGTATTACCATAAAACAACGCTAATAATCAATTTGGAGATTTTTTTCCCTTCTTGACCTGCGCCTATGAGATATTTCATCGTAATTAATGGACGGTCCCCTTCCTTTATATCCGCCAGAAAGGGGATTTTAGGTGCGAGATCTAACATCTGTAATCTGCTTCTAATTGTTCCCTCTGGGGACAGGAGGGGGATATGCTGGAGAGACATCAAAATTCGCTTCCCTCCCCTCTTCCCTTTTGTCCTTTATCCTTTATTTTTATTCCTTTATACCCATCTATGAATCGAGAAAAGGAAAATCGCCAAAAGCTACTCGGGGGGTCAAACTAATAAACCCCCAGGTGCTCGGCAATATCCTCTTATATTCTGAAATCTCAAAACATCATTAAAATGGTGGCTTTTGTTATTATTAAGAGACAGGGGGTGGGTGGAATTCTACAAAAGAGATTGATTAATAAAAAAAATATTGGAATATCTCAGTATGCTTATTGAGAACTACCGCTTATGAAGAATTAATTTTTTTTTTCAATTCTAAATTCCTCTAAGCTAAAGAATTCTCCACTTCTTCAGACACGCGCCAACTAGTTCTTTTTCTCCCCTCCGCTATCGCTTTTTTTTCACCTCTTTAATATTTTTTTTCCTCTTCATTTTTTTATCGTTTTTTTTCAGCACTTGGGTATTTTTAATTAAGCTTGCAATCCATAATTATGAGTCTATAGATTTGTGGGTAAGGTGCATTATCATTGCTGTTTATGGCTTGATGGGCTTTTTTAAATTACCGTGTTTTTTTTTATTCTTTTACTTGCTCTCTTTAAGGAGAGCTGGGAAGTAAAAAAAAAATTTTTCCGTCTTGAACTCCTATGATGAGGGTTTTTGCAAGGTTTTTTATTCTTTTTTTTCTTTACAAATATATAAGCACGTGTCGCGCAGTGGAAAAAAAACAGAGGGAAAAAAATATTTTCTTAAGGTTCAGGGTAATTAAAGCAAAGCCCTCCATAGCCGCAAAATGAACGGTTTAAATGTGTTACTTGCTTAATGAGTGGAACCAGGGATTTTCTTCAAATATTTTTTTTCTTACTCGCTTACATATAATGTGAAGCGTTTTTTCTTCATCAATTTTTGTTCTTTATATATAGAGCCTGCTTTTTTTTTTCTTTATGGACTGCGCTAAAGTGGAATATATTTTTTTTATGGTGGCAAAAAAATATTAACTCTAATGATAGTATTCCCCGTTCCATCCCCCTCTACTGTGAATGCTTGGTCTTTCTCCTCCTCAATAAACCCTCTGTAAAACAAGGCCTGTTATTAAAGACATTTCTCTCATTAAAGTAAATGAATAGAAAGGAAATTAATAAACGGGTGCATTTTAAGTGAACAATAAAATTTAATATGCCGGTCTTAGAGCGTGTATCATGCATATTTTATTTTCTAACAAGATATTTGTTCTTTCAAAAACTAAAAATAAAATGCAATATGAAAAGATATGAATCTTGTACATAACACTTAACAGGGCTTACCGAGATTTCTGCTATTTTCCGTAATGAAAGTATATGGGTAATAAGCTCATATTCTTTTTTCTTTATAATATAACCTTTCTGTAGTTTCATAACTCTGAAAATCAATACTATTTTTGTTGCTATGAAGACGATGATTTTTATTCCATCCAAAAGTATGCATTATGGGATACCTTTTTTTTTTTTACTTGTCCGAAAATATTATATAAATTTGCAATAAGAATTGTTTAGAAATGACATTTTTTATAAAATAATGTAAAAAAAGAATATATTATGAGCATTTTTAGTGGTTTGACTTAAGAACAAAGTACCACCGCCAAATTGGCGATAAATCTGTAATCATGGCAATATAATAATTTTCTCCTGATGTTGCATTGTCCAAAGAATTCGTGCCTATATTTTATTATTTATATTATTTTAGTATCTATCTATCTATGGGAAATTCTTTTGTTACATATTAAAGACACCAAATTCTTATTTGTTATTAAATTTGTTAAATTGAATTGATTGGCTAAAATCATGGTACACAAAATCCAAGCCAGTTAAACTAGTATTCAACCATTTCCGTTTAAATGTGGTTTCTTTCTGGTTTGCGGTTCAATTCCATTACGTTTGGTAGTCAAAAATACAAATGTATTTAGTTTATGGATTCGTGTAGACATCGCCAATAATTTCGCCAAATTCGCCAAGGGGTACTCTGTTCTTAAGTAACACCATTTTAGTTTAACAATGGTATAACTGACACAAAAACTGCTATAGAACAGGATAAGTTTTATTTCAACTATCCCTCGCGAAGGAGATTTTGATTCATTTGTATGGTTTTGAAAGTACTTCTTTTCGCAATACAAGGGCTAACTAGACATGTGCCTACTGATTAAAGTCTATTCCAAAAAGCCATGAACATCAGTTCTAATTGAAGGATTCCCACCCATGGAATTATCGAAGTACATAGCCTTACAACGTTTCCTTTATGCTAACGTTAGTTACCTATGCGACAAAGATTTACCCAGTTAACACTGTAACTGCCGACGAAAATTTGAGCAATCTGTTCCATCAATTTCATACTGTTGCTTAGTAAAGCAGTAAATTTAGGAAAAATCCAAGTTGTAGTTTGAAATCTAAAAAGATTTTCTTGTCAAGCTGAAAAAATTTCAAAATGTTAGTGTTGTTTCAGGTCAAGTTATTGTACTCCAAAATAATAAACAACCTTATAAGTGACCAATTACTGAAGAACTTATTTGAGGAATGTGCATCTATACGCACCGTGGCAGTTAACATATCGATTGAGCAAGAGAGATTTTATATTTCCTAGGGAAGTGTTTCAGTTTAACAATAATGTGGGTGACCCAATAGCTACCTTAGAACAGGATAATGTTCAATGTTCTTTTTCCTCATGATGAAGGTTTTGGTTTGGTTTTGGTTATAGCACTGCAGTCTTGTGGGAATCTTGTAGAAATTCCATCCTATTGATAACATTGTTACTTCTGTAAACCTATAACAAGCAAATTGAGAATCATATTTGAGGAATGAGAATCTACACTCACCGTAGAAGTTAACATATCGGACTGCGAAAGAGCAATTTTATACTTTATAGCAAAGTGTTGTTTTAGTTTAACAATGATGTTACTTACTCAAAAGCTGTCATAGAATAGGATAATGTTAATTGTAATTCTTGTTTGTGACGAATGTTTTGGTTTGGTTTGTTTAGGTTTGAACCGCTGCAGTCTTGTTGAAATCTTGTAAGAATTCCCTCCTAATAACAACATTGATACTTCTGAACAAGGCTGCGTTTTTATAAAAATATTGTCCAACAGCAAATAACTGAAGAACGTATTTGAGGAATGCGCATCTATACGCCTGTAGCAGTTAAAACATTGACTGAGCAGAAAGTTTTCTTGTAGACTAACATTCAATATTGCTAATATTGTTACTCCTGCACAAGATTGTAATACTATAAAAATTTTGTCAAGCAGTAAATTTCTCAGCAAAGCATTTGAATAATACTCATCTATACGCCCTTAGTAGTTAACACAGTGACTGCGCAAGATTTTGTAGTAATTCCCTCCTATTGCTTACATTGTTACTTTTACACAAGAATGCAATGTTAAAAATATTGTCGAGCTTTCCTGTGTTTAATTAGTTAAATGTATTTGGTGATCATTCAATTAGTTCGTCGGCTGCATTTTATAAACCTGTATGTTTTAAGAACTGGATAAAGTTGAAAAAAGTCAAGATCCAACTTAGTAAATTTTAGAATAAATTTTAGGAGATTATGAGTGAAATCGAATTAACCAATCATCTCTAGAATATATTGCTCAGATATCTTCATCACCATCAAAAAGAAATGAAAATGGAAAGGGGGAGGTATATTTATATAAGTCGGATATTTCACGTCCAATAATTAGTGTTACTAGCTATGTTATTTTAAAGAAGTGCAATACAAATAAAATGCAGATGCTAGAGTACTTTTACTGAGTAAAATAATTGTCGTTTTATTTTCTATTGTAAATATCCATCTTTATTATACTTTTAGCATGTGATTACAGGAAACAGCAAAAATTACTTTATGTATAAGGCTCAGCTTAACTCCTTACCCATATTGTTTAAAAAATAAGTTCACGTTATATACGATATATAATATTGATATCTTGATGCGGATTTTTGTTACGTTTATTTACGGTATCTTTGCACTCTATTACTCTCCTTTTTTATGAAACTTTAGCAAAATTTGGTAATTAGTAAATTGTTTTTAGCTAAAAGACAAATTTTGAAACAGATGACTAACCTTAAATACATTCGTTCCACATATTTTAAGAAGCAACATGTTTCCGGAAGGAGAAAATAACATACAATATATAAATTAAATAATATTAAAATTAAATAATATAAAAGTAAATAACATTAAAATTAAATAATATTACAATAACACCATGCTTCAATTTCTCCCCGTTTGGATCCCAAAATAATTTATTAAGGAGAAAGATTATATTACACTGGTTACGATTTAATTGCTGTGGTTCCGACGTTATTCTAAGTCCTTGATCTAAATTTTGACAAAAATCTGACAATTACAGCTAGTGTCAATTTTTTTTATAGAAATACACAATTTTCCCCAATCGATTTTTTTATTACAGTCAACTACTACAACGCCATCTAACTATATATTATAAAAAATATCAAAATATTACTATTTCTATTCGCTCCACATATTTTAAGATGCTTCATATTTTCGGAGAGAGAATAGCATATATCTGCATATAAGAGATAGTATCAAAGATTATATTTCTTTAGACAGCTTCACAAATTTTAGCGTTCTTATAAACACCCTCCTCGCCAATTAGAGATAAAAAAAGAGTAATTGTAGCTTTCTTTTGTACGCAATTTTCAGTCTTTAGGGATCCCGTTATTGCGCTTTGGTAGACCTGCTAGGTAGACCAGAAAATGAGAGAGAGAAGGTACCTGAAAAAAAATCAAAGACTGCTGACTTCTAGTATCATATAGCCTTATTAAAGCCTAGTGTCGGAACCTTTTCTTTGAGGAATCTATGGGGAAATATATTTCAAGAGAATGGTGGAAGAAATCTGTTATGTCTACTTCAGTGAATGTTATCTCTACAGTTTGAGGGAAAATTTTTAAAAAATGTAATAATTGGGGTAGGAAAATAATGAATATCCTTTTGAACTGATCGGGATTAAATGGTATGATTTTAGTGCATTACTTTTTATCTTTTATTTTTTATGGTCTTTGTGCATTAAGGGACCTATCACCTTTAAACCTTCAAAAACTTGATTTTTCGAATTTTACATTTTTAAAAATATTGTACATTTCTGAATTGTTTAAAACAAACCCCATTAAAATATTTGAATGAGAGCTTGTAAAAATATACATTCTTTGAGTTGAATATTACAAACCGTTTTCTTAATTTAAAATGACATTGCTTGGCATTGAAAGGATAAAAAAATTCTAATGATATTTATTGACTGTAATAAATTACATTAAAAAACCATTCAAAATAAAATACTCCTCCAACTTTACAGGTTATCTTTTACATAAAATCTCAGTAATACAAATTTGGATTCAATTAACGAATAACAATGTAACTCTGGGGTTTAGAGAAAAACATAGTTAAAAGTTAAAATAAATTAAACGTCCACAAGAATTTTTACAGACCAATTGATTAACGTAATTGCTTAAATGTCATTGAAAGGATTAAAAAATATTCTAATGATATTTATTGAATGTAATAAACTACATTAAAAACCATTAAAAATAAAATTCTCCTCTACTTTTACAGATTATCTTTTACATAAAAATCTCAATAATATAGGTTTGGGTGCAATTAACAAATAACTACGTATAAAAATCCCCTTAAAAGTAAACTTTGGGGTTTAGAGAAAAACACAGTTAAAAGTTAAAATGCAATTTAACCCTCACAGATAAGAGATTTTATTTAAATTTTTAAGACCCATTCGCTTAATTTAAAATGAAATTTATTAAATGTCGTTGAAAGGATTAAAAAATA
Source organism: Pardosa pseudoannulata (assembly GCA_032207245.1). Classification (NCBI taxonomy): domain Eukaryota; kingdom Metazoa; phylum Arthropoda; class Arachnida; order Araneae; family Lycosidae; genus Pardosa; species Pardosa pseudoannulata. The sequence continues at coordinate 23,744,607 of CM063501.1, forward strand.
TTCTAATGATATTTATTCAATGTAATAAATTACATTAAAAAACCATTAAAAATAAAATACTACTTCAACTTTACAAGTTACAAAATCTCAATAATATAGGTTTGGGTGCAATTAACGAAAAACTACTTATAAAAAATCCCCTTAAAAGTAAACTTTGGAGTTTAGAGAAAAGCACAGTTAAAAGTTAAGATGCAATTTAACGACCACAAAAATTTTACTTAAATTAAACGAAATTTTACAGACCGTTTGCTTAATTTAAAATGAAATTTGTTAAATGTCATTGAAAGGATTAAAAAATATTCTACTTATATTTATTGAATGTAATAAATTACATTAAAAAACTATTAACAATAAAATACTCCTCCAACTTTACAGGTTATCTCTTACATAAATGCTCAATAATACAATTTTGGGTTCAAATAAAAAATAACTACGTATAAAAATCCACTTAAAAGTAAACTTTGGGGTTTAGAGAAAAGCACGGTTAAAAGTTAAAATGCAATTTAACGCCCACAGAGTAACAAATTTTATTTAAATTTTTACGACCCATTCGCTTAATTTAAAATGAAATTACTTAAATATAGTTAAAAGGATTAAAAAATATTCTAATGATATTTATTGAATGTAATAAATTACATTAAAAGTCCATTAAAATAAAATACTCCTCCAATTTTACAAGTTAACTTTTTCATAAAAATCTCAATATGTACAATCTCAATATAATACATCTCAATACATAAAAATCTCATATAGTAAATAATCATAAATATAAAAATTTTAATACTACAAATTTGGGTGCAATTAACGATTAACTACGTATAAAAATCCCCTTAAAAGTAAACTTTGGTGTTTAGAGAAAAGCACAGTTAAAAGTTAAAATACAATTTAATGCCCACAGAGTAACAAATTTTATTTAAAGTTTTACGACCCATTTGCTTAATTTAAAATGAAAATGCTTAAATGTAGTTGAAAGGATTAAAAAATATTCTAATGATATTTATTGAATGTAATAAATTGCATTAAAAGTCCATTAAAATAAAATCTCCAATTTTACAGGTTAACTTTTTCATAAAAATCTCAATATGTACAATCTCAATATAATACACCTCAATACATAAAAATCTCAAATAATAAATAATCATAAATATTCAATACTCAGATTTCTACATAAAAATCTCAATAGATAAAAATTTTAATACTACAAATTTGGGTGCAATTAACGAATAACTACGTATAAAAATCCCCTTAAAAGTAAACTTTGGGGTTTAGAGAAAAGCACAGTTAAAAGTTAAAATGCAATTGAACGCCCACAGAGTAAAAGATTTTATTTAAATTTTTACGACCCATTCGCTTGATTTAAAATGAAATTTTAATCACGTTTAAAAGCAAAATATCTTTTCCGCTCTGATTGTACTTGTACCATTAGTGTCCAATACGCTGCTGGTTTCACTGTTTGTCCTCTGGGAAAAGCCACCAAAGTACTAGTCATCTCACACCAGCGGCCGAAGCCCGATGACATTCTGTTATAATGTAAAGGGGGGTGACCAATTTCGTTTCCGTTTAATTAGCTATGGACAATGCCCGCCCCCCGACCTCCCTCCTGCTGTCTCTCAACTATGCTGCTGTAGCTTTCTGAAATTCTATGATCAATATGCAGCATTCGTATCATCGGCTTCATTTATGGAGCGGCAATTGTCGAGGGACGGAACGGGCAATGAGGAAAGTTTGGACCGAATTTATGAGCCGGATTTTAATGCCGGATACATATATCCGGAAGGGTTTACTGGCGAGCCATGCTGTTGACATTGGTGGTTGGTAAAGTAACTTTAAAACCTCCTCTGAGAGATTTGTTTGTAGAAGGGGCAGTAAGGGAAGAGTGCCCTTTCAAGAGAA
>CM063501.1:23751499-23758999 GCA_032207245.1 Pardosa pseudoannulata
TAAATTAATCATGAAGTTACACAAGTAGCAATTCCATATGTGTAGAAACATTCAAATGTAAAGCTTAATACAAACACTTTATGTTGCCTTACGTAAGAGGTTAAGCTTGATTGAAGTTATAACTCGGACTTACGGAATGAATTGAAATTGATTATTGTCAAATTACTCTTAAAGCATTCATATATTAAATAAATTTTTAAAACTAAATTAATTATGAACTTATATAAGTAGCAATTTTATATCTCCGTTTAAAAAAATTCAAGTACAAAACTTAACACAAACACTTTATGTTGCCTTAAGTAAGAGGCTAAACTTGAATGAAGTGATGATTCGGATGTACGGAATGAATTGAAACTAATTTTCTTCAAATTATTCTTAAAGCATTCATATATTAAATAATTTTTTAATCTAAATTAATCAGAAACTTACACAGGTAGCAATTTTATGTGTACCTTAGAAAAAATTTCAAATATAAGGCTTAACACAAACACTTTGTGTTGCGTTACGTAAGGGGTTGAATAAAGTTATGATCCGGACTTACGGAATGAAATGAAATTGATTATTTTCGAATTACTCTTAAAGCGTTTATATATTAAGTTAAAGACAATTCTTTACGTGCAGAAAAATTCAAATGTAACGCTTAATACGAAAACTTTATGCTGCCTTCCTTGAGGGATTAAACTTGAATTAAGTTATAATCAATACTTATGGAATGAATTCATATCGATTATCTAAAGATAATAGAATAAATATATTATTAATTACTATTAATTCAAACTAAGAGTATAATAAACAATTTTTTTAAAATTAAAATAATCAGAAAGTTACAGAAGCAGTAATTCAATAAGTATCTTTGAAAAAAATTCAAATAGAAATCTTCACACAAACACTTTATGTTGCCTTACGTAAGAGGTTAAAAATGAAGTTATGATCCGGACTTACTCAATGAAAAGAAATCTATTATCCTTAAATTATTTTTAAAATATTCGTATATCAATATATATTTAAAATTAAATTAATCATAAACTTACACAAGTAGCAATTGTATATGTACCTTTGAAAAAAAATTCAAGTATAAAGCTTAATACAAACACTTTATGTTGCCTTATGTGAGAGGTTAGTTTTGAATAAAGTTATGATGCGGACTTACGGAATGAATTGGAATTGATTATGCTCAAATTACTCTTAAAGCATTCGTACGTTAAATAAATTTTTAAAACTAAATTAATCATGAACTTACACAAGTAGCAATTTTATGTGTACCTTTGAAAAAATTCAAATATAAAGCTTAACACAAACACTTTATGTTGCCTTATGTAAGAGGTTAAACTTGAATGAAACGATGGTCCGAACTTACGGAATGAATTGAAATTGATTATCTTCAAATTAATATTAAAGTATTCATATATTAAATACATTTTTAAATATAAATTAATCAGAATGTTACACAAGTAGCAATTTTATATGTACCTTTGAAAGAAATTCAAATACAAAGCTTAAAACAAACACTTTATGTTGCCTTAAGTAAGAGGTTAAACTTAAATGAAGGGGTGATCCGGACTTACGGAATGTGTTGAAATTGATTATCTTCAACTTACTCTTAAACAATTCATATATTAAATACTTTTTTAAAACTAAATTAATCAAAAACTTACACAAGTAGAAATTTTATATCTACCTTTGAAAAAAATTCAAGTATAAAGCTTAACACAAGCACTTTATGTTCCCTTATCCAAGAGGTTAAACTTGAATTAAGTGATGATCCGGACTTCCGGAATGAATTTAAATCGATTATTTTTAGATAACTCTTAAACTATTCGTATATTAAATAAATTTTAAAACTAAATTAATTGTGAACTTATAAAAGTAGCAATTCTATATGTGTAGAAATATTCAAATGTAAAGCTTAATACAAACACTTTAAGTTGCCTTACGTAAGAGGTTAAATTTGAATGAAGTGATGATCCGGACTTCCGGAATGAATTGAAATCGATAATCCTTAAATAACTTTTAAAGTATTCGTATATTAAATAATTTTTTAAAACTGAATTAACTTACACATGTAGCAATTTTACATGTACAGAAAAATTCAAATGTAATTCTTAATACAAAAACTGATTAAACTTGAATAAAGATATGATCCGGACTTACGTCATGAATTGAAATTGATTATCTTCAAATTACTCTTAAATCATTCATATATTAAATAATTATTTTTCAGTAAATTAATCAGAAAGTTACACAAGTAGCAATTTTATATGTACTTTTGAAAAAAAAATTAAATAACACAAACACTTTATGTTGCCTTACGTAAGAAGTTAAGCTTGAATGATGTGGTGATTCGGACTTAAGAAATGAATTGAACTCGATTATCCTTATCCTTAAATAACTCTTAAAGTATTTGTATATTAAATAATTTTTTAAAACTAAATTAATCATGAAATTATACAAGTAGCAATTCTATATGTGCAGAAAAATTCAAATATAAATCTTAATGCAAAAACTTTATGCTGCATTTCTTGCAGGATTAAACTTAAATAAAGTTATAAACCGTACTCACGTAATGAATTGAAATTGATTATCTTTAAATAACTCCTAAACGAATAGTATATTAAGTAATTTTTTTTAATTAAATTAATTAAAAACTTACAGAAGTAGCAATTTTATTTGCTTCTTTGCAAAAAGATTCAAATAGAAAGCTTAATACAAAAACTTTATGTTCCCTTATATAAGTCTTTAAACTTAAATGAAGTTGTGAGCTGGACTTACTGAATGAATTTTGGAGTTAAACCCTGAATTAAGTTAGCATATTTGTATACTAATTAAATTATGTAATCAATACATTAAATTAAAAAGAATGATGGAAGACTTACATTAAAAATCTATTTTGGAAGATATTTATAAATAAAAATAAACTGCTAGACATAATAGAACTAAAAAAATTACATTAACTTGAGTGATAAATTTTAATGATGTTATGAACCAGAATTATAAAATATTTTAAAATTATTATCGTGAAATTAGGTGTGAAATATCTGCATATTAAATAAATTAAAGGAAATCTTATGCAGGTACCAATTTTTTTATGCTTTTTTACAGAAGAAAAAATCAAATTATTAAAAAAAATTCCTTGAACTTTGAAACTCTAGGAATGTTTATTCTATTGTTAATAACAATAGAAGTTTTTAAGGACAGAATTCTAATTTAGTTATTTAAAACTTCAGAAATTATTTATAAAGCTTATGAACAATTGTACTTGTTACTTTGGGTTTATTGGTGTTATTTAATCTGATAGCGTAACTAAGTTTCCATTTAATTTTTTAAATCAATTAGCAACTGTTTCATTGCTTGCTAAATTTATTGTATATGAGAATCTATGATTTTTTTTATCAAATTAAATACATAAAAACCATACAGTAGATAATTCTCCTTAAGCACATTTTTAGTTTAAATTTCTTGTCTATTTTATTGAATTAGATTAATATTATGTCTTAAATATTTAAAAACTATTTTTTTATTGAAAAAATATTAAGCATTTATACAGCTTAAATATAAAATCTTATTTTTTTATCTTAAAACTGTTAAAATATTCTTTAAATTATAACAAAATCTTTTTAGTTATGTTTTTTTTTCAATTAGATGATCATGCTAGTTAAAAATCTCTGTAATTGAGATTAAGTTCTCTGAACAGTTTTTCCATTTACCAAACGGATGTTTTTCCTCCAATCTAAGAAAATTTCGTAAAATAAATGTGCAACTGTTTTATATTTCCTGTACATATATGGGATAATTCCTAATACAAGCTGGTTAATCTAAACTGCATTATTGACACTTATGTTATATGACTTTCATCTCGTGTTATATGACTGTTATATTAAAAAGTATTCGCCTTTTTTTTCGAATTACATTACTTACAATTTTTTATGATTTATTATTTGTGAAAAATCTAGAGCCGGGATAGCAAAAATGTTTAAATTTAATGATTATTTAAATATGTAGAAAATATTTAAATATTAATGCAAAATTATTTAGAAACAAATGTAAATCACACATAGTTAATTTACCGATATCAAAACTATGAGTTTGCATTTATTTCAGACTATTTAAAAAATGTGATTGATATCCAATCAATGTTATTTTAATAAAAAAATCTTTCCTAAAATATTAAAATGTAGTTGCTTTTTCTTTGAACATATGTTTCTTACGATTTTATGATTCATTGATTTGTGTAAAATCGAGAGATGTTGTAGTATTTATAAAAAAAAATAATACCAATGTAATTTAAATATGTAGAGAAGATTTAAATATTAAAGAAAAGTTATTTAGAAACAAACAGTAAATTACATATATTAAATTTACAAATTTCAAAATTCTAAGCTTGTATTTGTTTCGAACTAATTAAAAAATATCATTGATATCCAATCAATTATCCTATTTTTATAAGAAAATATATAATGTAATATTTAAAATGCATCTGCTATTTCTTTGAACAAGTTTCTCATGATTTTTTTTTGTGTGATTTATTGATTGGTAGAAAATTAAGAACAGATATCTCTAGTTAGTCAGTATGGTAATTAAAAAGTTATTACAATATTTCATCTGACACACAAGTGAAGTTAAATAAAAGTGATTAAAAGGAATGCAGTTTAAACTCTACTAAAAATATCAATTAGATTAATAATACGCCTGAATCTTAAATTAATATTTAAAACTGATTTCTCTTATCGAAAAAAACAGTAAGCATTTATACAGCTTCAATAGCAAATCTTATTATTTTTATTGTAAAAATATTAAAATATTCGTAAAATATAACAAAATCTTTTTAGCTATGCCGCTTTCAATTATATGGTGATACTAGTTTAAAATCATATTTCATTATAAATATATTCATTATAACTTTTTAACTTCAGACACACAAGTGAAGTTAAATTTTTGAATGCAGATAAAAAAACAAAAACCCATAAGAAACTTATGTTTAAAGAAAAAGCTGATACATTTTAAATATTACATACTACATTTTCTTATAAAATAGGATAATTGATGGAATATCAGTGTAATTTTTTAATTTCTTTCAAAAAGAAATAGAAGATTAGAATTTTGAAATCTGTAAATTAATTATATGTAATTTACTGTTTGTTTCTAAAATACTTTGCATTAAATTAAAATCTTTTCTACATATTTAAATTGCATTAATATTAATTCTTTTTTATAATTACTACAACATCTTTAGATTGTCCGCAAATCAATAAATCACAAAATCGTAAGAAATGTATGTTCAAAGAAAAAGCAAATACATTTTAATATTTTATGAAAGATTTTTTTTATTAAAATATGCTTATAATGAAATATGGTTTTCATTATAAACATTTTTTACGACAGTTCCTCATTTTGACAAAGAAATGGAATTTTCACAAAATGAAGTGCAATTTATATTATATTTTCTCTGCATATATGGGATAATTCCTAACCCAAGTTTCTTAATCTAAACTATATTATTGACACTCGGGTTCATCTCCTCTTATACATTACTTACAATTTTTATGATTTGTTTGAAGTTAAATAAAAGATATTAAAAGAATGCAGTTTAAAATCTCGTAAATAAATAAATAAACCATACAACAGATAATTCTCCCGTAGCACATTTTTGACGTAAATTTCTTGTCTTTTTTATAGAATTAGATTAATTATACGCCTTATTCATAAATAAATATTTAAAAATGATTTCTCTTATCGACGAAAAATATGGTTTTCATTATAAACATTTTTTACACCAGTTTCCCATTTTGACCAAAAAAAAATTGAATTTTCACAAACTGAACTTGCAATTTATATTATAATTCCTCTGGATATATGGGATAACTCCTAACCCAAGTTTCTTAATCTAAACTATATTATTGACACTCGGGTTCATCTCCTGTTATACATTACTTACAATTTTTATGATTTGTTATTTGTTTGAAGTTAAATAAATGATATTAAAAGAATGCAGTTTAAAATCTCGTAAATAAATAAATAAATCGTACAACAGATAATTCTCCCGTAGCACATTTTTGACGTAAATTTCTTATCTTTTTTATAGAATTAGATTAATTATATGCCTTAATCATAAATAAATATTTAAAAATGATTTCTCTTATCGAAGAAAAATATGGTTTTAATTATAAACATTTTTTACGCCAGTTTCCCATTTTAACCAAAAAATGTGGAATTTTCCGCAAATGAATGTGCAATTTATATTATAATTCTTCTGGATATATGGGATGATTCCTAACCCAAGTTTCTTAATCTAAACTATATTATTGACACTCGGGTTCATCTCCTGTTATACATTACTTAAAATTTTTAATATTTCTTATTTGATTGAAGTTAAATAAAAGATATTAAAAGAATGCAGTTTAAAATCTCGTAAAATAATAAATAAATAAATAAACCATACAACAGATAATTCTCCCGCAGCACATTTTTGTCGTAAATTTCTTATCATTTTGAAATCGGTAAATTAATTATATGTAATTTACTGTTTGTTTCTAAAATGATTAAATTAAATCTTTTCTACATATTTAAATTGCATTAATATTAATTTTTTTATAAATACTATAACATATTTAGATTGTCCTCAAATCAATAAATCACAATATCGTAATAAACGTATGTTCAAAGAATAGGCAAATACATTTAATATTTTATGATATATATTTTTTATTAAAATATGTTTATAATAAAATATGGTTTTCATTGTAAACATTTTTTAAGCCAGTTCCCCATTTTGACCAAAAAAAATGGAATTTTCACAAAATGAAAGTACAATTTATATTTCCTCTGGATATATGGGATGATTCCTAACCCAAGTTTCTTAATCTAAACTATATTATTGACAGTCGGGTTCATCTCCCGTTATATTACGTCCGGTTTTAATCTGTACTTACGCCACTTATAAATGAAGGGTCCAATCTCCCATTCTCCCCGTTGGGAAAAGCCACCAACATGCACCAGCGGTCAAAGCTCGCTGACACTCCTTTATAATGTATTCCTAAAGGGAGGGGGCAGACTTCGCACTTCGATTCGGTTTAATTAGCTGTGGACTACCCTTTCCTCCCGCTGCCCTCAACTAACCAGCAGCCTTTCGAAACTCCGTGATCAATATGCAGCTCCGAAATCATCGGTTTCGTTTATGGCGCTGCAATTACCGTGGGAGGCCACGGGTAATCAAGAAACTTCGGACACAATTTATGCGCCGGAATATAAAGGAGGATATGTATGAACAGGATGGGTTTATTGGCGAGCCTTGATCTTGACATTGTTGGTCCGTAAAGCGACTTTGAAATCTCCTCAGAGGCTTCTTCGTTAGCTTCAGGGGCTAGTTTAAAATTTCAAAAGATAGCTGGAGACTGGACACTGCAGCCAAATCAGGGCTACCCAACGGTCAAGTACCTTATACTCTACAATTCAACATTAAGTTGGGATTTCAGCGTTAGGTGGATATCGCACAGAGGTATATAT
>CM063501.1:23761499-23778999 GCA_032207245.1 Pardosa pseudoannulata
TGAATCTTTTTTAAACAGGCGTATTTTCTTTTTCAATAAACATATTATATTTTTAAGAGCAATAATAAAATTAAATAGAATAAGGTATATGGATCATAAGCCCTTCTCCGATATAAACGGACAGTTATGGGGCTCCTTAGCCAGACGGCTTTATCCCCGATTCTAAAGGTAAACAGTCAGCAGGGTAAAAATTGTAAGTTACTATTAAGTTTAAAAATTTAGAAAAGGGGTAATTTAGAGGTACTGGTCATTAAAAGTTGGGTAGGGAGAAATCTGTGAGAGCTGTGACTTAAGTTGTAACTACTTTTAAAGATACAACAATATCTGATTAACACTCTGAAAAGAAAGTTGTGGTTAGTATACATGGTGCGAAACACTAGATGGAGTCTTTCGGACAAATATTAAACATCAAACATAGTTAGGTACAAACTATCCTGCTCCATAATAATAAAAATACACATATTTTTTATTTTTTTTAATTTATTTATTTTATTTATTTATTTTTTTAATACAACACATCACTTTACGGCACAACATATAACCAGATGGACAGGGGATGAAGTAATAAGAGCTAATAGGGTAATTAAGCTAGAGAATCTATTGTCAGTAAAGCATTGCGGCACGTGGCCGCTTAGAGTTACTCGGGTTATTATAATCATAATCTGGGAGTTATGCAATTATTTCATTAGGTAGACTACTAATTTTATAATAAAAATTAATAGATGATCTTACACAATATTGTTTGAAAGTCAAAATATTAAAGTCGCGTCTTATTACTTCGTTGGACAAGTATCGATGTGCGCCTTGGATCATAAAGGTAAGATTGAAAGCATATTGATCTTTATTGATCTAAGAATAAGACTGGAAACATACTTCTTTGATCTGTTCATACATTCATAACAATTTTTTAAAAGTCATCTTTTTTTTTCATTTTTCATTTGGTGTTGTAGTAATACGTTTTATCACAATTAAAGTCTTGTTTCTGTAATAAACAATATATAGATTTCAGTTAAAATATTATTTTAAAAAAGATTTGTAAATAAGATAGTTTACTTTTCTGGTGAATAGCTGTATATAATAAACAAAAAAAAATATATCCTATTTTATATGCTTAGAATTTATAAACCACACATTAATATCAACATTTTCAAATATTGAAATATTATTGAAATACACTTCACTTTTTTATATAAAACGCATAAGGGAAAGGGTTATTTTTTATGCTAAAGCTTTAAAAATTTATTTACGAGACTGAGTCAAAACTATTCGTTAGCTATTTTATACATTGAACAAAACACATTGAATAATATTAAATATGATGAAATAATTGATAATTTAGCTAAATTGAAGGCTAAAAACATAACTTTTCAATATAGTTTATCCATTGTTATATACCTAATTTTGTTAGACATTTAATTAAAACCTTTTCATTTCATAATTAATAAACAAACTTTGTCCGCTAAGAAACAAACTTTTATAAAAAGATATAATTTGTAGTTGTATGTGAAATATATTTTATTAACACATTGTGTGCGGTTACATTTCGCAGCGGAATTGTACCGGGAGAGGGCGTTTTGCGCGTCAATTTAGTTATTCAGTTAAATCTCAATAGATCGAAAATTATTTCATTTTTTAACCAACTTTTCTTATTTTATATTGAAATATATAAACAAATATATAAATAGAAATAATTAAATAACAACCATAAGATTTATAATACATAATTTAAGTACATATATTGAAATATATAAACAAATATATTTATATTAAATATATAAACAAATGTATAAATAGAAATATTTAAATAACAACCATAAGATTTATAATGCATAATTTAAGTACAACCATAAGATTTAACAAAAAATATATTTTTAGTGGATAAATTTATAATAGTATCGTAAATATGAAAAATAAATAGAAATAGTAGTATACAGTTTTAATTTTTTTTAATTATGTTATATATAAATATTTTTACATTATGAAAAAATGAAAAGAGCAATCATAAAACTAATAATGTAAAAACTAGTTTTTATTTGTCTCAATTTTTCCAGAATATATGTAGCAGACAAGAACATTCGGCTTCATTTTCCTGTATATACCGTTTTTTTTTTGTACCCACAAACAAACCATGTTGTTATACTAACCAGTACTAGTTCGTGACTTGCGCTCAAGTATCAATCGTCAGAAAACGTACTAGTACGTGTCCCGCATACAATGTGTTAATAAAATGGTAAGTTTTGTTTTAGCAGTTTACATTATTTAGTTACGTTTTATATACTGTTTAACACTTGACATGCGGGTATACTTCATTGCAAACTTACGTTGCAAACTTACAGCTGACGTTTTTTCGTCAATCGAGCGAAAGTTTAGTTATTCAGAAAAATCGCAGTAAATAGAAAACTTCGTTTTTATAAACGAAACTTTTTTTCTTTTACACTTTAATATATACTGTATGATTATTTAATAAAAAAAAACAATATTGTTACGAAATCACAAAAATAAACGATTTTTAAAATTAAAGTCCGATATACTGTCAGCGCATATTCCTTCATCACTATCTTTGTCACAATGGCTCGTTTTATCAATTTCGTATTCAACAATAAAAAATCAAGCTTCAAATTGACAAAACACGACTTGTACGTTCTGGAGTTAGAAATTCGATTGAAGACGAAATAACGCAACAAAAGACCAAGTAACTCGGCAATCATAACTTTCGGAAAGAAAAAATACAAATCGTTGCATATCCACGCAAACAACATGCATATAATGTCACACATACATATAATTATACGTATTTAGTATATTTGTGGTGGTTAGAGGGTATCCACCACAAATCTACTAAATACGTATTTTTACGTGACCCACGCTCTAGTGACAGACTGCAAAAAACGTAAAAATACGTTGCCTGCACTCGAAGTGTTAATACTCGTGTGTGCTATATTTCTGGTGGAACACGGAGTGGGCCCTTAACAAAAAAACATCTAGGGCCCCAAAGGGATTTAATCAGTCCATAAGTACGTAAAAAGAAGGAATTTTATTGCATATTAACTGAATAAAATTTTGCCTATTTATGCAATACAATATATGATTCCAAAAAGAAATTTTTATCCTCGAAAAGAATAAAATTTCTACGCTACAGAGGATCTAAATTGACACATTCTCGAAATAAGTTCATTGGATTTCATTGTAATATAAGTCACCACGCTATGTATCCCAGTAAGTTATTCTGAATTATAATTAAAAACGTCACTTTGAAACCTTTTTCTGCCTGTGTATTTTTCAGTCACAAATATAAACTTCGACTCCAATGAAATTAAGGTAGATATGAGTTTTGCGAAAATAATAATAATAATAACAAAAAAAATGAGATGATATGCGAACAGGAACGATGCAAAATGAAACGAAATACAAAAACTTCACACACGCACAATGTCTTTGAAAATGTCATAAATGAACTTTCATTTCAATATCTTTCAAATTAATTTTCCAAGGCTTGTTCCTCCAAGACAACTGTACGCCTCACATAAATGTACTCATCACTTACTTATTACGCATACGTCATCACATTTTATTGTTATCTTTCACCCGAAAAATCAACCCCCCACTTCCTCTCTATACCCCACCTTACTCGGCAGAAAGAGATAAGAAAAAAAAAGAAATAATATCAAAATTTCCATTTTCGGAAAAGTGAAAATTCAATTTTGACAAACGAACCAGATATGCCCTCTTCCAGATACAAGACATTCCACATAGTCTGTCCAAAATGTCATTAATTCTTAATATTTTGTCCCTCTTTTGTGCCTCACTCTCTCTTTCCTCCCCCATCTCTTCTTTCCCTCTCTCTCTCTCCTTCCTCACTTGTTGTCATCGCGGGAGAAATGTATTAATGCCGCATTGTGTGTGCGTGCGTGCGTTCGGAAGACGGAGACGGCCCCGGCTTCTTCTGGAGGGCATTATCGAAAGTGGCTGAGGTAACTGCTGCGGATGTCAGACATTCAGAAGAACAGTGATATACACTCAGGTTCTTAATTCGCTTCGGATCTCACCTCAAAATAGCACTGACCGCCCCAGAGAGGTTCTATCGTTGCAAATCAAAACGCTTCTGATTGGATGGGAAATTTAACGCTATTTTTATTGTATTTTGTATACTTTAGAAATATATTTTAATCCTGATAACCTTTTTTCATGAATTATACATAAATTTAGAAAAGGGTCATTGAAAAGTGAATTTTTTTATATCTCCAATACCTCAGAATGAACCACTTACCTTAATGTATGAAAGAAATTTGAAAAACCATTCCAGCCTAAGCCATCCGGAATTAACGACAAATCACTGGGACAGTAATCCTACCCAATACAAGAGAAGTAATTTACCTAACTAATTTTGAATTTCGATGATAACAAAATGCAGGCCGCGATGCTGGGATCCACTGTAACATCTTGTAGAGATAACCAACTTCATAAAAAGTACAAACCATAAGAAATATAACATACAAAGACAAGTTATACATCCATGGATAGCTTAACAAAGAATTCCATAATTTCAATCAAGCCCCGCCTGGACTTAGACGAGTTAAGTAAATTAAACGAAGTTACAGAGATATAATTTTCCGGAAAATATATTTTCCTAATGGATTTCTTCAAGGAGCAGTAGTAAATCAAATGTTGAATTAAACCATCCGTATCATCTCACCAGCACTTCGCCATCGTGCCATCGTGCCGAAGAATCATGTCCTAACGGATGTAAATAGTTTGTGATGATACGAAGTGGTTACTTGGCTGATCTTCGTGTCTTTAGGTAGTCTAGCTAAACTTCATCTAGTGCGGCACTTACAGCATCAACTATCTGGTGGCAATTGATTGTATTGAGATCTTCTGCAAGTATTATGGCAAGGCAGGAGAATATGTATATGATGTGGTCAACACTCGGTTCGGAGCAATTTCTACAGAGAGTGTAGTCCTTGTTCCATCTTATTCAAACTTTATCGAGGATATACACCATATGGTGTATTTCCTTTATTTTGATAATGCTCAGGAGGGGGTATTTTGCTCTAGATTTTGGACCACTTAACTACCTGTTGACCTCAAGAGGACATCCAGAACCACATATTTACCTTGCATGATTTTAGGTGTACAGAAAGATGTTTAGTACAAAAGTCGGGCACTCTACTTAGGAATTCTAGCCCTTCATGTTGAACGCAACTCTGCATCTAGATTTTTTTTAAATTTATTATAGCCCTTTGATCTTTAAGTTTGTACTACACAAAAGGTAGTGGGACTGTATGCTTAAAGCCGATTCTGAACTTCTACGAAACGATCATGACTGCAGCGGGATTCAAATTCACGGTCTGTGGTAATGAAAGGTAACAACCAACCGATTCAGTCATCATTCAGCTCTTACATCTTGGAAGATAGGATTCCATACATTGTAAATTTAATATAAACTTTTACAAATGTAAACTATGTCAAACGAGCTCTGATGGGAATCCAATTAGTAAAACGACACTTTTCAGTACCATGGAGTCTGATGGGTTCGAATCTTGCTACTGACTTCAATGTTTGTGGCTATTTGGAATAGGCTTTAAGAAGCGGGTGTTGATCTTTCTAGTCATTCTGAAATGATAAAAATTGAATGTATCTACTCCTAATTAACCAATTATCCTCATGTTCTAAAATTGCACTAACCTACAAAGCAGAACTGTAACTATTTTTGTAATTATTTTCGGGGCAGGTCTCTAATTCTGCTGAGATGCTAATGGTGATATATTTTAGAGTTATCAAATTTATCATAATTTTTATTTTGTTTAAATACTTTTTATTCAAAAGTTTTTTATAATTAGTTTGAATCTGTAAGTCTATCTTTGAAAATTTCACAATTTAAATAACAGAAAAAAAAATAACTCGAGGGGTTCCGGCAATACAACATTAATAACACATGCAGCCTTTATAGCCCATTTGCTTTTAATGTTAAGCATGTTAAAGTTCTTATGAATTTGTAAATAAATTTTATGGCTAAAGATACTAAATATCCCTCTTCGTCCTTGGTGTACTTTGAATAAAAGTAGGACACCATCGTTCGGTACTATGAGTTTATCTATGGTTTCAATTTCTGATGTTGGCATTTATGTTCAATAGACACCCGTTTGAAATCGACTTTGTAACACAGTATTGCATGTTTGCGACGTACATAAAAATTAATATCAATGACCATTCGAAGATGGTTTTGTTGATTGTTGCTATCCTGAAACATTACAATTAACACAATTTACTCATAGAATATGTCATTAATGGTCACTAAATTTAATTTTCATATATAGTTTCATTCTAATTATCCATTTAAACGGACCCTAATGGATGCTAGGATTATTACTAAAAAAAACTTTTGATTTGTTAGTAAAAAAGATTATATTAGAAGATTTTGCATAAATATAGCTTGAAGTTCTTTATGTTAAGACAATTTGTGGAATGAATTTACTATTTATATATATATAAGTAATTTTTTTGTATGTTGAGAATGCACATTAAGGCCATTAGTTTTTTCCAATACCGAATGACGATGTTAAGTCTAATTTTCGTGCTAAATTACATCCACCGTTTGATGAAATGTGCATGATTATTATTGAAATAGTCATTGTATTTGTAAAATATTTTTACTCTAATATTTCCCCTTTACATTATATTTTGTAATTGGTTACTATAGTTACTAGTAGTGATTATTATATTATTTATGTTTTTAAAAGTTTATGTTTCAAAAAATGGCAATGTTATTGATGTTTTGTTTTTGAGAGTTTAGAATTTTTTTTTCTAAAGTTGATGTTATAACAAAAATGGCGTTTATTTGTCGGTAAAAGATAGTTTTTTATTTAGAGTAAAAAGAGAGTGATTTGTTTTAACAGTATTTGTTAAATTTTAATATATATATATATATATATATATATATATATATATATATATATATATATATAGTTTATGTTTCAAAAAATGACATTGTTATTAAAGTTTTTTTGAGAGTTTAGAATTTTATTCTGAAGTTTATGTTATAATAAAATGGCGTTTATTTGTCGGTCAAAGAGAGTTTTTTATTTAGAAAAGAAAGTGATCTGTTTTAACAATATTTGTTAAATTTTAATACATATATATATATATATATATATATATATAATATATATATATATATATATATATATATGTATATATATGTATATATATGTATGTATGTATATATATGTATGTATGTATATATATGTATGTATGTATATATATATATATATATATATATATATATATATATATATATATATATATATATATATATGTAATGAGACTGACTTCTCGATGGGGTGTTGCAGTCATGGCCATAAAAATGATACCGTTTCAGCTATAGACCTTTATTAAGACAACTTTGAAGGACGGGTTCCCACTTCATCATAGGGACAAACTGAAGGGTCAGCTAGCATAAAGTTCTATTTACAAGACCATTAACACCTGGGTCAACATCTGTGGGAAAATATCTCTAGAAAAATCTGTCTCCGTTAGCGTGTATCTCCTTTTTATTTGGAAATTTCCTAAATTGTCCGCTAGGGCCATGTAGGTTTATAATTGGCCAGGCCCCTTCTCCGAGGGCGTAACCTGTAGCCCCAGTGGTCAATTTAGGTTAGGGGTTAAAAAGGGGAATGGAAAATGACGCGGGAATTTTTACCCTTGATTCAAGTTTTGAAAACCCCTGAGAATTTTCCTTACATACATATATATATATATATATATATATATATATATATATATGAAGAGAGCAAAAGTAGATTTATCAATAGTAAGTTTTAAATGTTTTATGCAAATATTTTTTATACAGACTCTTCAGAAGTTACTCTTCTAAGTATATTTTTATGTGAAACTCTTCAGAATATTTACACAAAGTGTGTATTTCTTTGTTTTGTTTGTAAAAACACATGTTTGCCTTAAAAATTTAATTTTATATATAATTTAGTAATCCATCCAAACATTGTATTTCTTGTTTTTTTCTGGTGACTTTAATGAATGCACAGTGCACTATCGTAATAGAATTATATATTCTTACTTAATTAAAGAAAACGATTTGAAAACCGGACATTATTATTTATGGGCAATTAATCCCTTAACAGTTTTCAAACGCAACAGCTCCAAATTATTAGAAATTCAGCCATAGTGAACCATTAATGGTTTGTTATATGTAATTTTTTTAGCATTGCGCACTTTTATTATATAAGAAAAGGGTTACACAAGGAGAGTTGGATGCAAATATTATATAAATTATAATATAGACACAGATTGTTTGGACACGGTGAGATCAGGAGAAAATGTTAGGCGAGCATACTTAAACCATTATCACGAAGTTGGTGGGAGAACCCAATTCTTAAATCAACCTGTCCTTTTTACTTGGTCCTCAGGTAGCAATAAATAAAATCGTAATGCTCAAAATCAAACCAAATATTTACTGACTCACGTAGTTTTATTTATACTCACCATTAAGTATCTTGAAGCATTTATAAATAGACAAGATTGGTCTATTTGGATAAAATATGATTTAAATGTTCAGTTGTCTTGGTGGCTTTTGAAAATTATCTCCAAAATGACGTATGTTGTTGCTACGGTCAGTTTGTAAATATGCTTTCAAAGTGCATTATACAATAAATGATGGAAAATCGTTACAGATGCATTACAGACACCGTGTTTTTTTTCAGCCAAATTTGGCGGGTTTTTTTTTTCTTTTTTTTGAGTTATTTCTGACGTCAGTACCCGACACTATTCAAGAAATTTCAGGATATTCTTGGTGTCGCTTAGGTCAGGTTGTATTTTTTTGTTGTTGTTGTTTTTGTTCTTTCATCATTTTCTGGGGTTTAGAAATTTAGTTATGGGTTTAGTTATTGCGGTTCTTACTTTTTTAAAAATTGTTAAAAAGTATCAGGATATTCTTAGGCTTAATGTGGAGGAAATATAAAAATTAAGCCAGAAAAGGGGTTAAGAGATGTGTTTGTTTGGATTTGTCGGAAATCTCTGGCTGGTAAAGTTTGTGGCGCTACCAATTCGATTCGGGAGGGTTCTTGGCACAATAGATCTAAATTAACAGTGAAGAAGTAATGCTTTTAACATATAATATTAAAAAAGGGCTTTCAGGGGAAACCCGCATCACATATTAGATTTTTTATAATATTAGTGCTTTTTTGAAAAAAGTTTAGTTTTATTAATTGTGTTTCAAACGTGCCATGTGACCTTCACCATGTTTTTTTTTTTTTTTTTTTTTGGTGATATTTCAGAAAATACGTACCGTCGTCATGTTTTTTTATTTGGCGATTTATCAAAACATGAGTTTTTCTATTAATCGCCAAAACCGGCGTTAATAATGCATCTGTTTCGAAAAATCTTGCAAAAATCAAATCTTGCACTAGTATTATCACTGAAATACCTTAAATAATTTAAAAACAACCAAAACAATATTTTAATAATTTAAAAATAAACCGTTGCAATATAGTGGAATTGTAAGGTTTGGCAGAAACATGGAATCTAGAATTTTTCAACTCTCGCCAAGGATTTGATTTGTTCTCCTAAACTTGGATTTTCCCGAAATATTTTCATTCCAGAAATATATCTTATTTGAGATAATATCCTTCTGGGAATTACAGCATAAATTAAATTCAGATGAGTATCACTTAACTGGAGATTTCATGCTTCTAGGATTATGATCTTTGTATCAAGTATTCAAATTCTCATATAATCCTTTATAAATTTAACATAAGTCAACTCTATACTGAGCTTAAAATATTAGATCTATAAACATTTATATCCTATATGCTTATGATCCTCTCAAAATGAAATGTTTTTTGTAACATAGACTAAAATTTCTAATGCTGAAAATCTTTTACAAACTAATAAGTTCTTAACTTTTTCAGGGATGCTGCGATTATTATAATTTTCATATAATCCTTTAGGTACGTAATCCATGTACCTGCTAAAAAATTCCATTTATCAGCATTTAAATTCTATTTGCTTACAATGTTCGCCAAAATGCTTATGCATTTTGTTAATCATAGTGCATAATTCTAATGCTAATTTTTTTCAACATCAATAACACACATTATAGTTTTTTACGAATTGAATATAAATTCTCCAATATGTAACTTACTTAATATAAATCCTATACTGGAAAATTGGAATTCAGAAAATTTCAATTGCAAAATTGTTAAATTTGTGATTAAATAAGAAATATCTCTTCCCTAGATCTAGTAAATTATAAAACTTTATAAGTTTATTTAATATTTCCTACAATTACTTCAGAGATTAGTTTTCATATTTCTTTTATATGGAAACTAAAAGTTTCATTACGTAGATATTCATGACGTGCGTGATAATCCTGAAATGTCACTATTAAAGAGAAAAATTTTTTTTTCATCCCTTAGCCAAGTTAAACGCCAAATAATAGCCAAATGGGTTTTCCTTGTCTATTCATCAATCCCCTATATAATAATAGCCTAAGTTATCTGTCCGTCTGTCCTCGAATTTATGAAGCAGTTGGACCTGGAATGTATAGGGGCACCATATTGGATTCTTGATGAGTTAGGGTTAGCAAAATTCAAAGAAAGCCTTTAAAACATTTGAAATCCACTCCTTCCTACCTTTTTGGAGCGTTTAATGCCATTATATCAAGCCGTATTTTCCTCAGTTAAGAGCAGGTGTTTATCACATAATAAATAGGTAAAAATAGCATTATGACGTCATTCCTTTAACTATCTCATTTAAACATTTCTTATTTTAAATTATTTAAATAGCATCTATATTATTTTCATACTTTTTATCACTGAACTTTGATATTACGTAAATAATTTTCTTTTATATTTGGCCTATATAACAGATTAGGTACATATGGGCTAATTTTAAATTTAATCATTGATTACATTTTGTTGCAATGAAAACTTTTTTTACCGGTATTAACCTTTTCTTTTCAAAGTTCTAGGAGTTATATGGACTAATAAATATCTAGAGTTTAAGTTATATATTATTGAAAATTAAGGAGTTTGTTCGTTTGTGTGTTTGTTTTATACAGAACCACACGGTTTGATTGATGAAATTTTAGGTTAGCATTCATGTAAGAAAAATCTGTCAATATTAAAACTTTGTCCTCCTATCACTTTTGACGTTTAAAGTTAGCAACTAAAAATACGGAAAATTTTTTTACTATCCCGTCATATGATTGGCTTTATGCTAGTTATTTTATAAACAAATAAGATATTTCCTCCTTTTTATTAGCGATGCTTTTAATATTTTTCGTTTACGAGATCATCTATTTAAATAAATTTTTTTGTTCATCATTATATTTTTATGTAGCTCTAAATTCTAAACTGTAGCATAGTTTTTTCAGATATGTGTCAAAACTGTTTTCTATTGAATTATTTATTTTATTATTTTGAATACATATATAGGTACATATGAACACAATTTTTTTATTAGAAAAGATTAAAACTATAATTACATTTTCTTTAATTATTTCAATTATATCCGTATGAATAAGACATATTAAAGACATATTCTTTTCAAAAAAGTCTAGGAATTTATATCACGGACTAATAAATATCTAGCGTTTAAGTTATACATTATTGAAAAATTAAGGAGTTTGTTCGTTTATGTTTTTGTTTTTATACATAATCATACGGTTTGACTAAATGAATTCAACGTGATTTTAAACTGCATTCATAGTATAGGGAGATTTTAGGGGAGTATGAAGATAAACACATTATTTAGCGTGTGCCAGATAATACTCAGCCGAAAAGCAAACCATTTTTTTTTACCTGTTTCTTAGTTTACTTTAAAATTCTGGAAAATTAAACATTTTACTAATCCCATCATAATGCTAGTACAATTATAAAGAGAATAAAACAATGGAGAATTTACTAAAATACAACTTTGAAACAAAACCTAATTCGTAAAATTGGGATCTCCCTGATATCGTCGGCCATTCCAATGGGCAGTCCGTTGTTCTTTGTGAATTCGAGTTCCATTCCAGTCATGGAACCTAGCTATATATATAGATGCCTGGATATTCTTAGCTTTGCAGAATCGACTTTAACTTGTAGGTATAAACTATGTATAATATAATTTAGCAAAGCTGAAACAAAATCATTAAAATTGAATGATTAAGTAATCAAGAAAATATAAAGTGTCTAATACAACAATTATACATATTTTCGTAGAGATAATTAACACATTTCATTAGATTAAAGCCACAAAATTTCTCGAAAGAAAAAAAAATAATTGTCTTTTTCTTTTACTTTCAATTATATCTATGGAAATAGAAAGATCTTATTTAGAATTTTTATCAAGATATTTTTTGTAATTAACAAGAAGTAAAGAAACCTATGATATCTAGCACCAGTTGTACCTTTGTACTTTATATGACAAAATAAGATTTTAATGCTATATGTGAATTTTAAGAATTAGGTTAATGTATATACTTGCTTGTAAAGGGTGCGAGTACTTAAAAAAGGAAGAAATTTTTTATATCAGTATATTTGGTATTGCGCCTGAAGAAACTGAATCTCATAAAGTAAATATTTTGATCTTTTTCATCTTCTATCTTTTCTTCTCACGTGAACTCAATTATGTTTTAATTTCCAATGATTTTTATTAACAAATCAGATACTATTTACAAAAATGCTAATCCTACACTTGTAACTTTAACTTAACTCTAAATGAGTGTAAATAACAATTGTTCTGACAATCTACTCCTTGTACCTTGGATCGCATTCTTTGTTTTGCCACAAGTTAAGTCCATGGGATATCTTTTCCTTTCCTTTTCCTTATAAAAGTAAATCTGTTATTAGTGCAAACGTTTGAATTTTATTAAATAATATATTTTTTCGTGTTCGAATTTGATAAATATCTGGCTTTGGTACAAATCGGAGTTAAACTGTCATATATATCAAAATTTTTCTTTGTATTGAAACAAAATGTGTTCTAGCAAATAATTCTAATTTTTTAGCATCTTAATTTACTATTAAGTTCGAGACAAGTATCTATTCATTACCGAGTTAAGAATTAGAAAAATAAATCAATAGGTTCAACGTACATCAAGGTGGTCTACCATAGTCCTAATTGAACTTGAATTTTTAAACGATCAGAAACATACAAATATAGCAAAAAATTCGGTAAAATCCCAGTTCCGTTGTCCGGACTCCATGTTTTTAGCTCTATTTTTGTAGAAGTGATCTCCAAATTGGCGCCAAGTAATGTATACAATTTGTGCTTCGTTTTGTATTAAGTTTATACCCAATTTCAAATCATATTTTGAAAATGTCAAATGTGTATTTTCCTTAACCTTTCTCAAATCTAGATCTTTATTTATGGAAATCTATTTCTTAAAAATTGTGTACATTATTTAGAAATGTTCACTTATTTCTCAAATTACAGAGTGTGTAATATCATGAGGAAAGAAAAAACATTGAAAACAAGTTGCATGAATAAATTGTTGAGCCATGGTATTTCGTCTGCAAATCAGCAATTTCGTAAATGGAGGTTTCGTAACAGTGGGTTTGGGGATAGAGCAGGCCAAAGATTCACCGTGTTCACTAATGGTGGCTGGGCCACGTAAAATAGATTCGTGGTCAGAATGTCCTCAAAATTCACAAATGGAATATATTATACAAATTATATATAAGATATATATTTTATATATATATATATATATATATATATATATATATATATATATATATATATATATATATATATATATATATATATATATATATATAATATTATAATATATGATATCAGAATACATAATACATATAATTTTCTGGAATCGTCAGGCTAAGTCTGAGGGCTTCATCTCTGATTTTAAATTACGGGGAGCTTACTCTTAGGTTTGGTTTGGTCTGGTTTGGTGGACGACGGTCTACTTTTTTACAACACAAGGGCTAATGAGACCGGGACCTGCTGCTTAAAGACGATATCAGATGGCTACGTAAACATATGCCACATTGGGATTCGAACTCACGAAATCCGGTACTGAAAATCAGTTACCTAACCATTCGGCCATTTTTCAACCGGGATCATTCTAAGAAATCTATCCTCTCGAAGCTAAAGTATATGGATTTGTTTTGAAGATAAATTATAAAAATATAAGTTTTGAAAAAAAGAACCCTCACTACTGACTAATATTATTGCAGTAAATTTTCTTTGTACAATCAAAAGTTTAGCGTACTCGTTATATTAGTTATTCCAGGAAGCCATAGAATGTTATCCAGAAAGCCATAAAATCCCGAAGATATTTTTTAGAATGCCCAAGATAGGTTTGGTTTGATTTGGACTACTACGGTTTACTGTTCTGCTACACGGGGGTTAATAAGACCGGAACTTGCTTCTTAGAACCAACTCCAAACAGCTATGGACATCCATACCATCAGTGAAATTCGAACCCACGAACTCCTGTGCCGAAGACCATTGCTCTACTATTCGTCCATGGTAAGAGAAATGCTTTAAAAACCACAAAATTACAAGTATGGTCTTAAAATCCACATAGTCTGACTTGCACCTTTTTTCTGCTGAATCCGTACTCCGCCAGATGTCAAAACTCCAACTCTCTCGAAAATTATGAGATTTAATTATACGTATAGGGAAAGGTTTGAGGGTGAAGTGAATGAAAAAATGGAGAAGAATATGAATCCCCACCTCACGGTTCTTGATTTTGTTTCCTGACTTTTATTTACCCGCTCAGCAAATTACATTTAAAAAGCCGTGTCGTCACTTGAGTGTCAGGTTACAAGAAATCGTCACTTTTTTTGCACACAAAAAAATTATTTTTATGTTCAGTGTTTTGTGGGATGTTTTTACCTGCTGCAAAATTTATGTATCGATTTTTTTTTCAAAAAATGAGGAAGCAGTAGAAAATTTATTTGGAAAGAAAGTAACTGCTTATGAATTTCATTTCTATACGTTAAATGTTTTAAATATTATATTTGAAACCTTTAAGATTTTGAACAATTACATTGTTTTATATGACACTATCTTTACATAAGACTATGTGTGTGTATGGAACCTCTATGTTTTTTCTACTGTAATAAAAACAAATAGATATCTTTATGTCAAACATAGCTTCAAATCTGTTACTTACCTAGCACCACTGAAGAGCACGTGTTGCTTAGGGACTACTTCGGACTCAAGTAACATTGCCCCATCTAGGTCCTCGTAATTTAGAAGCAGAAACCAAGTTTCTGAATTTCGTCATTTCTAAGGATTTATAAATATTATTATAAATATTTTTCGAACAGTTCAAGCATTTTTTAATTTGTAATTGTGTTATATGGACATCTTCCAAATATTTTAAGATATGCTATTTGCAGATACCAAAATGTAGCATTAATGTGTCACTTTTAATCTACATTATATATTATTACTTAATTTTTCTTAATATTTTAGTACTGTATAACCATATAAAAATATACAGTAATGAATTTATATCAGCGAGTATACTGATATGCATATAATAACACTCAAACACACACATATATACACATACAAACGTATATACATATATACACTATATATATATATGTGTGTGTGTGTGTGTGCATTCATGTGTAAATACGCGTGCTTATACTTTAATATAAAAGGTTTTTTTAAATTCTGAACTCTTTAATTGCTAAATAATAATTAGTAAATTGTCAAACTTGTAAATTATGAATTCATATGAAATATTTATCTTTAGAAAATATCTTGTTACTTTAAATATTTATGAATATAAATTCTAGTTAGGGTTTTTTATTCCTCCACACCTAATGGAATGAGTATTTATGTTTACTTTATCTTAGTAAAGATCTATACTAAAATTATTCTGATACAGCCATTACTGAATTTACTTACAGGAGTTGCGGATAATTTATAATATTTTTTTCCATATAAAATAAAAAATAATTCAATTTTTGTCCAATGTTGGTCATTTTTTACTAATGACTTTCTATTTCACGGTTGCCGATTTTGAGGACATACCCCCTGTAGCGAAGTTCTCACCATTTGGAGTAATTTCAGCATGATCAAAAAGCATTATAGAGTGAATTATGTAATTATCTTAGACATTATCACTTCACTTGTCAAAAATTCTTCTTTTTTGGGACTTCGAAGGTTTTTAAAATTAATTTGGTAGAAATACTTTTTTTATGCTTACTTTTTTTTCTTCTAATAAAGTTTAAAATTTAGTTTTACATCTTTTTAATTTTTAACTAATCAACAGCTAGCATTTTTCTAAAACAGTTTTTATGTTTTTTTTTTTTTTTTTTTTTTTTTTTTTGGATGGCTTTTCTTTTTACTGTCTTTCACAAAGTAAAGGAAGCAAAAAGAAAATAATCACGGAAATTTCCAAAGGAAAAACTCTATTGGGCCACTATTTAAAGAAATGTTGACACGTTTGAACATTGCGTGTATATATAAGCCCAAGAAAACTTTAATTTGTAAATTTCACTTATCCATTTTAAGCAATCTATAAAGAAAAATACAAAATAACATATAAATACCTCAAAAACTATTAAATATGGAAAATTAAAATTTCGTATTAAATATTAACTCTGTGGGGCATACCTCAAAATAATTTGTATTAAGTTATTTATTGATAACAATAATACATTACCTTGAGTTATTATATAAACAAATTGGAAAATTAATATTTGACAACATCATAAGGTTTCGCATAAAATGTAAATCAGATTGTATATAACATGTAATCGGTAAACTGCATTCGTGTTTGTACAAAACAAATGCCTTCATTGAAGTAAAAATAATTCGACTTTTAGCTGCTTCTTTTTCTGTTAAAAAATGCCAGTACTAAATGCTTTTTCAGCGTTATGACCAATTACAAAACTTCTTCAGATACAAATTTATATTAACCTTTAGGATAAGGTCATTTGAAGATGTTTATATGAAGATAATTTGTATTAAAATACGAATTGAAAACAATAATACATTACCGTAAGTGATTATATAAACAAATTAGAAAATAAATATTAGACAACTCCAAAAAAGTTTTAATATGATTTAATTTAGATTCTATATGACATGTTATAAGTGAACTAACTACAAGGGTGTATGTACAAAATAAATGTCTTCGAAGTAGAAAATGTCTGATTATTTCTAAATTACTTCTTTTTCTGTTAAAACATTCTAGTATCAAAATGGCTTTTCAGCATCATGATCCCTTACAAAACTTCTTCAAATACAAATGTATATGAATCATTATGATAATGTTATTTACAGAAGTTTGTATGACGATAATTTGTATTGAAATATTTATTGAGATCAATAATACATTACCTTGAGTTATTACA
Source organism: Pardosa pseudoannulata (assembly GCA_032207245.1). Classification (NCBI taxonomy): domain Eukaryota; kingdom Metazoa; phylum Arthropoda; class Arachnida; order Araneae; family Lycosidae; genus Pardosa; species Pardosa pseudoannulata. The sequence goes on from CM063501.1 coordinate 23,778,842, forward strand.
TAAACAAATTGGAAAATTAATATTTATCAACAGCATAAAGTTTCGCATAAGCTCTAAATAATATTCTTTATAACATGTGATAGGTAAACTACATTCGTGTTTGTAAAAAATAAATGCCCTTCATCTAAGTAAAAAAAAATAAGTCGACTTTTAATTAC
>CM063501.1:23783999-23788999 GCA_032207245.1 Pardosa pseudoannulata
ATTTGAAAATGATAATCATAGAACGTTATCTTTAGTCTCAAAAATGTAATTAAATTAATAAATTATGTAATTAAATTAATAAATTGTTAAATATTGAAAAAAACCTTAATGGTTAATACACCATTTTTACTCTTCCGTATACTTAGTGAAGAGAAAATATTATAATTATCCAAATTTGACCTCAATATTTTGGATTTATTTTCAAGTTTTGGACTTCCTTGAGACCAAACATACTTTTTTATTTGGGGATGGGGAAAGTATGTGTGTTTATGTATGTGTATTTTTGTGTGTATGTGTGTGTTAACTCGATAATTTGAGTAGGCTTTGACTTTGAGAAACCAGAATTGAATACTTGAATTATAGAAAAATTGTAGTTTCTTATCAACTTTTGGGTTATTTTCAGTCCGGTTAAAATCTGATTGTAACTGTGTGTTATTGTACAAATGCCTTGACGTTAAACTACGCTAAACTTACTAAAAAGTGGGAAAAGATTAAAGGAAGTAATTTCGACCATAGGCATTTCGTAATTCCAATTAGTTATAAAGATACTTAAAAATCAACCAAAAGCCGTTTAATTATGAGATGCATTCATCTTCATCTTTGAACTGGCGTGAACAAATGACAGTCTTTTTTCTCATTTTTAACATTATTATAACTAGATATTTAGTATACCGCGTAGCACAGATAAATATCTACTGTATTACAATTCGAGTTTAAATAAACGTATATTTATGTCCATCCTATTTAAGTATGTATTTTTATGAGGTTACCTTATCACCGACTCCTAAGCGATGAATTTATTCAGAATTATAAATAATTATTTAGTTCATAGATTAATAGTTTAAAAACTAGGATTGATAGAAGATGACTTTAAAAAAGCATTGAAGGTTGATTCATTACGTCCCTTTAAGAATTGTTCTTCAATCTGGAAATCCACTTTCATGTCAAATTACGTTACATGTAAAATAAACATTTCTTTTCCTGCAAAGAAAAGAGTGCCGGTTATATTCAGGTAAATATGGTGAATATGGGTAAATGTGAGATGTACCAAAAAATGCTGTATTTTAGAAGAAATATAATTTTAATCTGAAATGGTTAATCATGAGGAAACTAAATAGTGTTAAGTTTTTCTTTGTCTCACAGTAACAAATTAAAATTTATGCCTTTCCTTTGTCTTATAATTCATTTTTCAGCTTCTAAAAAGCTATTTTAAACTGAAAATGATATAAATACTTTTAATTTCCTACAAATTTTATAACCAATGGTTGAACACGTAGTATTCTCTTATTCATTACTGAGGAGAATTCAAATTACGCCTTTGATATCCTGTTTGAAGCTTTTGAAAATTGGTTGTAAGTAGTAAGTCATAGTCCATTTAGCATTTATGTAGCAGGAATTTAACAACAGTTCTACAAACTAAATATTAAAAGTCTGTAAGTTTGTTCTGCTATTTTATTTGGAAAACCATAAATAAGCACTGAAGAAGATTAAGCCTTTTGATATACACGAATGTATTTTTATTTTAACATTGACATAAAGCGAAATTTTTAATCTCTACAGACTAAAACTTGAAGACAATTAATAAATTACTATTTCTATATGTAGTGATTCATGCACCTGCCAGAATTACTATATCTTGAATAATGATCTGAACACCATTGAAAAAAAAACAAGATTTCAAGAGATTTATACCTATTTATCACTAGATACTAAGCCATACGTCATGGAGTTCTCATTTTTTTTATAACTGAAACTTTATAACTGATAAGTCTTTTGGCACATAAAATTTAAGATTCATAACGAGACATAACAGATTCAGACAAATTCGGTCTAACACTTTATTAATATTCAGTCTTAATAAAAGAGCAATCATACTAAAAGCTAAGAGATGAACCCAAATATTGGAAATCATAAATTACAACTAACAAATGATAGACAAAATTTAATGTTGTCAAGGTAAAATCTCTGCCTAACAAAATAGTTTATCGAAGGTTAGCGTATGGTACATCTGTCTTCAACAAATTTTGACACTATAAATCAACTTTAAATTGCAATACATTAAGGATATCACATGAAATTTCTTGCCGGTAGCGTAAAACTTAAGCAGATTTAAATTGCATTGACATACTTTTCGCTGCACGTGTAGGTACCCTACGTATATATAAATGGTCTAACGTTATGCAACACAGTTTTGGAAATCTAAGTTTGGATTTTTTTCTAAATGACAGCTAATTAGACTGGAACCTGTTGTTGATTTTAAAATGCTTCGGATTCCTCGACAAGAGTGTAATTAGAAACCACATAGTCCGGTACCAAAATGCTTGCCTTATATCTCTGACCTTCTTATAACGTCCGTGAGTACTCTCTGGAAAATTCCCTTAGTTCTTATCATCTACAGAAGCAGCTACAATGGGGCTTTATGGTCAACAGTTAAAAACTTGCTGGTTTTACTTGTTTGATTCAAAGTAAAGTTTAGAGACCTTTAAAAAGTTTGAATAAAACTAAAAATGATCAGATGCTTTTTTTTTTGTAAATATTTTTTAATGTTTTTTAATAGTAAACATGGATTTTATTTATTTAATGTATAATAGTATCATATATTATATATATTTACATAATTAAACTGACAGTACTCACAGTGTTCTGTAGCTCGATCTATTTGCCAGATACGCCACATTATTCCGCAAAAAAAAAAAAATATATTCCAAATACCGCTGAATATTTCACGCTGTTTAATAGAAAATAGTATTTAACTGCAAATCAATAAGGAAATTAATTTTTTAACTGTAATATGAAACGTGAAATTTGAATACAGAACTATATTCTGCTAAGCGTACGTATATTGCAGATATAGACTTATATCGGTTATATTTATATATTTTAAGCTTTTATATATAAAAGTATGTGTATATTACTTATATAACAATATATAATATATGTATTTTTTATATATGTATATATAATATATTTGTATTATATACTCTATATTTTATATATATAATATATATATTATATGATTTAGGAAATATAATTTGTTTTATATAGAGGAATCCTTTGTCTTGTTTATTCTTCCTATAAAATGTTATCATTCTGGCAAATATCGCGCTACAGAACACTGTGAGAACTGAATTTAATTATATATATCTATATATAAAAAAAGAATTGTGTGTGTCTGTCTGTATGTATGTACTCAATAGACTCAAAAACCATGCAGATCGCCAAAAAATGTTTAGGTATATCCCTGGGAATTGTAAATTTTTAACGTTCGAAACCATTCCTTCATTTTCGAGCATTTCATGTACTACAAGCATTATTTTTGGAAAAGCAAACGATTAAATTTTTAATTTATCGCGTGATAACTAAGAAAAGAAATAAAAACATATTTCTAGCATGTGACGTATAAGTAATAGTTTTAAACGCAGTTTTCCTCGGTTAGAATAGAAGATTAAAATATAAATATATATTTTATAATTTATTACATAATATATATGAAAATATATTTTTCTTTAATTATATATATTTTTAAATATTTATTTATTATTTCTTTATATTATATATATCGTATATGTGTATATATATTTATTATATAAATTAATATAATATAATTTCATTATATGTGACGCAATTTAGAGCATTTTTTATGAGAATATTTTTAAATATTTAATTCTTGGTTAATTTTAAGTTATATGAATGTTTATCAATAATATTTTATAAAACAAAGTACAATATTTCTGTGACTCTCATGGGCAAATAAATTCCTATCATTTTATATAGTTATCTTTATATTCACATATTTGACAATATGAATGTGTGCTTTTGTTTCATACTAAAATATGTGGTTTGTCATAATTTCCTTAATTTAAAAATTTATTACTACGAACAAAATTAGAACTTTTGCTTTAAAATGTTATATTTATCACGTCGTTTTAAGGTATTTTAACGTTGCTAATCAAGTACAGTATAATACAGTTTAGGGTTAAAACTTATATTTTACTATACAGTTTTGTTTTTTAGCAAATTTAATATAAGACACACATTTGATGCAGATTTAATCGTTAGCGTGTAATACTGTAATATATATTTATATTTTTATATTATATTTATTATAGATATTATAAGAACAGTTTTTCATTTTTATGCTTTAAAAATCTTATAAGTTTTATCTTCTTTGGAAGAAATCCTTGCCCAATTACATATCCATTAATACATTTTGAACTTCCCACGGAAAGCGTGAGAGATCCAGTGTATTTCGCCACTCAGCTTCTTTTTTCGAAAGATCATTAACGTACCAAACAATCATTACTTGTTTACTTCGACACAGCTTTCCGTTATTGTTGGCGTTTATTATTTTTATGTTATTAATTGTTAATTATTATCGCCCATTTTTTAAACCAACACACACACACACACACACACACACTATTTAAATATGTATAATATAAATATATATATATATATATATATATTATATATATAAGATATTTTATATATATATATATATTATATATATATATAGATAAATATTTATATATTTATAAAATATAACTTCTTTATATCTATTTTATAATTTGTTTATTTTTTTTATTTTCATTATATATATATAAATATATCAAATTTGTTATATATATAATATATATATTATATTAAATAAAATATATATATCTAAAATAACTACACATAGAGATAAAAAAAATATTAATATATACAGGGAACAAATAAATTTTCATTTTAGAAATGGCTCTATGAAATATTGAGATATTGTCAAATTTTGATTAAAGTTTAAAATGTGACATTCATGATATAATGTTTTCTGTGAGTCTTAGATACTTAATTTGTTTTATCAATATTATTTGGTATATATCTCTCATTTCAAATTCAATTGCACTATTTTTTATTTTATCCAATTAGAAACGTCACTCTGTACATCAACAATTCTTTAATGCTTGGCATTTCGGTATGTATTTCGTGTTTTTTAAAAAATTAAAATCCTATATGTCACT
>CM063501.1:23793999-23798999 GCA_032207245.1 Pardosa pseudoannulata
TATATATATATATATGTATGTATTATATATATATATATATATATATGTATGTATGTATGTATATGTATATATATGTATATATGTATATATATATGTATATGTATGTATATATATATATATATATATATATATATACATACATACATATACATATATATACATATACATATATATACATATACATACATACATACATATATATATATACATATACATACATACATATATATATATATATATATAATATATATATATATATAATATATATATATATTATATATATATATATATATATACTGGACCTCTGTGATAAATTGGTAAATTTAATCGCCTGCTCGTAACCAGGGAAATAGGGTTTCTCCAATATGCTACAAAAGGAGGGGGGAGGTGTTGATTTCGAACGATTTAAAGACGAAACTACCTTTCACTGTCATATGAAGCATATTTATACCAATTTATTTTTAGAATTGGATCGATAGTTTAGAAGAAGATAAACTTTACTCGCTTTGAATTTTGCCAACCCTAACTCGTCGAGAACCCAATATGGATGCATCTATCCATTCCATGTTCAACCGCTTCGTAAATTCGAGGACAGACGGACTTATAACTTAGGCTATTATTATATAAGGATATATGTATATATGTTGTTGTTTGTGTTATTATTTATGCTCCTTGAGCAAGCTAAGGAAGTGTATGTATGTTTATATATATATATATATACATGTATATGTGTGTGTGTGTAACCAGTGGAATAAGTAAACCTCACTGATTCCATGGAAGATTAGCCCATATTATTTAGTTTTCCCGGATTTGCTAAGCAAAAATGACTTCCAGATAATCTGCAGTTGTGAAGTCATCCAAAAAACAAGTCCAGCATTATGGAACTTTACGTTTATTGAGGGTCTAAAAGCTACTGTCTAACTGATCTTTATTACCGAATAACAACTCAGCTTAGAAGTCCCCAAGAGTATAAGCACCTTTTGTCAATGTCAGCTCCAAAGCGAGTGATTCGCGTAATTTTTTCCCAAAACATTGTAGATTGTTTATCCTACTTTGGGAGTAAAAATGAACCTTGAAATCTTAAGTTAACTCAAAATTACACAGGCAGCAATTTAGTTGTTACAAAAGCAATACCATTTTAATGGGACAGCTGAAAAATTTTAATAGAGAATTTAGCATTAATTCCAGAGTTAGTTTTGAACGACAGGTAGAAAGTATTTAAGTTGGAGAACACTCCTTTATCTGACACATTACAACTGGAAATTAGATGATAAAAATGTCCAGGGGAAAAGAAATAATTTTAGATATCTGTCTTATGAGTGATATTTTATAATATATTAAAGATATATTTGTACTAAAACTTATGAAAAAGTATATCAAGTATTCAGAAATTCAAGAATTTGTTTTGTTAACTATTGTTTTAGCCATAAATACAAGCGTTTATACCACTTTCACCACTATATGAATTGTATACGATTCATGCTACATTTATTCAACAGAATGTGTGAATTATATGTGCCTCGGGTACATATACATATGCTATTATATATTACTATTATACATAAACGTAACATATGATTGTTTTATAAAAATTAAAGCTGTAACATAAAGTCTGCCTAAGGAAGCTTTATTAGAAAAGTTCAAGCTTAAGCTCAGCATTATTAACACCTGACCTTTTGATAAAAAAAATTAACTAATTTTATATCGAAAGTAATTCTAATCAAGCGTTTTTATAGACAGGGAACTTGAGTTTTTCCCTTTATTTCCTTCCTGTAATTAAAAATCTTTTTTTACAACTACGTGTAGGGAAAAGTGAGACAACTTCCCCGAGAAAAACTAAATGTAAAAAGTATATTATGAAGCAAACTTCCCCCGCCTTCTTCCAATTTCTGTTCTTCCATTCCTTCGTTTTCTATAACATAATACAAGAGTACCTCCAGATTATTAAATCACACTCACGGATACTCCTGTTGCCAAACATGGCGAAAATTTGAACTCAAAAACTAGGGATTACATAGAGATTTACCGTATCACCGCTTCTTCCAATTATTTTGGAACACTCGGAGAGTTCAAACTTCTCAACAGCTTAAATATAATTGAAACTTCACACGGCATAGCTTAAGGGATGTTACAAAGTAGAAAATCCTATTTTTTCATTACAATATGCTGTTCGCCAATTACTTCAGCAATTTTTGACATCGCGATTTCTTCGCAGGGAGACTGCATCTCGCTCGGAGAGGTTTTATTACACCGTCTTTTTAACGTTTTGGTTTAATAGTGTTTATTTATTGATGTTTACACGGCAGGAATATAGTGAACAATCGTTAAATGCACTTTAAAATAAAAATAAAGTGCCTAGAGAAGCCTTTTAAAAGAGCTTAGTTGTCAGCTGACAATTTATTGCGTTAGATACAGAAATTCTTTTCAGTGAAAGGAAAAACATATTAAGACAGAAATTGCTTTGGATTTAACATAGATGTAAGTGAATGGTATTCTCTTTTACTCATATGTGTTCAAGATGATCCAAAAGAAATAAAAGTACAAGTCTATTAAAAAAATCCATTCACTAAAAGTGAACTATAATTTTTTAAAGACAATAAAACCTCTTACTTATAAGAACAATCCCAGAATTATTTGGGATATTCGAAACATCGTAAATTGAGAGCAATTTTTCTTATATCAGAATAATTCAGAATGACAATTGTAAACTAAGATTTGAATTGACTGAAACTTGATTACACAAAATAAATAATTATAGATTATGCCTGCTTATAATTTATCGCGCTAAAAGCAAAAAATCTTTTCAGAACAAAAATTTAGACAGAAATTGCGTTGGATTAAACTATGTTCATCTAGGTTTAATTTCATTTAACATTGGTGTAAACGTGTCATATTATCTCTTACTCATATGAGTTCAACATGATCCAAAAGAAATAAAAGTACAAGTCTATTAAAAAATATCCCTGCACGAAAAGAAACTATAATTTTTTTAAAGATAATAAAACCTTTCACTTATAAGAATAATTCCAGAATTATTGAGGATATTCAAAAAATTGTAAAATGAGGACAATTTCCCTTAAATCAGAATAATTCAGAAAGCGTAATATTTGAATTGACTGAAACTTGATTATAGATAATAAATAATTATAGATTTATTCTGCTTACAATTTATTACGTTAGATGAAAAACCTTTTCAGAGAAAAAAAATTAAACCAGAAATTGCTTTGGATTAAACTATGTTTATCTAAGTTAAATTTTCTTTGACATAGGTATAAACGACTAGTATTACCTTTTACTCGTATATGTTCCAGATGTTCCAAATGAAATAAAAGTACAAGTCTATTAATAAAATCCATGCACTAAAAGGGAACTATAATTTTTTAAAGATAATAAAACCTTTTACTTATAAGAACAATCCCAGAATTATTAAGGATGTTCAAAAGTTTTTAAAATAAGAACAATTTCTTTTAAATCAGAATAATTCAGAAAGCATAACATTTGAATTGACTGAAACTTGATTATAGAGAATAGATAACTATAGATTTTGTCTTCTTGCAATTTATTGCGTCATATGCAAAAATTGTTTTCAGAGAAAAAATATCTTAGACAGAAATTGCTTTGGATTAAACTGTGTTTATCTACGTTAAATTCCCTTTAACATAGGTGTAAAAAAGTGGTGTTATCTTTTACTCATATATGTTCAAGATGATTCAAAAGAAATAAAAGTTCAAATCTATTAAAAAAAATCCCTCCACGAAAAGAAACTGTAATTTTTTTAAAGATAATAAAACCTTTTACTTATAAGAATAATTCCAAAATTATTGAGGATATTCAAAAAATTGTAAAATGAGGACAATTTTTCTTAAATCAGAATAATTCAGAAAGAATAAGATTTGAATTGACTGAAATTTGATTATAGAGAATAAATAACTATAGATTTTGTCTTCTTGCAATTTATTGCATTAGATACAAAAATTGTTTTCAGAGAAAAAAAACAGAAATTGCTTTGGATTAAACTGTGTTTATCTAGGTTAAATTTCCTTTAATATAGGTGTAAACGAGCGGTATTATCTTTTCAAGATGTTCTATAACAATCATATGTCTAAATTACATGTCTAAAACATCCACATACCAAATACAAACTAAAAATTTTTAAAGATAATAAAGCATTTTACTTATAAGAATAATCCCGGAATTATTTAGGATGTTAAAAAAATTGTAAAAAGAGAACAATTTCTATGTCTCAAAATAGCAATCTGAAAATTTTTAATGTTAGAATTAAAATAAGTAAAATTTGATTATAGGAAATGTATAATTCAAATGTTTTCCAGTTGATAATTTATTACGTAATATATACAAATTTATTCAGCCAAAAAAATATTAAGGAAGAATTTGCTTTTTATTTAACACATATGTAAGAGAGTGGTATACACTTTTACTCATCTGTACAAGAGATATTCTAAAATAAACAAATGAATGCTTAAAAATCTTTGTACCAAAAACAAGCTCAAATTCTTGTGATTATATAATAAATCATTTTACTCATTAAAACAACCACATAATAAAAGCAGTAATAAGACAAAAATATCTCTAGTTTTAGAATGATTCAGAAAACATATTAGAAACTGTAATTTAGGTTTAAATTCAAATAACTGAAATTTGATTATAATAAATAAACAATCATCAATCTCAAAGCTAAATTTAAGATGAAACTATTATTTAATTTTTTTCAACATTTCTGAAGGTATTAAATCTAAATACCTCAAATTACTTAAAATGTAATTACTATTTAACTTCCAGCAAAATATTCGCATTTATAACTTAGATGCCCTACTTAACTAATTATCGTACTAATTATTTCTACACAGATGTAATACAACTATAAATAATGGGATAATTTTATTCAGAAACTAAGGATACTAAAATCTAATATACTAAAACTGAAAACGTAGATTATTTTATTATCTTATTTTCACTTTAAAATTAATGATATTTAAAAA
>CM063501.1:23803999-23808999 GCA_032207245.1 Pardosa pseudoannulata
ATATTCTAAAATAAATGCAAGCTTAGAGTTGTGAAATCGGAAAATTAATCATGTGTGATTTATTATTTGTTGATATACAGTTTTGTATTAATATTTAAATATTTTCTAAAATCATATTAATATTAAACTTTTTAATAAATACTACAACTTCTATAGGTTTTCAGCAAATCAATAAATCATAAAATCGTAAGTAGCTTATTTTCAAAGTAAAAGCAAATATATTTTTAATGTTTTATGAAATATTTTTTATTATAATAATACTATTGATTGGATATCAGTGAAACTTTTTAAATAGTCTGAAATAAATGCAAATTTTACAGTTTTGAAATCACTAAATTAGTAATATGTGATTTATTATTTGTTTATATATAATTTTGCATTAATATTTAAGTATTTTCTACATATTTAAATCATATAAATTTTAAATTTTTTATAATAAATACCAGAAAGTCTCTAGATTTTTTAAAAATCAATAAATCATAAAATCGTAATGTATGTTCAAAGAGGAAGCAAATATATTTTTAATGTTTTATGAAATATTTTTTATTATAATAACACTATTGATTGGATATCAGAGAAAATTTTTCAATAGTCTGAAATAAATGTAAGCTTAGAGTTTTGAAATCGAAAATTAATCATGTGTGATTTATTATTTGTTTATACATAATTTTGTATTAATATTTCAATATTTTCTACATACCTAAATCATATTAATATTAAACTTTTTTAATAAATACTACTACGTTTCTAGATTTTCCACAAATCAGTAAATCATAAAATCATCAGTAACTTATGTTTAAAAAAGCAAATACATTTTTAATATTTTATGAAATATTTTTTATTGTAATAACCTTATTGATTGGATACCAATGAAACTTTTAAAATAGTCTGAAATAAACTCAAGATTTGAGTTTTGAAATCGGTAAATTAGTGATGTGTGATTTATTATTTGTTTATATACAATTTTGCATTAATATTTAAATATTTTCTACACATTTAAATTATATTATTATTATTAAACTTTTTTAATAAATGCTACAACTTCTCTGGGTTTTCCGCAAATTGAAAAATCATAAAATCGTAAGTAACTTATGTTCAAAGAAAAAGAAAATACATTTTTAATATTTTATGAAATATTTTTAACACTAGATTTACGTACCGAGGCAATTTGATTCATTAAAAATTTGATCACTGTATATATATAAAACTTTAATATCAGTTTTCAAAAGCATACGTTGGTTTTTAGTTAAGTAATAAAATATATGTAAACTTTCGTTCCTCTTCCCCGCAGACCCTTCATTTCACATTTACAAATGTGGTATACCTATGTTTAGGGTTGCGAGCCAATTTATTCATAGAATGTATATGAAAACAAATAAATATAGTATAAAGTAAATATAAAGTATAAAGTATACAAAGTATAGTATAAAGTAAACACTTCCATTCCAATGACAGAAATTCATGCTACTGAAGCAAGAATTGTCAAATTCAACAATCATGCAAAAGAAACAGATGTAGAAACCATTGTGCTAAATGTAATAGAAATGTTTGCGGAAAATGTGTTTCAAAAACAGGTTTTATACGTAAAAAAATGTTTTCATGAATTTTTTAAAAATAAACATTTCGTTTAAATTAATCTGGAACTATTTTCTTTGCAAAAAAGCTTCAATTTTCTTGTATGAGTCAAATTGGCTCACTTCAGTAAAAATAGGTATATGATCAACATTCGTAAATATTGATTGGATACCAGTGAAACTTTTGAAATAGTCTAAAATACGCAAGCTTAGAGTTTTCATCTTGTGTGATTTACTTTTTGTTTATAGGTAAATTTACATTAATATTTAAATCTTTTCTACATATTTAAATCATATTAATATTAAACATTTTTTTTATAATTGCTATCATGGCACTAGATTTTCTACAAATCAATAAATCACAAAAAAAATCGTAAGCAAAGTATGTTCACAGTAAAAGCAAATACATTTTTAATATTTTATGAAATATTTTTTATTAAAATAACATTGATGAATAGCATTATTGATACCAGTGAAACTATTTAAATAGTCTGAAATAAACGCAAGGTTAGAGTTTTGAAACAGGTAAATGAATCATGTGTGATTTACTCTTTGTTTATAAATAATTTTACATTAATATTTAAATCTTTTCTACAAATTTAAATTATATTAATATTAAACATTTTTTTACAATTGCTATCATGGCACTAGATTTTCCACAAATCAATAAATCATAAAAAAATCGTAAGTAACGTATGTTCAAAGTAAAAGCAAATACATTTTAGAAATACCAATTGCAGCTTTCTAAGGATGTTTCACCGCAATTACTTCCTTTTAGAAAAAAAGACAAATCTTATAAATTAAGAAAAAACCTTCAACTGAGCTTTTTATTCAATTTTTTTTTCAGTGAGTGAGATTCTGCCTTTAACAACCCCACACGGATTTCACCCATTACCTTTTTTACTGTCGCCTTTTATCTTGCATTAGCAGAAAGCCTAATTATTCATTAAGAGAAAACAGATAATGAATTTGACGCTCTCCTACACTATTATGCAGTTATTCATGTGGGTGTGTGTAAAGTCAAAGATAATTTTTAATTTTAAGGTCGTCTATAATAGTGATTTAAGGTTCTCTGAAAATTATCTTTTATTGTTTTAAATTAATATTCTTGAAAAACAAATAGGTCATTGAAAGTATATATATATATAAGTAAACGTGAACCACATGGACTAATTTATGTGGGTGTGTGTAAAGTGTAGAATAATTTTCAGTTTAAATGCAATCAAATTGTGATTTAATTCTGTCAAGAACTAGTAAAATTAATTGAAAATGCAATATGATATTTGTAAATATATTTATGTAAAAAAAGAATGCACAGATGCAATAATGTGGGGGCTTGTGCAAAATCTAAAGTAATTTTTAAATTTTAGTTCATTAATAATAGTTTTTTTATAGTTATACAACAATCGTGGACTCTTAAAATTGGCTTATGTTATTTTAAATTAATCCAGTTGAAAATGTAGCATTCCGTTGGAAATATATCTATGTATAAGTGAACCGCATGGACTTAGTAAGGTGGGTGTATGCAAAGTCTAAAATAGTTTTTAAATTTAAGTTTATCTGTAATAGAGATAAACGTGGACCTTAAAATTAATTTTTTTCTTCTGATAACTAATCTGTTTGGAAATGTAACATTTTATTGGAAATATATTTCTGTAAAAGTAAACCTCAGGCACTTATTGAGGTGGGTGTACGTAAAGTCTAAAATAGTTTTTAAAATTAAGTTTATCTGTAATAGAGATAATCGTGGACCCTTAAAATTCTTTTTTTTTTTCTGAGAACTAATCTGTTTGGAAATGTAGCATTTTATTCGAAATATATTTATGTAAATATAAACAGCTTGAACTTATTCTGGTCGGTGTATGTAAAGTCTAAAATAGTTTTTAAATTTCTCTGTAATAGAGATAATCGTGAACCCTTAATTTTTTTTCTTGTTGATAACTAATCTGTTTGGAAATTGAACATTTCGAAATTTATGTAAAAGTAAGCCGCATGAACTTATTCTCGTGGGTGTATGTAAAATCTAAAATAGTTTTTATATTTAAGTTTATCTGTAATAGAGATAATCATGGAACCTTAAAATTATTTTTTCTTTTTGCTGATAACTAATCTGTTTGGAAATGTAATATTTTATTGGAAATATATTTATGTAAAAGAAAACAGCATGAACTTATTCAGGTTGGTGTATGTAAAATCTAAAATAGTTTTTTAAAATTTAAGTTTATCTGTAATAGAGATAATCGTGGACCCTTAAAATCAATTTTTTTATGATAACTAATCTGTTTAGAAATGTAATATTCCATTGGAAATGTATTTATGTAAAGTAAAACTTATGGACTTACTCATGCGAGTATATATAAAGTGCAAGATAATCTTTCAATGATATAATAACTATTTCAGTGAGTAGATAATTATTTCAAGGAAAGCGGAAAAAACTCTTCTTAGCTTATTAGCTACAACGATGTTTGAAATTGCAAGCAATTTTTTTTCACATTAAGATTATGTAACAGTCTGTTACATAGTATGGATGCTTTATCATAATGTTCAAGTATACTAAGAAATACAGAAATAATTGCAGGTATTTTACGAAAAAAGTTCAAAGTAAAAAGTTTAAAATTAAAAGATTAATTATTTTAGTTCTCAATCTTTACTTGCTAAGAAAATAAAGCTTAGTTTTTTATACACTTTGTAAAATATCAAGACCACTAAGTTACAGAGAATTGAAAATGCGTAATCTGTTTATGTAAAGCAATAATTTAAGTCCAGAGCATATATATGAGATATTTGTTGATGAAAAAGTTTCATGCATCAATGGGGTAATCTTTAATACTCAAATGATTTTACAAATAAAAAGTGTTTGATACTCTCGGGGACATTTATTTTGTGCATTTATATTATCTCACGTGATCCTTGACGCATAAATTATAGACTCAGAATATGGCAGTTGATCATCAACGATTTCTGTTCTCACCAATTAGGATTATATCTTTAAACATCTGACTAATCTCACTGCTAAATTTCAATATTGATTGACTAATAGAGATTTCAAATCAGATAATAACTGATACAGCCCTAATACTTCAAATGAATATTTTTTTAAAGTAACATCTATCCAAATTCATTAATAGTGTTCAGGTTTTATAGGCTTTAACAAAAAAAAATATTGTGACTCTATTTGCACAAGAGCAAAATTCCGATAATTTACGGTAGTTTAACTATACAAATATTAAAATTTAGATAATTAGCTGATCATATAATTCAGGAGTAAAAGCCTACATAGCTAAGTTACTATAGTTATATCCTATTTAGGCATTTAAAAAATATTAAGACGAGTTGAATTGTATTTCTTTATCTACCACCAAAGAACCAAATGTTTTTTAAGTAGTTCTTGATTTTAAAGTCAATAACAGCTGCCTGAAGGTGAAT
>CM063501.1:23813999-23821499 GCA_032207245.1 Pardosa pseudoannulata
TTTAATTAGAAGTCCACCCCTTTGAAAACGAGCTACCACGAACATGTAAAATTTCAAGATAAATATACACGACTGGAAATCATCGGCGTTCCCTTTATGAGGCAAGCATCGCCAGGGGAGGTATCCAACAATCAGGGAACTTCGAAAACAATTCGAGTGTACCGGGTTTTAATGCAGAACACACACACACCCAGGAGGGGTTTATTGGCAAGCCGGACTGTTGACATTGTTGGTCGGTAAAAGCGACTTTAAAATATCCACAGAGAGAGAGGGGGGAAAGCAGGTTCCGTAAGAGGAGTTGTATTTTGAGAAAAGGTTCATTAGGCGTAAAAGGATAATTTAATGTTTGGATGAGGGCAGAGTTGTGGATTTCTTACTTAAATGGGGGATTAATGCTATTAGAGCTAATAAGCCTTATGGGTTAAACTTTAAGTGAAACACCTCTGGTAAAAATAAATTTGGCCGTGAATTTATAATGTCCGGTTGTAGTATTAGGTATTATTTGTTATATACATAAATCAAAATTAGACAAAAGTATTAATTTTAGATATATATGTATATATATATAAAGTGGAAATTAGAGCTAACGAGCCTTATGGAAATATTAAAGTTTAAGTGAAACACCTCTGAAAAAAAAATTTTTTTTTTTTTTGCCATGAATGTATAATGTCCGGTTGTAGCATTAGGTGTATATATATATATATATATATATATATATATATATATATATATATATATATATATATATATATATATATATATATATATAAATCAACAGATAGACAAAAATATTAATTTCAGACATGTATAAATATATATATATATATATATATATATATATATATATATATATATATATATATATATATATATATATATATATATAAAAATACAGTGGAAATAATAGCTAATGAGTCTTATGGATTAAAGTTTAAGTGAAATAAAATAATAAAAATAAGTTTTTCAATGAATTTATAATGTCCGGTTGTAGCATTAGGTATTAACTAGTATATATATAAATCAACAGATAGACAAAAGTATTAATTTTAGACATATATATATATAGAGAGCGGAAATTAGAGCTAATGAGCCTTTTGGATTACAGTTTAAATGAAACACCTCTGATAAAAATAAATTTTGCAGTGAATTTATAATGTCCGGTTGTAGAATTAGGTATTATTTGTTATATACATAAATCAATAGATAGACAAAAGTATTAATTTTAGATATATGTATATTTATAAAGTGGAAATTAGAGATACCGAGCCTTATGGAAATATTAAAGTTTAAGTGAAACACCTCTGAAAAAAATAAATTTTGCCATGAATGTATAATGTCCAGCTGTAGCATTAGGTATTATCTAGTATATATATAAATCAACAGATAGACAAAAATATTAATTTCAGACATGTATATATATATATATATATATATATATATATATATATATATATATATACAGTGGAAATAATAGCAAATGAGTATTATGGATTAAAGTTTAAGTGAAATACCTCTGATAGAAATACATTTTGCCGTGAATTTATAAAGTCCAGTTGCAGCATTAGGTATTATCTAGTATGTATATAGTTTGTATATATATATATAAATATATATATATATATATGTATCTATGTATGTATATACACACATATGTATGTATATATATACATACATATATATGTATATACACACATACATATATATGTATATATATATACATAAATATGTATATATATGCATATATATGTGTATATATATTTATATATATATATATATATATATATATGTGTGTGTGTGTGTGTGTGTGTGTGTGTAAAGTAAAAATTCTCAACACGGTTTCAAAATTTTTTAATTTAAGAACTTCAATTCCTATTATCACAATATATCTTTAAAAGCAATATTTTCAATCGGCTTATTGCAATATAAAGTTTATTCTCAAAACTTAATAAGACAAACATGTAAAATACTTTGGTTCCAAAAGTATAATTTTTTATTTTTGACTTCATATTATAATGGATATACATACATTCATCACATATCTCTATATGATGGGGGGATTATGAGCACAAAAATAAATAAATATACTTACAGGAATGCATATATTATCCTTCAAAACTTATAAATATTGTTATAAAAACATATTTCGACAAAATTACATTGTTGAAAAATAGCAGTATAATGAAAGATAATATTCGTAGTAATCAGGAATGTGTTAATAAGAGCATTAAAATATTCCTGACGAACATTTATAAATATTGTAGCATTAGAATAAAGATTATCATTAATCTTATTATGCAGGGAACACAGAGTTTAGTAGCAGATAATCTAGCATATATAGCGCCCCTACAGAGCATATACTAAAGCCGAAATACTTAAATTGTATCTAGTGATATAGAGGATGAATTTGGATTATTATATTTTGGTAATCTGAGCAATGCAAATTAAGCAGCATTCTGTAACTTGTGAATTGTATTACCGAACACATAGCATATATGAATTAATGATAAGAATATTAAATTTTTAAATGAAAGGGACGATATTATTAGAAAAATTATTCATTTATATCTATTTATATGTTTTTTGCATATCTGACAACTAAACATTTAATCATTACAGAATTTAAAAGTTTGATAAGTGTGACATGTTGTTTAGGTAGCGCAAAACCTTTAATTCAAGCTAAATATCTGTTACATATACCATAGATTTATTCAGTAAAACATATTCACTCAAAAGTTTATTCAGTAATCAATACGACAGGCAAAAGTCAGTCGTATGGATTGAAATGTGGGGGTCGCGTAGGCTAAACATCTGGAAAGTGGCGGCTGGTGACAGGTTCTTCTGTAAAGTGATTTTTGAGAACGTTTTTGATAGGAAGGCTCATGTGTGAAGGAGCTCCCTCTTGACCTTTGCCGTTAAGGGCATTTGAAACATCTAGTCAGCCTTGATAAATCAAGAATACCTGATCTAAAAGACGGCATTTCATGACATGGTCTCAGTATTTCGTCACATATTACGGTTAACAGTAGAATTTCATTTAGTTTGGAGCACTACAGTCTACTTTTTACAACACGACGGCTAATGAGATTGGCACATAAGGCATAAAGCCCATTCTGAAGGGTTACCAACATTCCTGCTTCAGTGGGATTCAATCCCACAAACTCCGGTTCCGAAGATCAGCGTCCTAACCATTTGGCCATTCGGTACAGTTTACAGTAAAATATGCTCTCTTGCAGTTTTAAATAGTAGCTAAAAATTATGACTGTCAAGTTGAACATGTGCACTTGCTGTAATATATTTTTTAACTACAGTAAATGTTGGCTAAATATGTAATTTATTAACAAAAGTCCTGTGGTGGTAAAATTTTAAACTAATTTTTTTTTATTCACTTAAAGAAATTATCATTTTTCCATTATGTCCCATACAACATTTCTTAACTTTTTGAACAATAGTTTCGACTATATACAACAGTGCAAATTAAGAACCATTGTATAACTAGTGAATTGTATTACCGAATACAGACTATGAGTTAATGTAAAGAATATTGTATAATTTAAACGAAGAGGAAGAAAAATTATTTATTTATATGCATTTCTTTGTTTCTATATGTCTGTCAGGTGGCTAAGAAGATTTTTAAAGTACAATTTAAACAAAATATGGAAATTTATGATAAGAAAGTTACTGAAAGTCTTAGGAAAGCTTAATTGTAGGCATCCTGAATGTACTTTGTATGGGTGGATGTATTATGAAATTTATGACATTTAAAATTCACTTCCCTTTAGATTAAGACTTTGAAACGTTTCCGAAAAACTACTTGCTGATTTATTATAGGCTTTAACATGGGAAACTAAAGAAGCAATGATTGCTGACTCTTTACTAAGGTTCATAAATATATACCAGGGTTGGCCAAGATCCTTCATAATCCGAGCCATTTTTTTTTAATTTGAAATTTTTCGTGAGCCACAATTAAATGCTATTTAAAAGATATACAAAAAGGTATTAAGTTTTTTACAGGAGTTATATTTAATGAATGCCATTTGTAAGTTCTTCGTCCTTTAATATTTCAAGGAGTTTTTTTAATTGTCGATGATTTTGTGCATTGGTGCGAATGTAATTTACAATGTGTAACACTGTTTTCATATTCTAAATATTTTGTAACGAGATGTTCTCGGTGAATTATACAGTGGATCGGGATGAATTGTGGAATTTGAGAAACATCTCTTAAAAGGACAACAAGGCCGATTTTTTTACCCAGCATTGCTCCATCTGTTGTAATATTTTTTTAAATATAATAACACAAAAATGAAAAGGGAACTTGTGAACATTTATTGAGAGCCACAAAGAATCTTTAAAAAGCCGCAAGTGGCTCGCGATGCTCAGGTAGGCCACCCTTGGTATATACAGTTGTTGAATTGAAGTTACATTACAGAGATTTTCTTCTTTTTTATTTCACGTAAAAGAAATTTTTAACAGATCTAAACTTGGTCACCCATTAAATATTGATTTCAAAATGTAGGTAGTATAACAGGGATAAATATGAAAACATTTATTATAAAAAAGGAAATACAGTAGAACCTCGATTATCCGAATCTCGATGAACCGAAACTCTCCGTTAACCGAAGTCTGTTTCTTCTTCACTTTTTTTTCACTTTCTACTACCATCCAAAGTTTTCTCTTTACAATCCTGCATTTTTAAAATTTCTTTTTTTTTTCACATTCCTTTTGAATGCACGCTGTCCTTTCTAAACTACGAGTGCAGATAAATATTTAGGAATTCCCTTTTTTAGAATTTTTCTCTCGCAAGCACAATTCTCTGTTTGAGTGTACTCTTCTCTACTTTCAAACATCTCTGTTCTAAGCAAAAACATACCCTAATTTGAATTTGGAAGGTCATACTGCAGAGTCCCAGAAAAATCGAATTTTATTGCACCAATGACGAAACTACATGTTAAACTAGATGATTATTGATGAATTCTCGATTATCCGAACATTTCGATTATCCGAAATAGGCTCGATCCCAATTACTTCGGAGATAATTGAGGTTCTACTGTATTTAAATGTATTCTTTTCGAAATTAATCTTTGAGTCAGGTATTTTTTTATTTTAGGGGTAATCATTTTGATATATTTATATATATATATATATATATATATATATATATATATATATATATATATATATATATATATATATGTATATATATATATATATATATATATATTGTGTATATATATATATATATATATATATATATATGTATATATATATATATGTGTATATGTTATATATATATATATATTCATGTGTATATATATATATATATATATATATATATATATATATATATATATATGTAACATATTCAGGAGTTCGTGTGCAATCACAATAATAAAGTCATAATCACAATCACATAAGGTAATCGTAGTTAGTAACTTTTGTTGCCATATCGAAATATGTAGGCTTTACGCCACACACCACATTCCGTCATCAGATAGAATACTTCTCTCGACCTGTCACGTGACCATCAAAACCGGAAACATTACGACACCACTCTCATAATTTAAAAACTTGACCAACTTCAAATTTTAATGTTAAATATATATATATAATATATATATATATATATATATATATATATATATATATATATATATATATATATATATATATATATATATATATATATATATATATATATATATATATATATATATATATATATATATATAATATAATATATATATGTATATACATATATATATATATATAATATATATATATATATTATTACAGACTATAACTACAGACCATTTCCTGTTAATAAATTTCTATTTTTTTCCTTTAAACTTCAGTAAAATATACAACTTTTAAGATTTTTGTGAATATTTTAGTGTTTCTTAGTAAAGTTACATAAAAAACTTCAGATTAAACAAGTTAAAATATAAGATTAAATTCTGGTACCACATTACCCTCTGATAATGTTTTGCAATGTGTAAATATCTTCTGTTTAATTCGTTAATGCATACAAAAAATTTTTCTTCCCTTTGTTTTCGTTTTCTTTTTTTTTCTGTTTCGTTATCATGCGTAACTTGACCAGCTGCTTAATTTTTCACAAAAACATCTTTAGAAATTTTTCTTTTTCAACTTGACTTTATTTTTATATAACCTCTTTAAAAAAAATCTCGATTTTTATGAGCTATCGAAAATAGATAAAAAAAACTAACTTAATCTTTTTTAATTCTACATGACCTTTTTAGTATTATCTGCTCAGTTTAGGGAACACGAATCCTTAAAATGTGCCTAAGTAGCATTTTGATATCTGGATCTTTTCTTCTCTGTCTTGCTAATCCAGATTGTGATAATAGATAATAAAAATAACCGTTACTTATTCCACATCAAAGGTGTTGCAGTCGTTTTTTTATACTTATTTATTCTATACTATAAAGTAAAAACGTCAGAATACTTTTTCATTTCACAGCTTTGTTTTTCGTCGAAATTTTCTTTTTTTTTTCAACAAAGATTCATTACTTCTTTTTACTTTCTTCTATAAGTGAAGAGGTATTGTAATTCAGAAAAATTTCGACATTCAAATTTAATTGGAAATACATATTTTGGTCAGGCCTGAAATAATTTTAACTTGTTCCGGCTTTATGTCTGTACGTATATACAATATAACTTTAATTCTGAAATTTTAAATATCCATTTTGATCATCCCTGAATTAATTTTGACTAGTTTTGACTTGACGTACTAACTTAAGCTAGTACATGCGATTTTTGCTCAAAATTGAGTGTTTCAGATCTATCTGAGATATTTAAAGTCGAATACAAGACAAATATTTGCAATTTGCAACAATATTATGTAATATTCATCTGAATACATCTTGATGGAATCTTTTCCTAGAACATTGCGTAACCATTGCTATTTATCACTTTTTACTCAAAATATGTAACCTCTCCGATTAGAAATCTTATTTTGACATTAGAGTCATTCCATTTATTATCCCTATATCACTATATATTGTCCCTGTATCACCATTTATTTACCTTATATAGTATTTTGAACAGCATATTAACAACTGATCTTAAATAAATAAAAATAATTTAAAACAGTGTTTTGCATATTATCCTCTCTGGTGACACTTCTATGTATGTATCTCATAATTTTATATTTGATTTAGTTCTAAATAGCATCTGGTAGTGAAAATATTTTGTCGATTGTTGTTATGAAAAATGTATATTTCAAAATTGTGAATGCAGAAACAATTACTCGTTTGCGTTTAGTTTTATCACTTTACTGCTGCAAATTTTTAAATACCATTCATAAAAAAGTAAAATAATAATACCACTATTAAATTTATCCTTTAAATGCACCGGCTGTTTTATTTAATTTTCCTAATTATATATGCTTTTACGATCTCTCAGCCATTCGAGATTTCCATGAGGATCGTGGAATTTTACTTAAAAAGATCATGCTAAAAATATTTTTTTCTGCATAATCTAGAA
>CM063501.1:23826499-23841499 GCA_032207245.1 Pardosa pseudoannulata
AAAACTGTGATATTCTTGAGTGAAACTCAGAGTACCTATAACATTTTTGAAAGGAAAATATACTGGATTAATTTATATTAAAATTACCATTTAAAGTAAACTATCATGTGAAACTTTGTTTTACAAAATTCCAAAATTACCGATTTATTCTTAAATTACCGATTTTTAAACTTTCTGTTCATTCTTAAATCTTAAAAAGAGAAAAAAAATAGATATCAGATGCTTTTGGATAAATATATTTTCTGTGATTTGTCAACGACTTCAAGATTGAAAAAAGTAGTTAAGATTTTTTTCCCTCTCAGAAGAGATGAATTTGTAAATTTGGTTACTGATATGGTCGCTATTTCAATTTTTTGAATAATATACACATTTAAAAAGTCAACATTACTTCAAAGTATTTTTAAGCAAATAAAACCTTACTTTTAGCTTAAAAATAAGTTTTAAGCCAAAGTAAGTAATTTATGTTCATTCTTAAATCTTAAGAGAAAAAAAATAGATATCAGATGCTTTTGATAAATATATTTGCAAAAAGATGATTTGGATAAATATATTTGAAAAATATATAAATATATTTTGGATAAATATTTTGGAAAAATGTAGTTAAGATGTTTTCCCTTTCATGATGAGAATGAATTTGAAGAGATGAATTTGAAAATTGGTGTCACTGATATGTTTGGAAATTCAATCTTTTGAATAATATACGTATTTAAAATGTTAACATTGCTTCAAATGATTGTTGAGCAAATAAAAGCTTACTTTTGGCTTAAAATTATGGAATAAATTTAATTTACTGTCTTTTGAAGCGCACCAACAATATACGCACTCCAGTTTGTCATTTAAAAAAAAGAAGATTCACGTTTTCCGTCATACTGCAGGAAAACTGAGTGAATTCTGAGATGTACCAAAAAATTAATGAGTATTTTTTTAAATTTGGAGCCCCCTGAGTCCTGATACAGAGCCTCGAATGCCCCAACGTAAATCAGACCCTGCTGGTCTGCAGAATAACTTAATTCAGAATATAGGCATTAGGCTACAACTTAAAGTGTTCTCAAATCTATATTCTATAAAACGAATAAGTAAGTCTTTTGGTTAAAAAGTTTAAAAATGTATGCAAATTTGATTTAAAAATGCAAAGTAAAGTGAAATTATTATTAATGAGTCATCAAAAATAGCCAAAATCTGACGTAAGTATCTGAATGAAATTAATTTATTCTACATCATTTAGACTTCATTCACATTCTTTTCTACATCAATCACACTTCATTCCCATTCTTTTCTGCATCATTCACATTCATCTTCCCATTCTCATTAATGATATTAATTCATATATTAAGATAATACAAATATATATACACAGAAAAAAATCTTTGGTTTATCTGATGAGTAGATTTTTTTATAAATTTACGGGCATGTATATAGCATAATTTTTAAATTCTTGTATATTATTTGTTCTACCTTTTTTTAGTGCAATACGTTAAGAAGAATAATTTTATAATATTACAGGAGATAAAACAGGTCTTGAGCATTTCAAACTTTCCTATAACTTATTAAATATTTAAAAACTTATAGTAGGTCAAAACAGAGACCATTTCAGCATGTAATGATTTTTTTAGAAGTGAAATGGAACCATAAACTTAATTTGAAGAACCAGAAAAAAAATAAACTAATGAGAATTTTTTACTCACTTATTACATTCTGCTCCAGGATTTACCTAGGTAAAATACATAGTAAAAAGCTGTTATTCTTGTGAAATGAGGATTTATATTGTATATATTACGTTTACTATAAATGTAAATGGTATAACAAAACTCTTGCATTTAGTAATACATGAAAATAAAAATATCGGAATATTAAGCTGGGTTTTTCTTTTTCTTTTCATTTAATAAATTAAACTGTAAAGTTATATTTCAACTGAAAACATTATGGGTTGTCATGTTTTCTAAACCCCTTTAAGGAACGTGTTACCTTTAATCAACTTTGTATGGAAGATTTTTTTCTTATTTCTCGTTTTATCATAACTTATTATACAAAAAATTATGAAAATACCATGTATTTTCATTATTATCGAAAATACATGGTATTTTCATAATTTTTTCTTTATTTTTATTTTTATTTATTTACTTTGTTTCTAAAAATAGAACTTTATATTATAAAGTGCTAGATTATCTAAATACTTTTTAAACTTTTTACTGACACACTATGAGCAGACTTACACAGAGGAAGATTCATTAATAACGTTTGCCTTTTTATAAACAATAATTTTCAGGCTTTAGTTTTGAGAAGTGTGAAAAGAAGGCAATCCGAATGAACCACATCTTTTATTTAAAAATAACCACATAGGATATCATACAACTTAATATATGTCTATTTAGAATTATTTATTCCTATTTAAACAAAAAAGTTTAAATATATGGTTATACATATATACGTATATATACATATATATATATATACATATATATGTATGATGTTTTTCTTTTATTTCTACATTGGTAGATGGAAATACTCAATTTGAAAGTTACTTCTGTCCAATTATTTTTTGTACTTTATAGCCAATGACGGTACTTCTTAAGTTTATCTCTGGGACAGCTAAAAAAAGGCATAAAATTCATCTCCTATTTAAATGTAAGAAATATTACATCAAGGTATTAAAAAGCTAAACTATGTCTAAAAATTTCATTTAAAATACCATAAATACTAAATGAAAAAAATCAACAAGAAAAAAACAGGTAGAGTTTCATCGTAGGTTTATAATGTATTTGTTATGAAAATTTGAAGTTAATTTGTGCAATAGTTTTTGATTTACAGCGCACACAAATTAAATAAACAGCACTTTCAGTAAAATGCATTTAAAGTTTTTATAGTTCACTTAAAAGCTATGATATTAAATAAAAAGACTGTATATTTTTACAGGTTTTAATTAGAATATTTCAATGGGGTTTGTTTTAAACGGTTCAAAAATATCCAGAAATTTTAAAAATGTAAAAATCAAAAATTCGAAATTTTGAATATTTAAAGATGATGCATCTGTTTCTTTACTTTTCCACGGGTTGTTTGATGACGTAAAACAAGAGGGTAACTTTTTTTTTTTTTTTTGTAATCAGGTTTTATCGTAGGTCTATAATGTATTTGTTATGAAAATTTGAAGTTAATTTGTGCAATAGTTTTTGATTTACAGTGCACACAAATTAAATAAACAGCACTTTCAGTAAAATGCATTTAAAGTTTTTATAGTTTCCTTAAAAACTATGATATTAAATGCAAAGATTGCATATTTTTTCAAGTTCTAATTAGACTAGTTCAGTGGGATTTGTTTTAAATGATTCAGAAATATCCAAAAATTTTTAAAATGCGCAAAAATCAAAAATTTGAATTTTTGAAGGTTTAAAGGTGATGCATCTGCTCCCTTACTTTTCCGACGGTTTTTGATGACATAAGACGCGAGGGTAGTTTTTGTTTTGTCATCAGGTTTCATCGTAGGTCTATAATGTATTTGTTATGAAAATTTGAAATCAATTTGTGCAATAGTTTTTTATTATATACAACACTTATTATATACACCACAATTTAAAGGTGATGCGTATGTTCCCTTACTTTTCCACAGATTTATTGATAACGAAAAAAAAAACCAAATGATTTCTTTTTATTTCTTTTTTATAATTTAAAACAAATGCGGAATTTTTCTAGAATAACCAACTTTTGATTAAATCAAACGGGTCTTCTCGCAACTATCTAATGCAATCACAACTTCCATATCAGTGCATTCGGTTGCTGCTCAAAAACTATCACTTCAATCTTGAGCAATTACTCACATACATAATTGCGATCCGATAGCTCGAAATACTTGCCAGTTCAATCTCTGGGCACCTCTTTTTCAA
The DNA here is from genome assembly GCA_032207245.1 of Pardosa pseudoannulata. Classification (NCBI taxonomy): domain Eukaryota; kingdom Metazoa; phylum Arthropoda; class Arachnida; order Araneae; family Lycosidae; genus Pardosa; species Pardosa pseudoannulata. Next base: position 23,830,378 of record CM063501.1, read on the forward strand.
ACGTTAATTTCCCTTTTCGTCATTTCCCATGCCTCCCTCTTTCCCTCCCCCCTGATAGCAACTCATCAGGCACACAGAACTAACTCCTCACTCCCTGCGATTCAAATCAAAACTCCTCATCAACTTGCGACTTCGCACTTCGTTCTTTTATTTTTTCCTCTGATTCTTTCCGGACTTTTTCCACTCCCAGCCTTTAACCTCAAATAGCTGCGTTAAGTGCTTAAGAGGTGCCTTAGTTCTAAAGGAGGGGGGGATACTTTTGTTTTTAATGACATTATTAACTCTTTTCGCTTCCCCCCCCCGACTTGAAATCGGCACTTTAGCAGCTTTGAGTAATAATACAAGGCAACTTTATCAGGGTAAATGAGCGCCAAACAGGAGCCAAACTCGCCAAGTTTGAATTTCTGTTTAGGAATCTATTTGCAGATTTTTTGAAATCATCTTTTTTTTATTTAAAAAAAAACGCATATTTTTATTTTTGTTCAACGGGTAGTTTTTATAATTTCGTAGATTCGTTTAAGAAAATATTTTTGGAATTTTTAAAATTTTTGTAAATAATAAAATGGCTAGTAAAAAATATAAAAAAAAAAGAATTTTTATATAATTGATGTCCTTTTATTTCTTCAAAAAAAATGCGTATTATTTTTATTTTCGTTCAACGGGTAGTTTTTATGATATTCTAAATTCTTTTCAGAAAATATTTTGGATTTTTTAAACTTTTTCCATAAAAATGATTTTTTATATAATTAATATATTTTCATTATATTTACATGAGTTATTTAATTATGATACGGGGATTAAAAAATAATTTCTACATAGTTTTTAAAAATTCAAGTGGTATGTTAAAGAAAGTTAATGAACGCTACAATTGGTAATTAAATAAACTTTAAAAAGATTGTGAAAATTTTTCAGCTTATGAACAATAAAGGGATTTTATCTTTTATATAACTGATTAAATTTTTGTCTGTACTGTACATCGCATATGATATTCATATGTAATGCTTTATACGTTTGTTTATCGCATTTGATACATAATTAACTATGTTTTGTATAAAATTTTTTATTTAATTTCATATTTCACGTCATTGTGTTTCACATGGGGTATAAAAATGTATAATGCAATAGATGTGCATATCATAAGTGACTTAAAGGACAGGCAAAGTGTTAATATGTTTCACTCTTCTTAATTCATTTATTTATTTATATTCATTTATTTACTTGATAGTTTCATCTTCTTTTAAAGGCTCGTTAAAAATCAAGATTTAAAAATAAAAAATATAACTGCATACCTTGAAGCATAAAATTTTATTCTACACAAGAATCAAAAATCGTTCTTAAGTTCTTATCTCACCTCGAAATGTACTTGTTAGTTTATGATTCCTTTCATTGGTGAAGAATGGAAAAATTTGTTGTGTTACAGAGAAAAATTTCCAACCGATTTATTTTAGATCAGGTTAATATTCAATAAGGTGTAATTAGTAAAATTTGTTCGCAATCACACTGAAAATCCGCTTATTCACCAACGGGAAAAGGGATTCTAAACCAAATCTGCTGCTTTTTCAACACACAAAAATTAATAAGGAATTTTTGCTAATACGCTGAACGATGGCCGAATATTTAGGACGCTGATCTTTGGTACCGAATCCCATTATGTTATGAATATTCGTAGCTGTTAGTAATCGGTTTTAAGCATTAGGTCTCACTCTCATTAGCTCTCGTGTTTCAAAATAGTAGACTGTCTCGCTCCAAACAAAACCTGTATGCTAATGTTCCTTAAAAATTCTCGTCTGTTTTGAAATAAAGTAGCACAAATGGTAAAAAATTAAAGTTTATTAATCGTTAAAACTAACTTTTAAATATATTTAATTAATCTAAAAATCAATAATTCTTACCACCAATCTTAAATTTCCTGTTACATACTCAAGTGAGGAAAACATATTAAAACTCGTCTCTGTTGAAGGTAATTTAGTACAGTAGGTACACAAAAATAGACAACGAAACTGAACGAAGATTTAAAGTAGAAACAACAGTAGCTACTCTATATTCATAGTGAGGACTTTTTAGGTACTAATTTCCAACATTAACAGTTTATGAATATAAAATTGAAGTATCCCAAAAGTCTGTAGAGTTTCACATTTTTTATTATCTACTATCTTGAGCATATGTAACAGTGATAAAGAATCTTGGTGATGAACAATCGACCAAACTGTACAGAATCATGACTGTATACTCCGAAGAACTTGTTCTAACCTCAGTAAATATCGAGGCAACAGGAAGCTGTCTTAAAAGGATATTACAACATTGTTTTTCTTTTCAAAGAAGAGCAAAACTTAATGTTCAACTAGCTGCACCTGGTTATACTAAGTCTGTAATTTGAAGTTCCAAATAGCTAACATTCAAGTTTGGAAGTTATAGCACAATCTTCGATATCCAACGTTAACTCTAAAGTTTTCTTTCAGAGTTTCAGAGATGCAGATATTGAACATAGTATTATACAAATAGGAATATGTTGAATACTGCATCAACTTGAACAACTTTTTCCAAAGAGGGATAATTTATTTATGGAGAACTCCTTCAAAAGAATTATAACGGGAATTTATTTGTGCCCAGATTTAAGCCAGCATTAGAAAGGGAAGATCTGATTCTCAATATGATAAAAATAGGACGGAACATTAACTGTTATTGGTGGTCACACCATGAACGTATATGTTAATAGCAAAAACTATTAACATATCAATGAACACCAAATTCATTCAATATTTCAAACATTATACCTTGAAAGAGATATTGTTTATTAGAGCAGTAAGGTTCCAGTTCATGTCAGGAAGATCCAATTCATATCAGGCCATTAACTGTTATTGATGGTCACACCCCGAACGTATATGTTAATAGTAAAAACTATTAACATATAATTGAACACTAAATTCATTCAATATTTCAAAAACATACCTTGAAAGTGATATTGTTTATTAGAGCAGTAAGGTTCCAGTTCATGTCAGGAAGATCCAATTCATGTGAGACCAGTAAATGTTGTTGATGGTCACACCATGAATATATATGTTAATAGCAAAAACTATTAACATATAATTGAAGACTAAATTCATTCAATATTTTAAACATTACACCTTGAAAGAGATATTGTTTATTAGAGCCTCAAGACTCCAGTTCATGTCAGGAAGATATTTAAAGTTACTTAAAAATAAGAGTCTCAAAATATCTTTCAACATCTATAAAATTATATGACCTTAATTACATTTACACTTATTGAAGTGAATAAACCAAGAAAAGTATAATTTATCCTGATCCCGCTAAGGCAATCGGTTATTAATCTACAACGGAAATAAAATATGTTATTAATTTTGATTGCTCAAAAAATTATTTTAATGAACCTTATATAACTTCAATTAAAATTAGATGTTTCGTTTAAAAAAAGGAAAAGTGTCGTAGGATTAGAAAGAATATTTATAATTAGGTATTAATCAAGCAGTATTAACTAATTAGTATGAAATGAAGGGGTTATTGAATAATTTTTTCATTTATTACAATTGTTCCAATCCTTCCTCAATAGCAACTCATTTTTTTTACATGTTTTGAAAATGTTTCCTAACCATCTATCCCATATTTAATCTATAAAACCAAAAGATAACATATTTCATGTGTTGGAAAGTATAAATGGATTACTTTTAAAGGTTATTTTTAATTATTAGTCATGTGACCCACTGGTTGACAGCTACTAATTTATGTCATATTTCTATAAAGCTTAAGGTACATTTGCAAAAGCAAAATTTAACGGTTGGCTCAAAGGCACAGTCCAAAGTCCGAGCTTTTAAAAGCTCACAGAAAATGAATTTTACTCATCTTTTAAAGCAATTACAAATATTTATAACTTTTCAATCAACAGTATAACTTGATAGAAAATTTATACTTGTTTATTTACTTCAACAACCAAAAGACAAATAGAATTAGATAAAGATTCTTATATATGCTCATTTTCAAAAAAATAATTAAAAGTTACCTTAGAAATTCAGTGTCAGTGAAAATATTAAATACTATAGCTATTTTATATTGAGTGAGTCATTTTCATAAAAGTACTGAATTTGAATGGTTCATTGTTAAGTTTGCAACTGTAAAAAGTAGGAAAATATATATATAAATATTTATACATAAATATTTTCCTATTTTAAGAAAAATTTTATGTATTTATACATTACAATTTCGTTGGAATAAAGTAAAAAAAGTGTATTCCTTCTTTTTTATTTAAAAAGGATATCAATATTTATTTTTATTCCTTTGGTATTCTCTTTTTTTAAGGGCTCGATATTATACATGTGGGGTCTCAACTGATCTTAATCGGTCAGTTCGTGACACCTTTGAAAATAGCTTTTATAAGCAAACATCTGTGACGAGAACTGACGAGATGTAACTGTAACATTCACTATGAATAGAATGAACACAAATCAATAACAAAACTTGTACACAATAGTAAACCTGCGAAATGTCAAGTCACATCGAGTGCTTCCACAAAAGCGTGGCAAATTTCCCCATCGCCAAGGCCGGAATAAAGCCGCCAAGGATAGCTCCCAATGCGACCGCAGCAGCCCAGTACTTACCATCTATCACCTTAGATAATTAGCATCCAAATGGCCTCTCCGCTGCGCATTTTTCTCTTCTAAGGTGATGACTATTTGAGGCTTCTAACATGGGCCCATTATTACACACAAGGACTTAGTAGAAAAGCTTAAATTTCTCGGCTGTGCAGACCCAAATAAATTCTTCCCCCCCCCACTCTTCTCTCTTTCTCCATTTATATATTTTTTTTTCCTTGCCCTCCTCTCTCTTTCTCATTTTCTTTTCCTTTTTCTCGTTTTAAACGCCGTGTGTGTGTGTGTGTGTGGATGTGTGTGCTAGCGCGCGAGTTCTCTCATTTAGCCCGATCTGTATGATTAATAGTACTACGCGAAGATTGAGAAGTTAGGAAAAGGGACTCGGGGCTAAAGATTAAAACATATGGCTTCCTCCTGACTTAACAAGTTTCCAAGATTTCATTTTGAGTGGTGGGGAACTTTTATTTTTAAGTATTTCATTACTTCCCTTTTTTTTCCGCTCTTTCTCCCGCACGCTTTCTTCGTTTTCTTGGGAGAAAAAGAGTAAGTGATGCGTTATTGCGTCGAGTTAATTACGAGACGATGTGAGACGTTCGATATAAATGGAACGTTAAACGAAAGAAATGGGATTCGGTAATTTGGCTATTAGTTACGTCGTGTCGGAGTGTAAGCGTTTAACAAATAAGGTTGATATTTAAATCGGAAACATGACCGATCGAAGGTCAGTGCCTGAGAAAAAGTACCTCGACAAGAGAAAGTTTCATTTTAAATTTTTCGAATATAAAGGGAAATTACCCAATCTTCAGATCCGTGTATGTTAGAAATAAGTCTTTCTTTGAAGACATTAACCCATTATCGCCTACCGTCCTTTTTTAAGGACGGTTAAAAATTAGATCATAGAATTAGTTTTTCTATTAAGGATCAGAAGCTGGCATGCCTATAATCCATTTCCAAATGTTCATATATCTGCTATAAGTTATAATTTTGTAATTTTAGGTCAACATTTTATAGTTTTTGAACATTGAACATGAATTTACGTTTTAGCAGAGAAATCCACTACAATCCTAAGTACCTATATTTATTATGAAACTTTACACTGTGTTTACTTGAGATAAAGTACCTTAAGAAGAGAAAGTTTCATTTTAAATTTTTCGAATATAAAGGGAAATTACCCAATCTTCAGATCCGTGTATGTTAGAAATAAGTCTTTCTTTGAAGACATTAACCCATTATCGCCTACCGTCCTTTTTTAAGGACGGTTAAAAATTAAATCATAGAATTAGTTTTTCTATTAAGGATCAGAAGCTGGCATGCCTATAATCCATTTCCAAATGTTCATATATCTCCTATAAGTTATAACTTTGTAATTTTAGGTCAACATTTTATAGTTTTTGAACATTGAACATGAATTTACGTTTTAGCAGAGAAATCCACTACAATCCTAAGTACCTATATTTATTATGAAACTTTACACTGTGTTTACTTGAGATAAAGTACCTTAAGAAGAGAAAGTTTCATTTTAAATAATTCGAATATAAAGTGAAATTTCCCGAGCTTCAGATCCATGTGTGTTAGAAATAAGTCTTTCTTTGAGGACATTAACCCATTATTTCCTAGCGTCCGTTTTTAAAGACGGTTAAAAATTAAATCACATCATTAGTTTTTCTATTAAGGATCAGAAGCTGGCATTTCTATAATAAATCTCCAAATGTTCAAGTATCTGCTATTAGCTATAATTTTGTAATTTTGAGTCGACATTTTATGGTTTTTTGAACATTGAGCATGAGATTACTTTTTAGCAGAGAAATCCACTAAAATCTTAAATACTTATATTGATTATGAAACTTTACAGTTGTGTGTTTACTTGAGAAAAAGTACCATAAGCTTCAGGTCCACGAATGTTAGAAGTAAGTCTTTTTTTGAGGACATTAACCCATTATAGCCTAGAGTCCTCTTTTAAGGACGGCTAAAAATTAATTCATAGAATTTGTTTTTCTATTAAGGATAAGAAGTTGGCATTCCTATAATCAATACCAAAATGTTCACTTACCTTCTATTAGTTATTATTTTGTACTTATGGGTCGACATTTTATGGTTTTTTAGACATTAAAAATGAATTTACGGTTTAGCAGAGAAATCCATTTAAATCCTAAATGCCTATATTTATTATGAAATTTTACAGTTGTTCGTTTATTTGAGAAAAAGTACTTTAACAAGAAAAAGTTCCATTGTAAATTTTTTTAATATAAAGAGAAATTACCAGATCGTCAGATCCATGTATGTTAGAAATAAGTCTTTCTTTGAGGACATTAACTCATTATCACCTATCGTCCTTGTTTAGTTTCGGTTAAAAATTAAATCATAGAATTTGTTTTTCTATTAATTATCAGAAGCTGGCATTACTATAATCAATCTCCAAATGTTCAAGTACCTACTATTAGCTATAATTTTGTAATTTTGGGTGAATATTTTATGGTTTCTTGAACATTTAACATGAATTTATGTTTTAGCAGAGAAGATGAAACCTTACAGTTGTGTGCTTACTACAGAAAATGTACCTCGAAAAAAGAAAGTTCCATTTTAAATTTTTCGAATATAAAGTGAAATTACCCGAGCTTCAAATCCACGTATGGTAGAAATAAATCTTTCTTTGAGGACATTAACCCATTATTGCCTAGCTTCCTTTTTTAAGGACGGTTAAAAATTAAATCATAGAATTTGTTTTTTTATTAAGGATAAGAAGTTAGCATTCCTATAATGAATTCCAAAATGTTCACTTATCTACTATTAGTGATTATTTTGTACTTTTGGGTCAACATTTTATGGTTTTTTGAACAATGAAAATGAATTTACGTTTTAGTAGATAAATCTTCTAAAATCCTAAATACTTATATTCATTATGAAACTTTACAGTTGTATGCTTACTTGAGAAAAAATACCTCGACAAGAGAAAGTTCCATTTTAAATTTTTCGAATATAAAGTTAAATTACCCGAGCTTCAGACCTATGTATGTTATAAATAAGTCTTTCTTTGAGAACATTAACCTATTATCACCTAGCGTCCTTTTATGAGGATGGTGAAAAATTAATTCATAGACTTTGTTTTTATATTATAGATCAGAAGCTGGCATTGCTATAATCAATCTCCAAATGTTCAATGTATCTGCTATAAGTTATAATTTTGTAATTTTGGTCGACATTTTAGCAGAGAAATATATTTACAGAGAAATATATTATAAGACCTGATAAAGTACCTTATAAAGATAAAGTACCTTAAGAAGAGAAAGTTTCATTTTAAATTTTTAGAATATAAAGTTAAATTACACGAGATTCAGATCCATGTATGTTAGAAATAAGTCTTTCTTTGAGGACATTAACCCATTATCGCCTACGTCCTTTTTTAAGGACGGTTAAAAATTAAATCATAGAATTAGTTTTTCTATTAAGAATCAGAAGCTGGCATATGCCTATAATCTATTTCCAAATGTTCATATATCTGCTATTAGTTATAATTTTGTAATTTTTGGGTCGACATTTTATGGTTTTTTTTTACATTGAGTATGAATTTACTTTTTAGCAGAGAAATCCACTAAAATCTTAAATACTTATATTGATTATGAAACTTTACAGTTGTCTGTTTACTTGAGAAAAAGTACCATAAGCTTCAGATCCACGTATGGTAGAAATAAGTCTTTCTTTGAGGACATTAACCCATTATTGCCTAGCTTCCTTTTTTAAGAATGGTTAAAAATTAAATCATAGAATTTGTTTTTTTATTAAGGATAAGAAGTTAGCATTCCTATAATGAATCCCAAAATGTTCACTTATCTACTATTAGTGATTATTTTGTACTTTTGGGTCGACATTTTATGGTTTTTTAAACAATGAAAATGAATTTAAGTTTTAGTAGATAAATCTTCTAAAATCCTAAATACCTATATTCATTATGAAACTCTAAAGTTGTATGCTTACTTGAGAAAAAGTACCTCGACAAGAGAAAGTTCCATTTTAAATTTTTCGAATATAAAGTTAAATTACCCGAGCTTCAGACCTATGTATGTTATAAATAAGTCTTTCTTTGAGAACATTAACCTATTATCACCTAGCGTCCTTTTATGAGGATGGTGAAAAATTAATTCATAGACTTTGTTTTTATATTATAGATCAGAAGCTGGCATTGCTATAATCAATCTCCAAATGTTCAATGTATCTGCTATAAGTTATAATTTTGTAATTTTGGTCGACATTTTAGCAGAGAAATCCACTACAATCCTAAATATCTATAGTTATTATTAAACTTTACACTGTGTTTACTTGAGATAAAGTACCTTAAGAAGAGAAAGTTTCATTTTAAATTTTTAGAATATAAAGTTAAATTATCCGAGCTTCAGATCTATGTATGTTATAAATAAGTCTTTCTTTGAGAACATTAACCCATTATTGCCTACCGTCCTTTTTTAAGGGCGGTTAAAAATTAAATCATAGAATTAGTTTTTCTATTAAGGATCAGAAGCTGACATACTTATAATCCATTTCTAAATGTTCATATATCTGCTATAAGTTATAATTTTGTAATTTTAGGTTGATATTTTATGGTTTTTTGAACATTGAGCATGAATTTACGTTTTAGCAGAGAAATCCACTAAAATCTTAAATAATTATATTTATTATAAAACTTTACAGTTGTGTGTTTACTTGAGAAAAAGTACCATAAGCTTCAGATCCACGAATGTTAGAAGTAAGTCTTTCTTTGAGGACATTAACCCATTATAGTCTAGCGTCCTTTTTTAAGGGCGGTTAAAAGTTAATTCCTAGAATTTGTGTTATGTTAACGATAAAAAGCTGGTACTCCTATAATCAATCTCGAAATATTCATGTATCTGCTATACGTTATATTTTTTTAATTTAGGGTTGACATTTTATGATTTTTTAAACATTGAAAATGAATTTACGTTTTAGCAGAGAAATCCACTGAAATTCTAAATATCTATATTTATTATGAAACTTTACAGTTGTTTGTTTATTTGAGAAAAGTACTTTAACAAGAAAAAGTTCCATTGTAAATTTTTTTTAATATAAATTGAAATTACCCGAGCTTGAGATGAAGGTATGTTAGAAATAAGTCTTTGAGGACGTTAACCCATTATAGTGTAGCGTCCTTTTTTAAGGACGGTTAATCTTTGCTACTATTCCTAATATACCCCTTTCATACACTCCTTCATTGTGACGTACTATCCGCGCCATCTGGTGGTTTCCTGCAATTTGCATATTCTTCTTCAATATGTGTGTGATAATTCTACAGTGAAATTTTTATTTTAGAGCTCAATTTCTGTGTGATTCTGAATTATCCTTAATTTATGGACATGAGTGTATAATGTAAGTTGACAGTTGTGTGTTTACTTGAGAAAACGTACCTCGACAAGAGAAAATTTCATTTTAAATTTTTCGAATATGAAGTGAAATTACCCAAGATTCAGATCCACGTATGTTAGAAATAAGTCTTTCTAAGGATCAAGGGGGTCATCGTAATTTAGAAGCAGGGAATATGCAGAGGACCCATAATCTTGTAACGTATCCGGTCCCTGTTTCAGGAGACACAAGGAAGAATCAGATGTATCTTGATTAATGGCTTTATTTATACTTCGGCTATATACATCATTTCACAACTATAAAAAAAAACACTCTGATCACAGGTAAGTGATTAGTACACGTAGGCCTGAGTAGAGACGGGTACCTAAACTAAATTCAGTCTCTGCCGAAATATGGGTGATTAGACGGAAGAAACAATTCGTAGCTCCCTCGATAGTTCACTGAAGTACAGGTAGAAGATCTAGCACAGTTAGTTCTGAAGAAATAGCAACAATCCTGAAGAGGATTATATTAGAATACGGAAACCCAAAGCACAGGGTATCGCTTCAATCTCAGCAAGAGATTTATCCGAAGACGGGATTTCCCTAAATGAAACTCTCCGATGGAGACACTGATCGAGGCGACCTCCGAATTAGCCGATGTGGGCTACTCCTTAAGGAAAAGATCCCAAGGTGGGATTATAGCAAAAAAACTCTCCTGTAGAGAGACTGGTCAAGGCGACCTCTGAATTAGCTGGAATTAACTAACTTCTCTCCAAAAAAACAAAATCTTCTTCGTCTCTTTCTAGGGGAGGGGCCTCTTAGAGAGGGGCCTCACCCACAATTTTATTATTGGGTCACCTAGCGATGACCTCACCTACGACCAGCTGGATTGGTCTCGGTTAAGCAATCACCGGCCGCAAAGCCAGGGGTCGCTGGAATTCTTAGCGGCTACATCTGAGAAGCGGCAAATCCTTTGTCGTTCCCGCGATCAATTTTTCAGCTGTCAGTGACGGTGCTTTTTCGTCTGGCATATTGTTCCTTTACTATAGTGCACTGCCGTGTAGACTTCATGATGCCTTAGAAAACAATCCTTTTGTATCCACACAAGTCCACCTTTCAAAGCAAAGTTCTTTGATGACGATACACCTCTAAATCACGCCGTTACAA
>CM063501.1:23846499-23856499 GCA_032207245.1 Pardosa pseudoannulata
TGATGCAGAAAAGAATATAAATGAAGTCTGAATGATGTAGAATGAATTTCAAATACTTATGTTCAGATTTTGGTTGTTTTTGATGACTCATTAGTTATAAATTTACTTTACTTGCATTTTTAATCAAATTTACATAGGTGTTTAACTCTTTATAATCTGAATTAATTTACCATCCACTTTCTTACTGCATTTTTGCATCATTAGATAAGTTATAATGGAGTATAATCATAGAAAAAAGAAAATTAATTTTTACTGTATTTTAGTAGTTAATTTTTCAGCTGGCACTTTCTAGTACCAACATATATTTTTGACATTATGATAGAAAATAAAACATTAAATTATGAATAAAATAAATGAAATGCTTACGTGCGAAGTATAGAAGTCTAATAAATAATAATAGTACCAAAAACTGGTAATAAACCACTAAATTTACTCAATTGAACAACACGTGTATCAACTCTACCACAAAATGACCTTCGAATGCAGCACACCAATTATAAAATCCTTACTATGTGAATAAAAAGGATTCCTTGATTGGTGCTGTCATTTCTTTTCTGCTGTAGGAACTGCATCGTTCATGTCCTTGTGAGTACCGTCATAAAAAACGAAGCGGTATTTATAAGTACCGTCAGGATAAAAAGGGTTAAATATAATATACAATAAAAGGTGAAATAACTTGATGACAAAAACTGATTGTTTTTTACATCTAATGCTTTACAGCGAAGGCAGTAACATACAACACAGAGAAAAAGAAATGAGTTGTTTACTACAAATTCAAATATTATCATTATAAAGTGAGTAGAGAATCACCTAAGAGATTTATTTTGATGAAATTAGATAATATTAACTTTTTATGCTGAAACATCCAAATTAACTAATAATTCGTGACATTATTGATGAATTAATTTGATTAAAAATAAAATATGCTTGGTGATAGAAACTGTTTGTTATAAAAATCTAACGCATTAAAACTATTTTTCACAACATAACATAGATTTAAAGGTTATTTTTCTTTTGGAAGCGATAGCTTTACTACAAATTCCAGTATTATCGTTATAAAGTGAGAAAAGAAGGCAAATGTATAAAATTCATTTTGATGAATTTAGATACTAATAATTTTTTATGCTGTAACAGCCAAATTAATTTGTCTGTCGTAGTATGATAGATGGATTAATTTGGGTGTAATAAAAATTAAGTTAATAAATGTATTAAAATAATAAGTAATTCCCTAATTTTCAGAAGCCAATAAAACTTTTGTATGGATGTCGATTATTCAAACTCAAAACACGTAAGATCTATACTATTCCCAATAAAAATTATGAACTATTTTTATTGAATACTAATCACAAAATATTAAGTAATAATACCTAATTATAATGATTCAAATTTTTAAAAATCTCTTCGTCGATAGTACTAATTAAAACCTGCTGCTTGATTTTAAAAAGATAAGATTGAATTAAGTGCAAATTAATAAAATTCAAAAGGCCAAAGAACTCAAGCTTAAACAAGATTTTCCTTTGCTACGGTCATCATGAAGTCCATCATATATCAAGTTAGATTCTAAATTGTACATGGAAAATAAAAAATTGTTGTGACTTTCAACGAAGGCTTCAACTGATATGTTATTGATTTAAAAAGTTGTTAGAATCCCTTAGTGATGCACTCGAATCAACTTTAACTGTAGTGAAATGGCCCCTAACCTAGGTTTTTCTCTGAAACATAGACTAAATTTGATTTGAAAAGCCAGTTTTTCTTCAATGGGCCATGATAAAACACATCATGTTTGATTCTAAATTATAGATGGAAAATAACAAATTGTGACTTCACAAGAAGGTACTAATTGATATATTATTGATTTTAAAAAAATGTTAGAATTTCCTTGTAGTTCACTAGAAGAAACTTTGGTGAAATGGTTCCTAATCCAGGTTCTTCTCTGAAAAGTAGATTAAGTCTGATTTGAAGGCAATTTTTTCACTATAGGATAGCTACATCAGGATCTAATCCTTAAATCTTTTCCGGATGTGTACAAACTCCTCCAGGGAAATTCCCTTAGAGTAAATATGATATACCTGCTGAGCGTGAAAGAAAAAATTTGTTAGCATAATTAATACTCTTATTACATAGGTTAGTCTGATATTTTTTAGACAATAGTAGACGATAAGCTAAAAAAAATTCAGTAAAATTGTAAATTTTAACTCTTTGCCACATGCGCAATATATCTGTTGTAGAATAAATTTGGAAAGAAAAATGGAGTTGGCACGAGAGCGTTATTGTGCTATGATTTTCTATGATTTCGAATGGGGTGAAATAAAAAGATCAAAAGAATGCTTTAAAGTTTACAATCAGCATTTGAAAACGAAGCTCTACCTCGTGCTGCTGTATTCAGATGGTTCACATAATTTCGTAGATATCGCAATGCTCTCCTGCATGAAAAACACACACCTTGTCAGCTGTAGTCCTAAAATGTGTATCGGCTAAATCGAAAATAATTATGGATTATAATCGCTGCACTTACCAATTCATGCAGATAACATAGAACTTGACTATGGATGTGCATATCTGCATAAAATTATTCTCGAAAGACTGCATATGTAAAAAATTAGTTAATTGGTTAATTAACAGAACATAAAAAAATGAGGCCTGTCAATATTTTCAAAGAACCCTAAAAGTCATCAATACATCAAGAAAGTAAATAATGAGTTTTTGAAGCTGACACCAATCCATCAATGGTGAAAAGACAACGAGCAATGAAAAAAGTAGAGTGTCCCATTTATTTCAGAACACAAAGACAGTAACTGGTCAAAGACAGTAACTTGCGGTAGACAGTTACAGCTAACTGGTAAACCCCAAACTATCTTCCAGAAATTTTTCAAGTTGTTAATCTAAGAGGATTCCTGGTTTACCATGACAGTACATCTTTTCACATTTCAAGATTGACAGCCAAATTTCTTTAACAAAAACACATGTAAATGATCAATTATCCACTCTATTTCCCTTTATGAGACATTTGGCTATTTTTTAATCTTAAGAAAAATTTACGTGCATCCCTCTTTCATTCCGAAGAGGGTATCAATTAGGCTATAAAGGCATTTTGCATCGATTACAAGAAAGGAATGTCTTCAGACTTTAAACTCAGAAAATTCACCTTCAAAAGTACATTGATTTTGAAGAGGATTACTTATAACACTAATAAAATTTGGTAAATTTAACTTGTACTGCTTCCCGTACCTCAAAAACTTTAGAGCTACCCTCATTTAAGAATTCCAAAATAAAACCATAATAACCAGGTACTAATACTTTGGAACAGATCGAAGTTTGAATAAAACCACTAAAAAGTTCCTTGAATAAATATAGTTTTAATAACACAGAACTACCATGGACAAAACTATCTAAGAGAAATAAATAAATTCTGAAGAACAAAGGCGGTAAGTATTTTTTATCACCCAAGTAAATGGTTATTTTAAAAGTATATCTCATTTGGTATTCACTATACAGTATGTATTGTGTTTCATATAGTCCAGCGCCTTTCAATGTATTTACAAACATATGACAAACTGTTGAATACAGAAATTATGTATATAGGTAACATGTGTCTGCTAAATTAAATAATAATTCTAAGAAATACACAAATTCAGTCAAAGTACGTTATTGATTTACCCTTCAGCTCAGAACACTTGACCTGTGACTGGCAAGTTTATTTTGATCTTAGTAATTATTGAAAACATCTTAAGCCGATACCCTATATAAATACACTGTATTCAAAATGACAAACACACTTTCAAAAGAATGTTTTAGTCATAGAGCCCCTATTGTATGATTCATAATTCATAGTTTGATATAAATTGAAATAATCATGCTACTTTATTAATTAATTAATCCAATCAAAATGTGAATGAAACCTAATTTAGTTTTTCCTGCCTTTTAATGTGTGTTTTTATAGATACATTTTTAAGCATATGTTTGTTTTATTCATAGTCAAATGATTTTCTTTATTATATACAACATATGTTATTTAATATTTCAGAAATTATTGTCTTAAAAAACAATTTCATACTTAATTATAAACAAAATTTTATAATAAAGTACAGTGATTAATTCAATTCTTTCAAAAGATTTTTTTTTATCTTTCAGGATTTCTCTTGGAATATTTACAAATCCTTAGATTTTTATCATTACATCTTAGATTCTCTTTTATGATACATGAGAAATATAATACTGTAAACACTTTTGGATCTACAGTATAGTAAAAATATTCTATATTAAAATAACTGAAAATATTTTAAACATAATTAAGTAGATGTTGTTAGCTGATTTGTAAATTCGAATTTTATAATAATTTTGAATTATGTGCTGTCATAAAATTTGAGATTCATAATTGATACTAAAAATTAAAAATAGAAATAGGAATGAGTTAAAATGTGCAATTTTCAGCATTTTAAAACGTTTTAATTAATTTTTATAATTTTTAATGCTTTATTATTTATATCTCACTCCAGACAATTTTAAACTTTAATTTGAGGAAGAATCAAAACAACTATAAACAATTTTTATAATAAACTCTAAATCAAAAGGCTATTCTACATAAAATACAAACAAGAATGAGTTTAAATACGCAATTTTACACATTCTAAAACTTTTAGTCAAATTTCTTATCATTTTTACTGTTTTATTATTTATATTTCAATGTTGTTTTTGTTGTCTTACGCTAATTGGTCAAACCAAGCACGCTTGAGCAGAAGGCTACTCGTACTAAGGCAAAGGGACATGTCTTTCTCTTTAATGAGCACCTCAAGGGTGAAAGTACGACTTATTCTCAAATAGGTCCTCGTAATTTTGAAGCAGGGACCGAGCAGAATACCCATAGGCTTGGCCTGCCACCCCCAGAGGTATTGATTAAGAACTTAGAGGACATTGTAACCACAAACATTTGCGTGCTCCAGTCACCTTTAACGAACACGGCGGATCTTAGACCATCTCGGTCTTCGAACCCGCAACTCTCCAGTTACGAGAGCGTTACGTTTGCCAACTGAGCTACCGTGGGTCTATACATCAATGTAAATGCAGTGGTAAATATGTAACACAATTTCAAACTTAATTTGATTAAGAGATAAAACACCACGTAAAACAAATTTAAGCATTTTTATCACAAATTCTAAATTAAAAGAATATTTTATTTGCAATTGCAAACAGGAATGAGTCAAAATATGCTGTTTTAATCATTCTAAAATGTTTTAGTATAATTTCTTATAATTTTTACTGTTTTATTATTTATACCTCACTGTGATACAATTCCACACCTTAATTTGAGGGAGAAATAAAACACCAAGAAAAACAAATGTACACAATTTTTATTATAAATTCTAAATCAAAAGAATAGTATATGTGCAATGCAAACAGGAATAAGTTAAAATATGGGATTTTGAACATTCTAGAACGTTTTACTTGATTTCTTATAATTTTTTTCTGCTTTATTATTTTTGCCTCACTGTGATACAATTCCAAACTTTAATTTGAGGGACAGATAAAACACCAAATAAAACAAATGTAAACAATTTTTATTATAAATTCTAAATCAAAAGACTATTCTATGTGCAATGAAAACAGGAATAAGTTAAAATATGTGATTTTAAACATTCTAAAACGTTTTACTTGATTTCTTATAATTTTTACTGCTTTATTATTTATACTTCACTGTGATACAATTCCACACCTTAATTTGAGGGAGAAATAAAACACCAAGTAAAACAAATGTAAACAATGTTTATTATAAATTCTAAATCAAAAAAAATATATATGCAATGAAAACAGGAATGAGTTAAAATATGAGATTTTAAACATTCTAAAACATTTTAGTTGATTTCTTATAATTATTTCTGCTTTATTATTTTTGGCTCAGTGTGATACAATTCCAAATTTTACCTTGAGGGAGAAATAAAACAATAAGCGAAACAAAGACAAACAATTTTTATTATAAATTCTAAATCAAAAGGCTATTCTATGAGCAATACTAACAGGAGTAAGTTAAAATATGTAATTTTAAACATTCTAAAACGTGTTAGTTGATTTCTTATAATTATTTCTGCTTTATTATTTTTGGCTAGTGTGATACAATTCCAAACTTTAACTTGAGAAATAAAACAATAAGCGAAACAAATGCAAACAATTTTTATTATAAATTCTAAATCAAAAGACTATTCTATGTGCAATGAAAACAGAAATAAGTTAAAATATGTGATTTAAACATTCTAAAGCGTTTTAGTTGATTTCTTATAATTTTTACTGCTTTATTATTTTTGGCTCAGTGTGATAGAATTCCAAACTTTAATTTGAGGGACAGATAAAACACCAAGTAAAACAAATGTAAACAATTTTTATTATAAATTCTAAATCAAAAGACTATCCTATATGCAATGTAAACAGGAATAAGTTAAAATGTGTGTTTTTAAACATTCTAAAACATTTTAGTTGATTTCTTATAATTTTTTCTGCTTTATTATTTATGCCTCATTGTACTACAATTTCAAACTTTAATTTAACGGTGAAATAACACAACAAATGAAACAAATGTAAACAATCTTTATTATAATTTCTAAATCAACAGACTATACATTATACTATACCACAATGTACTAGAAGTATTTCTGAATTGCATATGCATGTGGTGAAACTCAGAACCAAATGTATACATTTGTATAAAGCTGAAATTTTAGCCCCTTTCTTTACACCCTAAAATAATTTTTGGCCGAACCCAAACCAAATTGTTGTGTTCCCTTTAATACCATAGGCGCGGTGCGTCGACACCTATTCATTGTGATGCAGAGAATATTATTAATTAACCCGAATCCCTGTTCGTACTAACTATCCCCAAGTCACGTGAATCCATTTGACTATCACATTCAATTCCCTTTAGTGATCACACCGAATTGATGTAATAACAAGACTGGCAAATAGAAAGGTAGGTTGGAGTTGCCACTGCAAGGCAGCTTTTGATAAAAAATTAGATTAAATAATTTGATAAAAAATTAGATAAAAGATTAGAATAAAATTAAATATTTGGCCTAAATGAATACTTTATGAAAATAATTTACAACAATAAAAATTTTATTCATAATTTTTTTTTCTACATCTTGTCTTTGAATAATACAGACATATAGAATTGAATATTTCATTTATTTATTTGATATGAATAGTTAAACATAGAAGAATACAAGAAGTAACATCCGTATGGAGGATAACTAATGTAAGTATTTGTATAGAAAATATGGTACCTCGTATCACTTGGCGATCCCGTATCACTTGGCGATCAAAAACTAAATATTTTTTATCTATTTAGATAAATATAGATGACTTTTACTTTAGAAGAAAAACCGTTTAAAAATAGAATTTTTCTAAGTGTATACTGTTTCCCGATAAAGCTAGGTTTTTTCTTGTTTCTATTTGCTAGAAATAAATATTTATTAGGAATAAAAATACAAAACTTAGTTTTTTACACTTGTAAATAAGAAGTAATTGTTGAAATTACATCTTACCTTTAACATAGACTTCGTAATTACCTTTATTAGATATTACTCGATGAACCCATTGTATAAAAATCAATTACCAATGAAAGCTGAAAAATAATTACCTAATGATTTCATTGTCATTTCTCCTTAACAGTGTTTCAATATTTTATTAATTTATGTTGTAGCAGTAATTTAAAGTAATCTACATTTTTAAGCAATCTTAAATTTTAATGATTGCTTAAACATTTTGATTGAATTGATTCTTGCTTCAACTTAGTTATTTAGTTCAGTAAAAGCTAGACTGATACTTCCTTAATTAAATGACTGAAAAAATACAATAATAACAATTTTATTAACGTCTAAAGAGTTTGATTAAATTTTATTTTGTCTTCTTATTAAGATTAAATCAAAATTTAGCTGGATATCAAAATTCTTTAGCCAAGAGTGATTATCTACGAGTTACAAGAATAACCTTTCTCTATTAAACTTTACCTCAACTACTCAATTGCTACTGCTGACGAAAATTCAAGTCATTTCAAGTTCTATTCCTGTTTAAACCGAAAGTTTACTCAAAGAAGTGACTAAAAAGATACAAG
The DNA here is from genome assembly GCA_032207245.1 of Pardosa pseudoannulata. NCBI lineage: Eukaryota > Metazoa > Arthropoda > Arachnida > Araneae > Lycosidae > Pardosa > Pardosa pseudoannulata. The sequence goes on from CM063501.1 coordinate 23,854,598, forward strand.
ATTATATTTTTTTATATCTAGGGAGTTTGATTAATATATTTTGTCTCTTTATTAACAGTATTATAAACAGAATAACAGTATATCCAAATTCTTTAACCAATAGTGATGATCTGCGAGTGACAAGAATTACCTTTCTCTACTAAACTTTATCTTAACCCAATCACGACTGCTGAAGAGAATTCCCGTCATTTCAAGTTCTATTCCTGTTTGAATTGAATGTTTACTCAAATAAATGACTGAAAATATACAATATTATAATTTTTTTAATCTCTAAGAAGTTTGATTAATTTATTTTGTCTCCTTATTAACAGTATTACAAACAGGATAACAGTATACCAAAATTCTTTAACCAAGAGTGATGATCTACGAGTGACAAGAATAACATTTCTCTATTAAACTTTACCTTAACTCAATCGTGACTGCCGACTACAATTCACGTCATTTCAAGTTCTATTCCTGTTGGAACTGAACGTTTACTCAAATAAATGACTGAAAATATACAAGATTATAATTTTTTTTAATCTCTAAGGAGTTTGGTTAATTTATTTTATCTTCTTATTAACAGTATTGCATACAGTATAAAAGTATATCAAAATTCTTTAACCAAGAGTCATGATTTACGAGTGACAAGAAAAACCTTTCCCTATTAAACTTTACCTTAACCAACTCGCGAATTCTGACGAAAATGCATGTCATTTCAAGTTCTATTCCTGCTTGCCTTTGACGTGAATTCACGTCAGTTCAAGTCCTATTCCTTTCTGAACTGGCCGTTTACACAAATAAATGACTAAAAAGATACTAGAATATCAATTTTTTAATCGCTAAGGAATTTGATTAATTTATTTTGTCTCCTTATTGACACAAAATTAAAAGTTATCTCGATATTAAAATTATTTAATAAAGATTGATGATTTACAAGTACAATAGGCTTTTTAATTATGCAACTTAATTCTAATCCAACTTTAGATTTTGCTTTGTAGTTAAACTTCTACAATCATTAATTAGATTGTTCTAGGGATTAGTACAAATAGGAAAGTATCCTAATAAAAAAAGAAAAAAAGATATTACAAACAAAACGCTTTATAAAGATGGAAAGAAATCAAACTTCGGTAATCTCTCTACAAATCCTGGACAAGCATTTACAGCCAATAATACACTTTTCAGTCCTGTTAACGACTGTTCTTCGCGAAACCCTAAAACCTAACATCTCACCAACATCCCAAATCCAGCTCTGACAGCACATTTCGCCCCTACTCGATAAACGACGAAACCGAAAATCTTGAGACAACAAATAGACATAAAAAGCATCGGAGAGTTATTTATTTTTTTCCCTCGCGCTGTAAGAGAACTTCGTGACTGACCACTACAAGAGACTTTTGGCGCGCGCCAACTTTTACTACCCTGGCTCCATCGTATTAAGGTCTTCCCCAATAAGAAGCGATGTTTGGACACCTTATTACAGCCGGACATCGTAATTACTGCACTTCAACGGACCTGATGAAAGAGACGGATTTCTGTTTTCCCACATACATTGGGGCTGATGGCAAAGAGTTGAATATTTTAGAATTGTTACCGTAGATGCTTGAGTAATCCCAGTTTGGATCATTTCTCTAGTCTAATAGCAATAAAGTTAGTTTTCAAGCTTTATTTATTTAATTTTAAAAAAGATTGAAATGATTATCAAGTAATCATGATTTTATATGAATTTCTTTTTCAATTTTTCAATCCCATATTCATATTTTCATGGGATCTTTAAGCTAAAAATATTCAAAATCTGTTTCTATTATATAAGTAAATCTTTTAAAGTTAGAGCTTCACATGATTTTCGTATTGGTTGTAATTCTTCAAATATTGGTTTATAGTCTACATTTTTGCTCAAGGCAGAACAAGGTAATTTAGAGC
>CM063501.1:23861499-23868999 GCA_032207245.1 Pardosa pseudoannulata
GTTTTAAGTAAATTAAATCAAATCAACATATGAATGTACATTATAATATAGCTCTTACAAAGGATTAATTAGAGCCGGTATTGTAGCAACGGCTGCTGAGAGGAAATAATCGAATGACTTTTTTTGCTTATTTGAAGCAAATGTGTAGGAAGTAATATTCCTAAGCCCATCCAAATTACTGGCGATTTCTAATCAGCTGCAATGACTCTCCCAACCCCAACCTACGTACAAAAACCGACCCCTGTCCTCCACAGCTGTGACGTGCCGGAGGACAACTGGCTCTGTCTTTACTGCCGATTCCCTTTGCGGAAAGACATCCGGCCGTAAAAACGGTCTGCGGGTCGCAGCTGGCCCGGGCCGTAAAAACAAACGGGCCGATTTTTAGCATCCCCGTAAGCCCGGGAGCACTACTCCCGATCGTAAGAGGGTGACGATTGGTTAATTTAACGCGATGGGTTTATGTTGCGTCGTTGGGAAAGCGGAGGTAATTCTACATGCAGTCTTCTCTTCTGGGAGTGTTCTTGTTTCGACGCGGATAATGGCGACTTTTGATGGGATGCCGGGAAAAAGTTTGGTTGGAATTAGATCAAGTTTTCGGGCTGAGAGTGTGTGGCCCGGGCTTATTTTCCCCCAAGAACTATCCGCGCCCGAAGTGCATAAAGAGTTTACAACTTGAGATGGAAAAGGATGGAACGTAATAAAACATTTGATAAACTGTTGTTCTGTTTTTATTCACCACCGAGGTAACTTTTTGTTCTTTTAATAATGTTAGAATACGATTAAATCATTTCACTGCTAAAAGAACTGGTTTTAAAGTGCTTACCTTTTTTAAAGTAAATTTCACTGAATTAATTTAGCTGCTTTTTGGCTGATACAGTACTTCCCCTAAGAGTCTGGACCCGATGTACATAAAGATTTTACAACTTGAGATGGAAAAGGATAAAAAGTAATAAAACATTTGATAAACCGTTGTTCTCAGTGTTTATTTACCATCGAGGCAATTTTTTTGTTCTTTTAATAATGTTAGAATATGATTAAATGATTTCAGTGTTAAAAGAACTAGTTTTAAAGTACTTACCTTTTTTACCATAAATTTACTTTCGGGTAAGATCCTTAGGTCCATAATTCATTTCTGATCCTCGTAGCTTAATAAATTATAAAAATCGTAACTTAACTTACAAACTGAATTAATTTAATTGCTTTCTTGCTGATACTGTACTTCTCCCGAAGAGTCTGGATCTGATGTGCATGAAGATTTTAGAACTGGAGATAGAAAAGGGTGAAACGCAAATAAACGTTTGATAAACTGTTGTTCTCTATTTTTATTCACCACCGAGGCAATTTTTTGTTCTTTTAATAATGTTAGAATATGATTAAATCATTTCACTGCTAAAAGAACTAGTTTTAAAGTGCTTACTTTTTTTAAAGTAAATTTCACTGAATTAATTTAGTTGCTTTCTGGCTGATACAGTACTTCCCCTAAGAGTCTGGACCCGATGTACATGAAGATTTTGCAACTTGAGATGGAAAAATATGAAGCGCAATAAAACATTTGATAAACTGTTGTTCTCTGTTTTTATTCACCACCGAAGCATTTTTTTGTTCTTTTAATAATGTTAGAATATGATTAAATCATTTCACTGCTAAAAGAACTGGTTTTAAAGTGCTTACCTTTTTTAAAGTAAATTTCACTTTCGTGTAAGATACTTTGGTCCAGAATTCATTTATGATGTTGATGATTTGATAAGAGAAATGAATCAAGTTATAAATATCGTTAACTTAAGTTACAAATTGAATTAATTTAGTTGCTTTCTGGCTGATACTGTACTTCTCCAAAGAGTGTGGACCCGATGTACATGAAGATTTTACAACTTGGATGGAGAAGAATGAAACGTATTAAAACATTTTATAAACTCTCTGTTTTTATTCACCACCGAAGCATTTTTTTGTTCTTTTAATAATGTTAGAATATGATTAAATCATTTCACTGCTAAAAGAACTGGTTTTAAAGAGCTTACCTTTTTTAACGTAAATTTCACTTTCGGGGAAAATACTTTGATCCCGAATTCATTTATGATGTTGGTGGTTTGATAAGAGAAACGATTCGAGTTATATTCGAGTTATAAATATAGTTAACTTAAATTACAAACTGAATGAATTTATTTTCTATCTGGCTGATAATGTACTTCCCCAAAGAGTGTGGACCCGATGTACATGAAGATTTTACAATTTGGATGGAGAAGAATGAAACGCATTAAAACATTTTATAAACTCTCTGTTTTTATTCACCATCGAGGTAACTTTTTGTTCTTTTAATAATGTTAAAATATGATTAAATTATTTCACTGCTAAAAGAACTAGTTTTAAAGTGCTTGCCTTTTTTTTACCGAAAATTTGGCTTTCGTGTAAGATACTTTGGTCCATAATTCATTTCTGATGTTGGTGGTTTGATAAGAGAATCGAACAGTTATAAATATCGTTAACTTAAATTACAAACTGAATTAATTCAATTGCTGATACTGTACTTTACTGAACGGTCTGAACCCGAAGTACATAAAGATTTTACAACTGGATATGGAAAATGGTGGAAAATAACAAAACGTTGTTCTCTGTTTTTATTCACCATCGAGGCAATTTTTTGTTCTTTTAATAATGTTAGAATATGATTAAATCATTTCACTGTTAAAAGAACTGGTTATAAAGTGCTTACCTTTATTACCGAAAGTTTCCCTTTCGTGTAAGGTACTTTGTTCCAGAATTCATTTCTGATGTTGGTGGTTTGATAATAGAATCAAACAGTTATAAATATCGTTAACTTAAATTACAAACAGAATTAATTCGGTTGCTTTTTGACTGATACTGTACTTCCCCGAACAGTCTGAAACCCGAAGTACATAAAGATTTTACAACTGGGCATGGAAAATGGTGAAAAGTAATAAAACGTTTGATGAAACGTTGTTCTCGGTTTTTATTTACCACGTAGACAATTTATTGTTCTTTTACCATTATTAGATTATGATTAAATCATTTCGTAATTAAAAGAACTGGTTTTAAAGTTTTTATCCTTTTTTACCTAAAATTTTACTTTTGTGAAAGATATTTTGGTCTAGAACTCACTTCAGATATTGGTAGTTTTATAAGTGAAATAAACTGTTACAAATATTGTTAACTTAAATTACATCCTGAATTATTTCAGTTGCATTCTAATTGATGCTGCATTTCCCCCAACAACCAGACCCGAAATACACAAAAAGTTTACAAATTAAGTTGGAAAAGGGTGAAAAGTAATAAAACAGTAGATAAACCGTTGTTCTCTGTTTTTATTTACTACCGAGGCAATTTTCCGTTTTTTTTTAATAAAGTTAGACTATGATTAAATCATTTATTTCACTGTTAAAAGAACCAGTTTTAAAATGCTGGAATTTAGGGGAACTTCTACCTGGGGCTGTCACCTTAGTGAAGAAAAAGAAAATGTATATACTGTCAAACAAAATAAATTCTTGTCATCTAGAAAAAGGTTGCAAACCTTTTTACTAAGCCCAATTTTAGTCTAGTAGAGTGATTTCATTAGGCATATATTTACAAGTAAAAATATTCCATTTCATTTATAATTCAGCAAAATATTACAAAAGAGTCCACATAGATGTCAAAAAAACGTTTCTCTGATGTAAGGCAATTTCACGCAGCAGGGCACATCTCAACTCGTGACGATTCTGGCTTTCGTTTCAAACGGAAGAGCAGCATAATGGTTGTCTATTGTCTATAATGCACATGAAAATTAATGGGAATGGAATTAAAGCAGTTCGTAACGTTGTGTGAAATCGCTCTATACAGAAATATTAGTCTTACTACATAGTACCTCAAATTCACTAAATATAGTCAATGGATCTCTAAAAAGATTACTGAGAAATAAGATTAGAATCCTACAATAATCAGAATTTAAGAGTTCAGTAGAGAAATTTTCAGCCATATTCTTTAAACATAATCACAGAACTAGATCAAATATATGATACATATAATGGCATATCGAGTTTAAATCTGTGTAGGTAGCAAGGACAAAATTCATAATAATTATCCAAAACATAATAATTATTCTTTTTCAAAACAAATCTGTAAAATTGCATTTAATACCTCATATTCACTAAATATTTTCAATCGATCTCTAAAAAAATTACTCCGAAATAAGATTAGAATCCTTCAATAACCGGAATCACAGAGTTCAGTACAGACATCTTCAACCATAAAATAAGCAAGAATAAGTATGAATCTAAACAAATTCCAAGAATGTATTGAAGACATTTTCTTCTTCGCATTTCCTTTTTTCATAAGCTTCGAACTATGGCCGAGTGGTTAGGGAGTTGATCTTCGGTATCGGAGTTCAGGGGTTCGAATACCATTGTGTTCGTATATATGTTCGTAGCCGTTTGGAATCTGCTTTAAGCAGCAAGTCCCGGTATCATTAGCTAGCTTGTTGCATAAAAATAGACCGTATGGCTCCAAAACCAAAAATTTTTCATAAGTGCAGTACAGTACTTTAGAAGATAAAGGAGTATACTATATTGATAGCAGGGTACAGTATTCCTTTTAGAATGCACTTCGTTCCTCGTGATAGTAGAATCTATCTGACATCCAAACGCAAAACTTTATCGATAACATTATATAAAAAACCATGTATGTAGTACCAAATTACTTATTTAGAAAACTTTAATTATACCCGTTCTCACATTTGCTTCTGAAACAAGGGCAACGATTGGCAAGAATACAGAGATTCTTGCTATACATGAAAGAAAAATCTTATAAATTACTTTTGGAGGAATCAATAGTAAAAATTTTTGGAGAGGCAGAACCAATTTCCGAATTTACTAAATTGTTTAAAGAACCAGGTATCGTTAAATTGATTGCAATACAGAAATTCAAATGGACAGAGCTTTTAATAAGATTGCACAACAAACAAACCATAAAACAAATTTTTACTTTCACTAGACTTTTTGGTAGCAAAAACAGGAGAAAACCAAGACTTAGGTGGAATTATTACCTAAAAAACCACCTAAAAGATATCAGGAGGACAAATTGGAAAACCCTAGCCAGGGACAAGGCATGGAAGTTTGAGAAAAGTAAAGTTCTACCCGGAGCTGTCCCAACAGTGAAGAAGAAGAAGAAAATGTATATACTGTAAAACAAAATAAATTCTCGTTATCTCGTAAAAGGATACAAACATTTTTATTAAGCCAAATTTTAGCGTACTAGAGTGATTTCCTTAGGCATACATTTACACGTAAAAATATTCCATTTCATTTATAATTCAGCAAAATATTACAAAAGAGTCCACATAGACGTCAAAAAACGTTTCTCTAATGTAAGGTAATCTCACGCAGTAGGACTCATCTCAACTCATGGTGATTCTCGCTTACGTTTCAAACGGAAGAGCAGCATAATGGTTCCCTATTGTCTATCATGCACATGAAAATGACTGGGAATGGAATTAAAGCAGTTCATCACGTTGTGTGAAATCTCTCTATACAGAAAAATTAGTCTTACTATTTAGTAAATCATATTCACTAAATATAGTCAATGGATTTCTAAAAAGATTACTGTCAAACAAGATTAGAATCCTTTAATAACTAGAATCAAAGAGTTCAGTACAGAAATCTTCAGCCATATTCTTTAAACATAATCATAGAAGTAGATCAAATATATGGCGCATATAATGGCATATCGAGTTTAAATCTGTGTAGGTAACAAGGACAAAATGCATAATAATTATTCTTTTTCACAACAACTCTGTAAAAGTGCATGCATTCATTTCCATCATACAATCACTTTCAGTAATATTCAACTCATTTTAGTAACGCATTCTAAGGGTTGTGGAGGAAATATAAATGTATTCAAATTGTAACATAATCATTCACGAGTGGAACACCGAGAATTTATTGTTTGGTGTCACTTGAATGAGCATTAATATAATAAGTTAAATTTTTAAAAGTTTCCTCTCTTTTGAGTGTTAACAAATTATTCCATTGTTGTAAATCTCCTCCTTGTTATAATAAAGGCAATCTATCGTATAGAACCGCATTATCCTTTGTAACATCTTAATAAGAAATTCTTTATCGATGCACTGAGCATAGAACAAGCGATATGTGTTATTAAATTTTATTCAATCCTCACTCTAAGCTTTTGAGACGAAAAAAAAATTTACTCCCTTTGAAAAAAAAAATCCATCACTTTACGACAAATGCGTTTTAGCTTTTAAATTTTTGCTTTCAATCAAATTCTCTTTGATGAAGATTATTGATCGAGTAATGAAATTTTAATCGTTTCTCTTCGCTGTATGGAAGAACTTCGTTCCCCAACCTCCCCGTTTTCCTTCCAAACTTGTACAAGAAGCGGAATAACTTACCGCTATTCATCCGAGTCGTCGGTCTCCCCGAGAAAAAACGTTTCCAATTTATGCTGAAGGTAATATAAATTATGTTTTTGCTTATAGTCTGTTAATTTCTTTGCAAAAATGGAAAAATTGGAACTCTATATAATTTTCAATATCAAAAGTCTAGCCTGGCAATTAATCGTAGAGAAAGGGGAACAGTTTGGTCGAAGGTTATTCTTTATAATATGTACATATGATTCAATTTTAAACTATATTCTAACAAATTACACTAAAAATCTATTATTTAATAGACTAGGTATGATTTTAGAGAACATGGTACTCCAAATATGGTTAAAATATTGAGTTCGCACCGTGCCTACAATCATTATTGGCTAAAATTCTTCGTCTTAGTCGTCATCAGCACTACAGACTATTACAGGCCAAGGCCGTCTCCCCAAGCTTCCTCCACCTGACTCTATCAAAGACAATAGATCACCAATGATAGACTACCAGTTCTCTTAAATCCCTCTTTACAGAATCTATACACCTTCCACTTTTTCGTTTGACTTCAATTTTTGAAAAGTTTCCTCCATCTGACTATATCAAAGACAATAGATCACCAATGATAGACTCCCAGTTCTCTTAAATCCCTCTTTATAGAATCTATCCACCTTCCACTTTTTCGCTTGTCTTTAATTTTTGAAAAGCTTCCTCCATCTGACTCTATCCAAGACAATAGACCGTCAATGATGGACTTCCAGTTCTCTTAAATACCTCTCTACAGAATCCATCCTCCTGGTGTGTGTGAGGGGTCTACCTCTTTTTCGCTTGACTTCAATTTTTGAAAAAGTCACTAGTTTAGTTGGGTTAGAATCTTCTTATCTAAAAAGGTGTCCCAGGCATCTAATGCTGCTGGCCTTCATAACTTTGACAATATCTGGTTCTTTTAATCTATTGTATATTTCCCAATTATATTGGATTCTATAGACATCATTTTGTTTAACTGCTCCAAAGATTTTTCCAAGTATTTTTCTCTCAAAAATCAATAGCTTATCTTTTTCTATCTTATCTTCCTTTTTTTCTAGCTTATCTATAACTTATCTTTTGGTTTATATACAGTTTATATATTGGCTATA
>CM063501.1:23876499-23893999 GCA_032207245.1 Pardosa pseudoannulata
TAAATGTGTCTTGCCTTAGTCAATGATGTGGGGATATTTTACATTTTATATACACCGAATTATATATAATATTTAATTCTAAGCCCGTCTTTAAGGTTTCATTTATTTCTGTCCTTTACATTATCAGAGAGACAATAGTAATACGCTCATTCCGGCTTCCACACTCGTCAATATTATTTCACCCATGGAAGTATTTGTGTCATTAAACATCCAAGGCCAGTAACTACTTACATGGATCTGTAGATAGTCACATTAGAGGAAACAAATCAAGAAGCTTTCAATAGCTTACTAGCATACTATTAGAAATGGTGTCCCTACAGATATTTTTTTCTGTCTTTCTCTTCGTAGAAAGGAATTATTTTTTCTGAGTCTCCTTCGTAATTAGGAATCCATTCTTATATGTTTTGAGTGAAGAGTTTGTTCTTAAAGAAGTTGATATTTTTCGTACCCGTAAGAATGAAGAAGTCAAATGAAGTGTCGTCTTAACCAGCAGAACTGCTTCGTGGCATGATTTTGATTAGATTTTGATAGAAGCGCTACGTCTACTGCTTTGTTACGCGAAGGCTTAGGAGACTGGGACCTACTGCTTAAAGCCAATTCCGTATGGCTACGAACATCCATGGCTTCAGGGGGATTTGATGCCATGAACTCCGGTACCAAAGAATAGCACCCTAACATTTGACCATAGTTTGGCGCACCATTTGACTTTGGGGGAAAAGAGAAATCCAGGGAACGAGTAGAAGAATGAGGTGGTAGAATTTGTCTTGACTTAGTCTAAGAAGGATTAATTTTCTTCTTTCTATTTTATTTTTATTTTTATAACATTTTGTGCCAGACATTTATAATTGTGAAATGACTGACGGCAACAATATAATAGCTGAAATTAACCGCTGTATATGTAATATTCACTTTCAGACACATCCTTTTTAATGTTTTTTATTTACACCCTTTTCTTATATTACCAGAGAGACAACAGTAACCTTCCTGATTAACTGCTATTTTTCCCTTGAAATTATATATACATCTTTAAAGCTCCAGTGTCAGATTCTCGGATTTGTAGGTAATTACGTTGGAAGAAACTGATCATGAGTTGCGAAATAGTTTACTAACTTGCTATTAAAAATTATGATGCTGAAGGAAGAAGTTGTTCTCTCTATCCCCTTCTGCCTAACTGGTTGACTTCTTATGAGTTGGTCGACATATTCATTAAACTTTGCAGCTACATAAGTGTGAATTGCGTAACCATACAAATGGTATAAAGGTATAATAATATCGAATTATACGGGATAACTCACATCCGTAATTGAAAATATTCAAGAATGTGAGATTGAAAATATCCCCATCTATTTTAACTTGGCATATTTAAAACAATTAAGATGTAATTTAATAATTCACTATTCATCTCTTTGAAATCTTTTAAATACAAGTAATATTATGTAACTGAATATTTATTAAAATAATTCACAAAAAGAGAATTATTACTGAAAATATAGCAAATGATTCAGTTAATTCGTGGATGCGTATGTGCCTTATCAATTTAGTGATATACGAACTTTTTCTCGTTGATTCGATGAACTCCATCATTTTCCCCCTCTTCTATGAGTCTGTAGAAATAATTTTTTCCATCCCAATTACTACATTATCTATTTCCAGAACAAGGAATTTATTTATTACATTTTTGGAATTATCACACGATAACCTGAACTGTCTGAACATCCAATTTAGAAAGATCTGGTTCAGAAAGGTATTCGATATTGCTTGTCTATAACGTTGTTTGGTCCAAACTCTCGACTTTTACTATTACAAAAGTAAAATTCATAAGTTGATTTTATTTTAAGGGGAGATCAAAAGCAATTTAGAGAAGTAAAACGGTATAGCTTAATGTATAATAATACACAGCTCGTTTACTTGTGGATTAAATGATAATACATTAAAAAGCTGGATCTCTCTTCGTTACTGAGAAAGATGTACTATACAAACAGAAGTATCTTCTGATTCCCAATATAATAATAAACATTGGATTTTATGTACATTTAATAAACTATAAATTACTAAAAAGGATTCTATAAATTTTGTTATCACAGCGTTACCCTCTAAAAAAAACAGAGAAAAAAAATGCCATCTCCTTGTATCAAGACAGTACAATTTTACCACCTGATTCCTCCTAAACAACATTCTTATCAGTACCTGAAACCATCTCTCCAGAATCAAAACAATTCAACGAAATAAATGACAACTGACGTATGGAGGTATAAAGCAAATCTATATTGTCTGCTTGGCAGGAACTTAGAGAGAGATATTTTTCGTGTTGATCTCCCTCATGGATTCATACCTCAAAATTAATACAACAATCCTTACATATATAATACATATATACAACATTCCTCATGCGAAAAGGTTACAATCAGCAAATATTTCCCTTCATTATTTCTCTGCTTCTTAGTAATGTTTAAAATTAAAAATTTTAATGAAGGCAAAAAGCAGATACACACTACGTAAGAGCATCTTTCGAAAGGAATATAAAGCGGATGGGCAGGTTTTAAGTATTTTTCGTTAACGTCTGTCACATTTTAGAAATCGGAGTGCCTGAGAAAATATATTCTTCAATAAAAAGAAAGAAATAGAAGAAATATTTCCCTCCATGAACTATGGCAGGACTATTTCGCTAACTCATTCTCCGGAACTCCATTTTTCTCTCTATCCTGAACTATCTCGTTAGGAGTCAAAACAAACTCTGAAAAATAAATGGTTTACGGGGGTATAAACCAGATCTATATATTGTTTGTTTGGCAGAGAGGTATTTTTCATGGGGCTGTCACCAACTTAACCGCACATCTCAAAATGAATACAGCAATCTTTACATATATAATACATTTTTACCGCGAATCTCATGGGAGTCACAAGTTCTCCCCTTCTCTATGCCACTACTGCCTGATAATGTTTAAAATGTTTAATAAAGTCCAAAAGCAGAAATAAATTTAAGAAAATTTAAAGTCGTCCCTTGAAGTGAATATAAAGCGGATAGACAGTACGGAGTATTTCTTTCTAAGACTCTGCTACCTGGTAATGTTTAAAATTATTAATAAGGGCAAAAGGCAAAAATATAAGAAATTTTAAAGATGCCCCAGATGTTAATATACAGCGGGTGGACAGTTGAAGTATTTTTCGCTAACGTCAGTCACATTTTAGATTTCGAAGTGCCTGAAAAACTATATTCTCCGAAAAAAAAGAAATAAATAGGAGAAATATTTCCCTCCGTGAACTATGGCAGGACAATTTTTGCCACCTCATTCTCCAGAACACCATTTCTCTCGCTACCCGGAAGTATCTCGTCCGGAGTCAAAACAAATCAGAAAAATAAATGACAATTGGTTTATGGAGGTATAAAGCAGACCTATATTGTTTGTGTGGCTGAGAGGTATTTTTCATGGGGCTGTCACCAACCGCACATCTCAAAATTAATACAGCAATCTTTACAAATATAATATATTTTTACAGCGAATCTCATGGGAGGAAGTCACAAGTTCTCCCCTTCTCTATGCCACTGCTGCCTGATAAAGTTTAAAATTTTTAATAAAGGCTAAAAGCAGATATTTGAGAAACTTTAAAGACGTTCCTCGAAGTGAATATAAAGCGGACGGACAGTATGGATTATTTCTTGCTAGGACTCTGCTACCTGGTATTGTTTAAAATGATTAATAAAGGCAAAAGGCAAAATTATAAAGAATTTACAAGATGTTCCCAGATGTCAATATAAAGCGGTACAATACAATTTGAAGTATTTCTTGCTAACACCCTGCTGGTTATGTTTAAAATATTAATAAAGGCCAAAAGCAGAAATTTAAGAAATTTTAAAGACTTTCCTGAAAGTGAATATAAACGGGGTGGACAGTTTGGAGAATTTCTCGATAAAACTCTGTAGCATGGTAAAGTTTTTAATAAAGGCAAATACAAAAGTATAAGAAATTTTAAAGACGTCCCTCGAAGTAAATATAAAGCAAATGAGAAATTCGGAGCATTTCTCACTAAGACCCTGCTGCCTGGTAATGTTCAAAATTACTAATAAAGGAAAAAACCAGAAATTTAAGAAATTTTAAAGACGTCCCTCGAAGTGGTTATAAAACGGATGAAATTTTGGAGTATTTCTCACTAGGATCCTGCTGATTGGTAATGGTTAAAGTTTTTAATAAAGGCAAAAAGCAAAAGTATAAGAAATTTTAAAGACATCCTCAAAGTGAATATAAAGCGAATGGTAAATTTGGAGCATTTCTCGCTAAGACCCTGCTGCCTGGTAATGTTTAAAATTATTAATAAAGTCCAAAAGCAGAAATTTAAGAAATATTAAATACATACCTCTAAGTGAATATAAAGTGGATGAACATTTTGGAGTATTTCTCACTAACATCCTGATGTCTGGTAATATTTAAAGCTTTTAATAAAGGTAAAAGGCAAAAGTATAAGACATTTTAAAGACGTCCCTCGAAGTGAATATAAAGCGAATGGGAAGTCTGGAGCATTTCTCGCTAAGACTGCTGCCTGGTAATGTTTAAAATTATTAATAAAGTCCAAAAGCAGACATTTAAGAAATTTTAAAGACTCCCTCGAAGTGAATACAAAGCGGATGAACATTTTGGAGTATTTCTCACTAAGACCCTGATGCCTGGTAATATTTTAAGTTTTTAAAATTAAGGCAAAAAGGCAAACGTATAAGACATTTTAAAGACTTTCCTCGAAGTGAGTATAAAGCGAATGGGACGTTTGGAGCACTTCTCGCTAAGACTCTGCTGCCTGGTAATGTTCAAAATTTCTAATAAAGGCCAAAAGCAGAGATTTAAGAAATTTTAAAGGCATCCCTTGAAGTTAATATAAAGCGAATGAACATTTGGAATATTTTTCAACAAGATCCTACTGCCTGGTAATGTTTAAAGTATTTAATAAAGGCAAAAGTATAAGATATTTTAAAGACGTTCATCGAAGTGAATATAAAGCGAATGGAAAGTTTGAAGCATTTCTGGCTAATACTCCGTTGCCTGGTAAGGTTTAAAATTATTATTAAGGCCAAAAGCAGAAATTTATAAAATTTTAAAGACATCGCTCGAAGTGAATATAAAGCGAATGGGAAGTTTGGAGCATTTCTCACTAAGACCCTGCTGAATGGTAATGTTCAAAATTACTAATAAAGGCCAAAAGCAGAAATTTAAGAAATTTTAAAGACATCCCTCGAAGTGAATATAAAGCGGATGGGCTGTTTGGAATATTTCTTGTTGACATCAGTTACATTTTAGAATTTGAAATGCCTGAGAAAATATATTCTCCAAAAAGAGAAAAAACTATTAGAAGAAAATTTTCCCTCCGTGGACTCAGGCAGGACAATTTTCGCCACCTCATTCCTCCGAAACAACAGACGCTCGTTACCTGGAGTCAAAACGGTTCAGCGAAGCGATTCTCCCAGTTCAGACCATTTCTCCAAGGGCAAAAACACGGTCCCTTCCTTAAAACAAACCCATCACTCAAAACACACGGGTGGGACCCATACCTACCGAGAGAGACAGAAAGAAATTCTTCTCTCTAGGAAGAGAAGAGCAGAAAAAAAAAGAAAAAAAGGGCAGCTCCGCAAGTTCGTTGCGTGTCCCGCCAGAGAAGAGAGGCAACGCGGCCGAAACCGCCTCTTCCTCTAAGCGGAGGGGCAGGCCACGGAGCCGGGTGTCCGCCCCCACGGCGGGCGGGGACAACGCGGCGCGGAGGCCGTCGTATGGCGCCGCATCTGCCGCCGCAACCACACCTGGGCGGTCGCACGCACAGGGCTGCCGCATTTGGCGAGCTATGGCGCCCGTGACGTCGGCTGTGACGTCACACGCGCAAACAAAAGTTGCTTCCAGAGAAGTTTTTCTCGTGGAGTTCGGAGAAGGGAGAGGGGAATCTTAAATAGTCGAAGCGGGTGCGACAGAAGCGAATAATTCTCGAGTTTTAGTGGAAGCGGTCATCGTTCCAAAGACCGTTAGATGCTTTGAATTAATTTTTTTTATCATGTCATCTAGCTAGTTGCTAAATGTGTAGCGTAAATACGATATTTATAAATTAATTTTGGTAGCATAAATAACCTTATTAATAATGGAATGCTATAAATACCAAACAAAGCATAAATTGAGTTCTTGACCTTAAAAAAATTAAATTTTTACTTAGTTAAAGTGGACATCCCTTCGAAAACTGTTAGATATTTTTAATTAATTTTTTTATCATGTCATCTAGGTACGTGCTAAGTGTACGTGCTAAGTGTGCATACAATGTTTATAAACTAATTTTGGTAGCATAAATAACGTTATTAATAATGGAACTGTATAGATACAATAAAGAGAGTTGTGTTCTTGACCTTAAACAAAATCCTACTTTTACATCGTTTCGAAGAGCGTTAGATGCTTTGTTTAATTTTTTTTCATGTCATCTAGCTCCAAGCAAAGTGTGTAGCGTAAATACGATGTTTATAAATAACATTATTAATAATAGATTGGTATAAATAGAAAAAGAAGCATAAATTAAGTTTTAGATTATAATAAAAATTAAACTTTTACGGACAAATCACGTTTCTAACTTGAAATGCAGGTTGACTTTTAATAACACGCATTTTTTAGTGGTGTTGAGAAAGATAGAAAAAGAGAGGTATCTCTTAAACTGAACAACTAGATCTGTCACAACATTTCTCGAGTTTTAGTTGAAATAAACATCGCACCAATGACTATTAGATGTTTAGATTTCATTTTTATTATGTTATATAGTTGAATGTTAAATTACACGTAGACATTATGTTTAAAAACTTATCTTATTGGTGGAATAAATAAAATTGTTAATAATGAAATAAATTGCATGGCAAAGGGGGATGTAAGGGTTATAGCCCTCTTCCCATAAGGATCGATGTATACATACGTTATATAAGTAAGAATTGCTGTATTATTTTGAAATACAAGTTGAAGAGGGAGTAACCCGCAATGGAAAATTTCTCGCTATGTGCCTGAATTTAATGTTACGGTTACAAAAGAAAGACGTGAATTAAGCAATGGCTATTGTTAATTTAAAAATGCTATGTTAACGAAAAGCTAGTGGTAAAAGACTTTCTGCTACAGTTGGAGAGAGAAATGTTTCTGAAAACAAGAGTAGCAGGTGAGACACAATAAGGAAATATCTTGTATTTTATTTTGAACGACATCTCTCTGACATGTGAACGATGACCGTTAGACGTTTAAAAAACAATTTTATACTGTGCCATCTAGCAACATAATAAATGTATCACATAAATACCATGTTTAAAAGTTAGTTTTATTTGTTGCATAAATAACGTTGTCATTAATAAAATGCTTTAAGTACAGTATGCTTCAGAAATTGTCATACCTCTGATGTTTGGCTGATTACCATTCAAACTTTAGCATTAATTTTTTACAATGTCACCAAGCTACATGATATGTGTTTTCTGTAAACGTGTTGTTTAAAACCTAATTTTATCAGCGACATAACGTTGTTTTTAATGGACTGGTTTAGGTACAAAAGATAGTCTAAAGTAAGATTTTCGATCTTGATTATTACCAAAACGATTAGACTTAACTGCCGAATAACTTATACCTCATAATTAACTCGAAAAAAATACATTAACTTTTAGTAATTGATTTTCTTTCTCTATCCCTATCTTTCAAGTTGAAAAAAAAATAAACCATATCATACTTTAACAAACCAATCTATTACCGTATGATTTTTACATTTTAGAAATTACGCAAAGTTATTTTTATATTAGTTCTTTTATTAATTAAATTAATGTATGGATATTTAACTTGAATACTTGTTAATGTCTTTAATCCAATATTACGAAACTTCTCTTAAACTTTTTTTTTAAAAATTTTAAAATCTCAATCAAATGTGCCAGATTAATAATGTATTTTATCGATAAGCGAACACAAAAATTTTAAAGGTAATATAAACCTAAATAAATGTCATGTAAAAATTTTAATATTTTATTTTTTACTTAATTATTCTTTTGTATACTAATACTATATTAGTTACTTATTCTTATTAGTTTATTCAGATATTTTACTTTATCAGAAAATAAAATTGAGTTGAAATTGATGTGCTGAATCTTAACGAAATTCTTAAAGAATTGATATGTTTAAGGTCGTCTGATGCATTATTCCTTAGAATAAATGTTTATAGTAAATAATTTGTAAGTGATGATCATTTTATTTGCTTAAATTTATTATTAATTAAATAATTGCAGAAAATGGGATTTAAATGCAGTGAAACTTTTCCCCTGTAAATGCGTTTTCCCCGCACTAGTATTTCGGCTGCAGATAAACAGTGATTTCATCTGCTTAAAGATCAGATGAATGTTTAGCTTATATAAACAAATTCATATATTGATCACTGATTTAAAAAAAATTTTGGAGAGTTTAAACCTTTCTACGTTGCTTTAGTATTTACTTTTTTTAGTTTCTTCCAATGAATTATGTATAATTGCATTTGAAACACTAAGTCAAAACTATTTCAATTTTAGCTTAACAAAGTCGAGTAAGTATGGCATTTGAAAGCCCTGATTTTGTAAATTCGGACGACAAATTTGTCCTTCTCTAACAAATTACAGGAATGCTGAATTTGCATTGCATCTGGAAAAAGGGTGTTCGAGGCAGTCTAGTTTCTATCACTTTTAAAGTAACTGTCTTAGCTAACCAAAGAAACATGTAGAAAAAAGAAGTTGTATTTTCTTAAATTTATAGCCAATAAAACGAAGCGTTAAGGGCTGTCACTGTATCATCTTTGCTGAGTCTATCCACAGCAAAACAATGCTAGGGTAGTTTCTTTAAATTTTCCAGGTAATTTTGAAGGAACACCAAATTTCTGGAAGGCTATAGAAATTTTATAACATAACATTTTATAATATGTTATTTTATAGTATAACTCACTTTGAATGCATAACTTTTCGTAATTAATTTCCTATCTTTTCTAGGATCTACATTTTATGTGTTAGAAATTACACTGTATTATTTTAAATCATTACATTTAAATTTGAATATCCAGATTTTTTTTTACATTAGAGAGATTAATCCAAATACCTTTTGTATTAAAGTGATTTTAGCAAATTTTGGCTAATAAACTATTATAAATTGTTTTCCCCATAAATTATGTATATATTAACAGCCAAATATAAACGTGTTTATTACAAATAATTTTTCAAAATACAAGATGTATTTTGAGAAGCATAATACGTTATTTCTCAACAGGTGCTTAGGCAGAAAATTTTCAATTGGGGGAGGGAGCTACTCACTTTTCAAGTATCTCAAAACTGATACAACTATCCTTATATATATACTACACACACACATATATATAAACTTCTGGAGGTTATAACCCTCACATCTCTCCCGTTGCTTTTCCACCTTTTCTCCATAATTAATCCTTGAAAGGCTTGAGGTAACGATTTGGTTAGAAAAATTAATTCTTAAAAAAGCTATTTTTATAGACATTACTTTAATCTTCAGTGTATAATATCACAATAGAAAGTAAGTCTTTTTGTTTATTTTTTTACTTTGTAAAAGCTCCAACTCTCTTATTCATAACCAAATATTAATTGCCAAGAAGTTTAAAATCTAATAATTCAGTCAGTTTATATCAGTATTGAAAACATTGTTTGGTACTGCCCTTTAAAAATTAGCAAATGATGATTTTCCTACATTTTTAATTCATTTGACATGTATTTAATTTCATACTGCATTTCATTCTTGAATTATAACTAAAAGTAAAGTAATATACGTACTAAATATAGAATTATAGAATATTTTTCGCACTACAGTATTTTCTCATTTATTACATTTGTGTAAGAAAGCGAACAAGTGGGGTTTAGGATCACAGGGTAAGAGGTAAAAAAAGGTAAAAGGTACATATTTTAAAAATTAACTTTAAAATTCATTGGCCAAATAAAAAAATGTACCGGTGGTATTTTATAGAAAAAAATATCCAATATATTGAGGAACCTGTTTAAAGATACATTATTGTTAACATATTGTATTAGTTAGTAGTCTTCGCAAGGCTTTTCTATAAATTAATAAGCTAAGAATTCTAAACATTATCGTAATATTTAATGCTGAAATCTAGGTGTTCGAGATTTTTAAACTTATTTATGGATAATCCGCATCTGTTGTATATAAAACAAATTCGGTTTTTTGAAAATTAATTATACTTGATATAACTGTTCCAAAATGAAGCCAGTACTTCATGCGATACCAGTAAAGTAAAATTAACCTGTCATAGGATAATAATAGCAACATTGAAAAAAAAACTAAATTGTACAACTATCATAAAGCAGAAGAGCATAACTGTAATACTTAAACTAATAATATCATATATTTTTGCTTATGTATATGCTTATATAAGTATAAATACATGTACATGCATTTGATATACAGCTGTCACTTCGATTTGATATTTTACCACAATAATTATCTAGAAGCCACCCAAAATTAAAACTTTTTAGATTAGATTTTATGCAATCTAAATTTTAAATAAAAAATCTAATAAATCCATGATTTTAAAAAAATATATTATAGTGGACGGTGTCAGCAATACGCAATTGCAAGTTTGAAAGACAATCTAGGCAAATTATTGATTAAAAGGAAAGGCTATAAGTGACTACATCGTATGCAGTCTCAAACTTTGAAACAATAGTCTAAAAAATTAAAAGAAAAACTATAGTTGACGATATTATTAGTACTCATTCTCAATTAAAAAAGAATATAATTGAATCTGAGCTCAAAAGAAAAGCTATAGTGGGCGACATTAGTTTATGTAATCTTATTTTTTTTTCTAATCAAACGCGTAAAAAAAAGACTATAGCATAACGGCATCAATCAAAACAACCTAAACAACCTAGTAATTAAAGGAAAGGCAATAGCGATCATAGGCAGCCTTAGTTTTGAAACAATAGTCGTGGTAAAAAACTATTGCAAATAAAATAGCTGTAAGCACTCTTAATTTTAAAAAAAATAACCAAGAAAAGGATGAAAACTACGGTGAATGACATCATAAGCAGTCTCAATTTAAAAATACAACCTAATCAAACTCGTGGTAAAAAAGCTATAGTGGAAGACACGGCATTTAAAAAAACAACCTAAACAACCTAGTAATTAAAGGAAAGGCAATAGCGATCATAGGCAGCCTTAGTTTTGTAAAGAGCAATCTAGCCAAGCTCGTGGTTAACAGAAAGATTAATGCAAATAAAAAATAGCTGTACGCACTCTTAATTAAAAAAAAATAACCAAGAAAGAGGAAGAAACTATGGTGAATGACACCGACCATAAGTAGTCTCAATTTAAAAATACAACCTAATCAAATTCGTCGCTAATAGAAAACTATAGTGGAAGACACCAGTCTTATTTAAAAAGACAATCTAAGCTATCTGGTGATTAAAGGAAAGTCAATAGCCGGGATATGCAGTCTCAATCTTCTAAACAGCAATCTAACCAAGTCCGTGATTGAAAGAAAGACTATATCGAACGAATTAATTGTATGCACTTTAAACTTTTAAAAAATATAACCAAATGCATGCTCCAGAAAAGACTGATGGACAACATCACTGGCTTGCGTTCTCAATTTAAAATTACAATCTAATCAAGCTCGTGATTAAAGAAGAGCTATAGTGAACGGCATCAGTAGCACGCAGTCTGATTTGATTTTTTAAAAGAGGTCGCCATTAAAAGTAAGGCCGTAGTAGACTGTAATCTCAATTTTACAAAAAAAAATCTAATCAAAAACGTGATAAAAGGAAAATCTTTAGTGGACGTCTTCAGCCGTATGCAGTCTCTATTTAGAAAAGAAAAAACGAACCAAACCCGTGATCAAAGAAAAAAGTATAAAGTTGACGGCATCAGTCGTACACGCCGCTGCTGAGTCACCTACACAGTTCCGAAACGAAAACGGAACCTTTTCGAAACCCCCTTCCCCGCTCTGCTACTCCCTCTCCATCAATGAACACCTCACTTGCAGAATCGTCTTCCCCACCACCACCACACACGCACTTCTCTCTCCAGTGATCATCCCCCTCTCTCGCGACACAACGCCTCAATCGTGCCCGCCTTGGCGACCATCTCTCGCCGCCAAAAAAACCAACACACAGAGAGAGCGAGCGGCTTCTCTCCCTCCCTCCTCGTTCTGTCGGTGGCAACCCCTGCGTGTGTGTCTCTGTTCTGCCGTTCGGGCCACCACTCGGGCCTTCCGCAAATGCACGTGCCGCGCGCGACGGATCCGCGCGCCGCCCCAGCCGCGGATATGACGGAGCTGGCGGGCCGCGAGCTGTGCGACCTGCTCGGGGAGCGGCCGGGCGAACTGGTCCGCACGGGCAGTCCGGCCGTCCTGTGCACCGCCCTGCCGGGCCACTGGCGATCCAACAAGACACTGCCCGTCGCATTCCGGGTCGTCGTGCTCGGAGAGGTGGCAGACGGGACCGCGGTCACCGTGAGGGCAGGCAACGACGAGAACTTCTGCGGGGAGATGAGGAACGCCACCGCCGTCGTCAAGAACCAGGTCGCCAAATTCAACGACCTCAGGTTCGTCGGACGCAGCGGAAGGGGTAAGTCCTCAGTTACATCTCAAACATACATTACAAATATTTTGGTCAGACTCCCTTAATTGCCGATCAAGTTCGACGTTCAAACGCAAACCTCTTGATATTTTTTAATCATGCAAAATCAACAAACCCTTTTTTAGGATTGATTTCATGATATGTTAATGAACAATTTTGCCTACGTTTCTTTCATTGTGATCCTCATTCTTTGCTTTTATAGTCTATTATTTTGTCTATTACAATGGTCAAATTCAATAGAGGTAGACTAGTACCTTTGAACACAACTGCCTTGCTTAATTTTTGAGTAGCTGTGTTCCTTTTTGGGGTGTTCCATTCACACACTTACACACACACACACACACACAATATACACACACACATATATATATATATATATATATATATATATATATATATATATATATATATATATATATATAATATAAGATATATATGTATATATATATATATATATATACTTGATATATATATATATATCCCCCATATTGAAAATATATATATATATATATATGATAAGTATATGTACTTTATATTCTATATATACATCTTGTATATATATATATATATATTATATATATATATATATATATATATATATATATATATATATATATATATATATATATATATATATATATATATATATATACATTATGAAGGTGTAATTAATTAAAACTGATCAAGTCAAAATTTACTAGTTTTAGTTAGCAGTTTCGCCTTTATACCTCATCAAGGTATAGGAGCATCAAGGAATCTAGGTGTTCCAGGCACACACTCACACATATACACATCGTGACGGTATAATTAAAACTGACTGAGTCAAAATTTGCTGTTTCAGCTAATAGGTTCTCTTTCCATTGTTCACTTATTGTAGTTGGTTCATTTCCAATTCGTTATCAAAAAGGACTTGATCACATTTTTTTGACAAATATGACTGAAAAACCAACGACTTTGATTAAATATCTCGAAACATGATATTTCTGTCTTGGTTAGTTTTACTTGTGTTCCGACGATATACGTATATATAAATAAATCCCTATTTAGAATAAAAGTTTAACACTTAAAATGACTTAAAAGAAATGAGTTTTTCTTCATGAAAAGTGCGGTCAAACGTTATCCAAAGATATTTTTTTATCCCTATCACCGTCATTTGCAAAATCGCATTTAATATTTTAAACCTTAGATGTGTGACAAATTTATTGGATGTCTAAAAATTCTTATCATACTTTATTTCATCTTGTTCCAAAACCTCACCCAATACCTCCTTATTTGACTTGCCTACAATTAATTGTATTTTAACTCGACACTACTCTTTTATTGCATATTTTAACTAGGTTATACTTGCAAATTTTCAACCTGTGTTAGTTGCTTGCTTGGAAATTTTCAGGACTATATGTTTGATTACCCCGTAAATTCCAATTAACAATTTAGGAAAAATGAGCTAGGTCATGAAATATTTTAGTCATACTCATTGTCCAATGAAATATTTCAGTCAGTTAAGTCCAATCGAGTCCTTTGTTCCAAAACAAACCTCATGATTTCCTGAATCATATGAAATCCACATATGTTTGCTAAGGATTAATCTGGTAGCATGTTGAGTGAGAACAGTAATGTTTGAATTTTTTTACAATGATTCCCACCTTTTAAATTTGCGAAGTTTCAATATACATTCCTCAATTTTAAGGCAGCTGTCTTGATTTGGAGAACTCGTTACTTAAAAACCCTTCGCCCTGCCGTCTGTGTAGCCTTATGATTATATGTTATAGTCATCTATTACACTGTATACATACATACACATATATATACATATGTGTTTGGTGTACATATGTATAAATGTTTATATATATATATATATATAGACATATATATATACACATATATATGTATATGTATATATATATATATATATATATATGTATATGTGTGTATATATATATGTATGTATATGTATATGTATGTATATGTATATATATATATGTATATATGTATATATATATATATATGTAAATTCCAATAAAATGTTTCATTGTAAGGCAAACCTCGGGATTTCTTCTATCATACAAAATTAGCAAATATCTGATGGCATGTGAAAGTAATGCATAATTTGTTTTCCTTTTTATACAGCTGTCTTATTTTGAATGACCCTTCTCCCCTTCGAGGTAACACCAATGAAGTTTTTATATTTTTATATTAAACTGGGCCGTCGGTTTTTCGTGAAATTTGTTGGTGGTACAGAATTATCATTGACCATACGACTTCCTACCACACTTTTTAGGTAGGCTATATTCAAACTGGGTTAACCATAGACATTTCTTCTATGGAGAAATTAGAAAGCAGGGGAAATTCCAACTCTTAAATATATTCCAAAAGTGAAAAAACTCTATTGTAGCTTCGCAAAAACTTTATACTCGTTACGATGGATGGCCTGTCAGAGTTAGCAAAAGAACTCGAAAATCCGTAAATCTATAAATTTGTGCATTACACTTTGTTCTCTCTGTATTTATATAAAATACTGATGAAATTGTTCTATTAAAGACACAGATCCTGGGTAGGATTTCTAATGAATCAGCTTTCTCATTGCCTAAACAAAATATATTACCATATAACTCACACAAGGAAGATATTTATATCTCCTTTATTAATATTTACAGTTAATTTTTCGTGTTTGTTCGTATTCTTTGTTAACAGATAGAGGGTATTGGTAATTCCCGATCTATAGCTGGGGAGGATAAAAGTGTCTCTTAAACATTCTTCCTTACTCTGGACCACTTTTGTAGAGTTTCGCTTTTATACCTCATAAAGGTATAGGAGCAGAAATGGAATTTTCATTTTATAAAATATTTTCTATACATTTAAATGTGCTAGTTCATTCTAAAGATTTAATAGCATTAAGAAACATATATCGTCTCTATTTTACTTTATGATCGTTTTTTGTTTTTTCCGTCACCGGGGATGAGCTCCGTTTATGAAGAATAGACATGAAGATGATTTCCCATCTATCTCTAGACCAGAAAAAAGAAGACAGAGAGACATGTCTGACCCTCCTGTCTTAAACTCTGTCTAAATAGACTATGTTTAAGTGGGGTTTGGAGTGTTGGGGTCTTTTATTTTGCTACTCGAATGCTAATGAGACCTGGACAGACAGCTTAAAGCCGATTATGCTATGAACAACTGGAGCAGGATTCGAACCCGCAGACTCCGGTACTGAAGAGCAATGCCCTACCCATTCGGCCATCGTTTGGCATATTCGGTATTATACCCCATCAAATTTTCACGAATTTGGAAATTTGGAAATTCCTCCCAAGAAATAAATGTCCTGTTAAAAATGATGAAATTGGAGAGTGTTGTTAGATCATTTGTTAGTTCTTTTGTAGCCCAAGCTTTACATGTTATGCTTTAGTTGTAAGCAGTCGTCCATTCTACTATGTCCCGTGGGGGCTGTCATCTCTCTAGAATATTCTGTCAAGAAGAAGGCCGTAAACTATATTGCCTCAATTACTCTGACGAAATCAGATATAACTTCAATTTTTCTTAGTTGAGTGTACGGTGTTTGTCAAATGCAGCTATATCTTATACACGTACAGACTAGATACCAAGTTGTTAATTACCATTTTTTTGCAAACGGGTTCTTTGTCGTGAGAAAGACAAGTTCTGGAAGTACAGCGAAAGTTGCATTGGACCCTGATCTAAAAACTACGTTTTTGTAAGAATGTAAAAAATAATAAACTTTCCAATTTGTCTCTAGTATTTACTACAAAAGTGTACTCTTTGTGTAATGCGTATATTCGCCCAGAAAGGGACATATATAAGAATGGGAGTTAATTCTAGAGTTTGCAATTGTTATCTTATAGAAAGTTCATTTTAAGACTTATATACATTGTTAAGTAGAAATGCTTAAAAATCGAGTGCAATTAAATTTGTTCATATTTATCCTACTTTCATTTACTGTTATATTATCTAGTGCTATTTCTTCTTGCCTTTTTTTTTTCTTTTTTTTTGTGAAAAGGTCGTGTAAAGAATAATATCCATTATAATACTATAAATAGATCTCTTTTCAAATTTGATTAGCCAATTTATGTCTAAGAAATAAAAATATAAATGTTTAACTATAAAAATAAGGATTTTTTCATTTTTAAATTTTCTCCCAAGAATTAATAGATTTAAAAACCTACTACCATATCCTTTATTGAGAATTCATTTTAATTACATAGATTGTTTTGTTTAGAGCACTAAGGTCTACGATTTTGCAACACGAAGGCTAATACGACGGGGACCTACTGCTTAAAGCCGATTCCAGATGGCTGCGAACATCCCTGCCACAGTGGGATTCGAACCCATGAACTCCGATACTGAAGATCAGCGCCGTAATTATTCCGCCATCTTAATTACGTAGATGTGATCTATAAAATTCCTTAACAAATTTATAATTATTTATTAACGTAGTGAGACAAATTTATTTTCATAGCTGACGTGTTGTTTCTCTCCTATTTAGCTTTAAAATAAAAAAAAATAACAAAAATAACAAAAAATTAAAAAATAAAAAATAAAAAATAAATTTTTTTTAAGTGACGGTGTAGTTTAAATGATGTCCTCTGAAGTTTTACAGTGAGTAAAAGTATTTTAATTGTGACATAATTCGAAAAAGCAAGGAGTTCAACATTTTTCTTTATAAATTCATATCCATTTCTTTATAAAACTTCAGGAGAATTTTCGTATTTATAAAGATGTTTGGAGTGAAATCCCTTAGTCTCAATAGCTTGTATTGTACTTACAATTGAATGCAATTTATAAGTTTTACCGTATCAACAATGGGTTAAAAATATCCCCTTTGTGACAGTTATATGGTAATGCCCTTTAGTTTTGGTAATGAGAAAACTGATTCATTAG
>CM063501.1:23898999-23916499 GCA_032207245.1 Pardosa pseudoannulata
TATAAAGAATGGATGAGGATTTTCTTTTTCAGAATTAGTTGGAATCAAACAAAATATTCTGTCTATGGTCTCTGACTTTGTAGGTATCCCTTCTCCAAGACATACTTTTGAAGTAAATTTTTTTTGTTTTGTTTTACCTAGAAAGATAGGAATCTTAACCCGAAATAACCAGATTTAAAACTTATGCTCCACTTGAAATGTACTATAAGGAATGGATGAGGATTTTCATTTTCAGAATTAGCTGAAATCAAACAAAGTATTCTGTCTATGGTCTTTGACTTTGTAGGTATCCTTTCTCCAAGACATACTTTTGAAGTAAAAAGTTTTTTTTGTTTTGTTTTACCTCGAAAGCTAGGAATCTTAACCCGAAATAACCAGATTTAAAACTTCTCCACTCGAAGTGCACTATAAGGAATGGATGAGCATTTCCATTTTCAGAATTAACTGGAATCAAACAAAGTACTCTGTCTATGGTCTTTGACTTTGTATGTATTCCTTCTCCAAGATTAAAGCAGACTTACTCATTTCCCTTAATGATCTCTTATTATAATAATACGGTTCCTCACAATCATACTTTGAGCATACTTGCTCTACGGTAAGACTGTGGGCAAAATTTTTTTTTTGTTTATTTTCAAGCATAAACTAAGAGGCAATAGGAAAGCGTGATAGTAACTGTTTAATTATTACTAAGTGAGTTTATTCATCTAACTCATTAATTCCCAAATTTTTCGCGCCACATTGAAAACTCTATAAATATTTGTACTCAGTCTGTATGCAAATTTTTGAAGAATATGTTATAAAGTTAAATATTTCTAAACAATGATGAGATGAAAAATACTAAGAAACAATGACTTTTGCATCCTCATATTAGACATAGAGATAAAAAATAATCTTCACTTTCGGTCTGAATGAAAACTAGGCTTAAATAATTTTCATTATATTTAAAAGAATGTCACATTTTTCCTCTCTTAGTTGTATTTAACTTTTGATCACTTCTAGAATCGGGTTCTTCAATATTACCTTTCTTTTTGAGAAATATAACCATATATTCACTTCTCCGAATGATTTCCGAATGGTTAGGATGCTGACATGCGGTAACGGAGTTTGTGGGTTCGAATCCCACAGTGACATGGATGTTCGTAGTCGTTCGGAATCGGCTTTAAGCTGTAGGTCCCAGTCTCATTAACCCTCGTGTTGCAGAAAATAGACCTTAGCACTCCAAACCAAATCAAATCAAATATATTCACTTCATACATAGCATCTATTTCCCATATTTCAATTATAATAGTCAAATAAGATACCTTCATTCAAAGCTATATTATTTGATTACTATTAGTCTGTAAATTTAAGGGTTCTAGATTTATGAATTAGTCATGAACCTTGGGTAATATGGTCTAAACCTGTACATTCACCTGTTGGAACCTACTTAGACATAGGATCCATTCAGACCAGTTTCTGAATAAAATCTGAAGTGGTAAATCCTTCTAGGTACTTTACTTATGCCTCGCACTCAAAATGCATTTTAATTTTCTAGAACAGTTTGACAATTAAATACCGTTAACTTGATATATTTAATGGAATTGTAAAAGTTATCCCACAAAAGTTTATTCGAGTACTTTAATATTGATTAGAAGACAAACGTTACCATCAAAGGAATGGTTTATTCTTGCATATCAGTCATTTAAACGACCAATAAATTTCCCTTATTGTTAGCTTAATTTGTCAAAAGAACCCTAGAAATCTGTATATAAAATTGTGCTTAAGGAAGTTACGAGATTTGCAACCCCGCTTAAAGTCAATTCTAAAGACCGATAAATTTTAATTGTTATTGAATGAAATTGGATTGGTGATATAAACGCAGCACTGCAGTTAGCAAGTTCTTGTAGAAATAACCCAACTTGCATTTAAAACTTTTCACTCGCATATTAGATGAAAACCAAAGAAAAATTCATTTTATAAATTAGTACACAAAAAACAATGTTCTTAATTGGTTAGGAAAATATTTTATTCGTCATGATATTATTAAATAAAATTCAAGCGTTTTTAAAAGATACTAGTGTCTAACGATGGCAGAATGGGGGAGCGCTGCTCTACCGGAGTTTCCGTGTTCGAATCCTACTGTTGGCATGAATGTTCGTAGCCGTTCGGAATCTACTTAAGGCAGTTGGTCCCAGTGGCTTACGCAGAATTTTTTAAAGGGGGATTCATAGTTTTCAAGGGGAGGTTCATAATTCTAAAAATTAATAGCTCGCATAATTTCTACTAAAATTTTTATTTTTGCCATTTTGTTTAAGCTCAAAGGGGGTGTTTAAACCCCTAAACCTCCCCTTGCGTACTCCCCTGGTAGGTCCCAATCTCATTTCTCGTCGTGTAGCACTCCAAACCAAAAGTGGCTAAAAAGGCTAGAGAGACAGGAGACTACCAACGTATGTTTTTATTTAAAATTAAATGAAACAGATAGTGCATTTAAATAGTAAATTTCATTCTTATATTAATATTTAAAATTGTTATATGTAATATAGGAAATTTTTGTAATTACAGTAGATCCTCGATTACCCGAACCTTGATTAACCGAATCTCTCTGTTAACCGAAGTCGGTTTCTCCTTCACTCTTTTTTTTTTTCACTTTCTACTATCATCCAAAATTTTCTCTTTACAATCATGCATTTTTAAAGTTTTCTTTTTTTCCACATTCCTTTTATATGCAATCCGTCCTTTCCAAATTAAGAGTGCAGACAAACATTTTGGTATTCCCTTTTTTAGAATTCTTTTTCACAAGCACAATTCTCGGTATGAGTGTACTCTTCCCCACTT
Organism: Pardosa pseudoannulata; assembly: GCA_032207245.1. Lineage (NCBI taxonomy): Eukaryota > Metazoa > Arthropoda > Arachnida > Araneae > Lycosidae > Pardosa > Pardosa pseudoannulata. The sequence continues at coordinate 23,901,814 of CM063501.1, forward strand.
TCAAACATCCCTGTTCTAAACAAAAACACACCCCATTTCGAAATTTAGAAGATCATACTGCCGAGTCCCAGAACAATCGAATATTATTGCACCAATGACGATACTACATATTAAACTAGATTATTATTGATGAATTTTTGATTATCCGAAGTAGGTTCGGTCCCAATTACTTCGGATAATCGAGGTTCTACTGTAATTAAAAAAAATAAAACTCAAGCACAAACAAAAGGATTCCCTTTTTCAACAAATCTGAGACATCAACTTATGCAGACAAATATTTTGAAATTCCCTTTTTTAGAATTCCTTCTCACAAGCACAATTCTCTGTATGAGTGTACTCTTCCCCACTTTCAAACATCCCTGTTCTAAACAAAAACACACCCCATTTCGAAATTTGGAAGGTCATACTGCCGAGTCCCAGAACAATCGAATGTTATTGCACCAATGACGATATTACATATTAAACTAGATGATTATTGATAAATTCTCGAATAACCGAAAATTTCAATTATCCGATTGGTTTGGTTTGGTTTGGAGCGCTACGGTCTACTGTTTTGCACACGAGGGCTAATGAGACCGGGACCTACAGTTTAAAGCCGATTCCGAACGGCTACAAACATCCATGCCATCAGCGGGATTCGAACCCACGAACTCCGGTTTCGAAGAGCAGCGCTCTACCATTCGGCCATCAATTATCCGAAGTAGGTTCGGCCCAATTACTTCGGATAATCGAGGTTCTACTGCAGTAAAAAAAGTAAAACGCAAGCACAAACATAGTGATTCCCTTTTTTAGAATTCCTTCTCACAAGCACAATTCTCGGTATGAATGTACTCTTCCCCGCTTTCAAACATCCCTGTTCTAAATAAAACCTCATTTCGAAATTTGGAAGGTCATACTACCGAGTCCCAGAACAATCGAATGTTATTGTACCAACGACGATACTACTTATTAAACTATATGATTATTGATAAATTCTCGAATAACCGAAAATTTCAATTATCCGATTGGTTTGGTTTGGTTTGGAGCGCTACGGTCTACTGTTTTGCACACGAGGGCTAATGAGACCGGGACCTACAGTTTAAAGCCGATTCCGAACGGCTACAAACATCCATGCCATCAGCGGGATTCGAACACACGAACTCCGGTTTCGAAGAGCAGCGCTCTACCATTCGGCCATCAATTATCCGAAGTAGGTTCAGCCCAATTACTTCGGATAATCGAGGTTCTACTGCAGTAAAAAAAGTAAAACTCAAGCACAAACATAGTGATTCCCTTTTTTAGAATTCCTTCTCACAAGCACAATTCTCGGTATGAATGTACTCTTCCCCGCTTTCAAACATCCCTGTTCTAAATAAAACCTCATTTCGAAATTTGGAAGGTCATACTACCGAATCCCAGAACAATCGAATGTTATTGCACCAATAACGATACTACATATTAAACTAGATAATTATTGATGAATTTTTGATTATCCGAAGCAGGTTCGGTCCCAGTTACTTCGGATAATCGAGGTTCTACTGTAGTAAAAAAAAGTAAAACTCAAGCGCAAACATAGTGATTCCCTTTTTCAACAAATCTAAGACATCAACATTTAAATCTTGTGCTACCAGCTGTTGTCCAGAATGCGTTCAAATTTGAAGCCATGTGGGACTTAGACAATATAAGAAATGTCACTGGTAAAACTTTATTGAAAAATTATTTAAAACAATTTTTAATTACTTAACTAGGAGTCTCATATAAAGTTAAGGTTAACGAGGGGGTTTATTGAAAACATGATGCAAATCATCGCTACAGCGCGGAAAAAGGAACCAAAACATTTCGCGATCCGCTAACTTAAAAATTCCCTGTATTTACTTCATTTCCCCGAAGCTCAGCTATAGCTTAAAAATCATAACAGTAACCGTACTTCATTTCCTTCCTGCACCAGCCTCCGATCGAACGTTAAAATATGTGTGGGGAGATTTTCCCTAACGTAAGGGTAATATACAAAAAAAAAAAAGTTCTGGGACGTACAATTCAATCAAATGACAGTATTACTTTCATCTCTGAGGGAAGCATCCCATGTAAACAACAGGGGGGAAAATTCCAGTGGAAAGAAAGACACGCGTTTGAAAAGTGAGGGGAGATAGAGAGAGGGAGGGAATCTCTTGACGGAGTTACAAAAAAAAAAGTAAAAAAAAAAATAAAAAAAAAAATCTGCGCCCGCGAAAAGACTGTAAAATTGCATCTCTCTGTATCTAGCTTTTCAAAGATGAATTTCATACAAGTTTTCGGAGATCTAAAGCCTGATTTATTTGAAATAATGATAAATAAAGGAATAATAATACGTGTTAAGATGAATAATGTAAAAGAGAAAAGCAAATAGATTTAGGAACGGCAGCAATCTTTTTCAGTCTTTGAGCAGGAAATGCTAAAAAGAAGGCATAAATTTGTTTACACAAATGAGTCGCCGAATTATTATTTTTTTTATTAGTCTTTATTTTATTGAGTTTGGAAATAGGAAAACGATAAGCCAGTAATCAGATCCTAGAATGAAACTGACAAATGACTGATTGCTCTATTGCTGTTGCAAATTATACATGCACACACACACAAAAATTCTATTTAAATTGCATCAAATTTTTTTTCTTTTATCAACCCGAAACATTAAATTTTGTTAGGAAACATGAAAATATGGCAGATCTATCTGTTATATCTTTTCCGCAGACGCTAACCGCTTCTTAGTTGGCCTGATATGTTAGACTTTACATACTCGTATTGTTTGTATTTTAAAAAACTTTCTTTTAGTAGTCTTTAACACGTTGACTGCCAACTACGAGTTAACTCGTAGATTGCGTTCTTTTATAGGACGCCAACTATGAGTTATCTCTTACTGTGTGTACTTGCCATTTTTGTGCAGCTACGAATAAACTCGTTGTATATCAGTGCTAACATCTATAGATGGCTTTTAGGAAAAGAACAAAAAATCAATGCTCTTGGAAAATAAATAATTGAGGACTTAACAGGACTAACAGGAATATAATGTGATTAAACAAAATTGTCATTTTAGGCCAGATTTCTGAAAATTGCCTTGGAATTCAACGTGTTAAAGTATTTACCGAAAACACCCTAAATTTTAACTGGAAACTTTAAATGTCACATGTCTGTCAATTATTTATTTTTTCTTGTTCATGAACCTTTCTTTGATAGGTGTTATACGTTCAGCATCGCATGTCCTCTGAATTTTTTCTTTTTTTTAAACCCAAATATTAAATTTTAATAGAAAATAGGAAAATATTCTACATCTGTTATATCTTTTCCATGGACATTAACTGCTACTTAGTTGGCATCATTGTAAGACTTTTTTTTATACCTATATGGTTTATATTTTCCAAACCTTTGTTTTAATTAAAGTATTAACCAAAAGCACCCTAAACTTTAAAATCTCACACATTTGTCAATTATTTTTTATTGCCGAACGATGGCCGATTGGTTAGGGGGCTGGCCTTCGATACCGGAGTTCGTGGGTTTGAATCCCACATTGCCTTGGATGTTCGTAACCGTTTGGAATCGGCTTTAAACTGTAGGTCCCGATCTCATTAGCCCTCGTGTTGCAAAATTGTAGACAGTAGAGTTTCAAACCAAACGTAATACTGGTGAGCTTAATAAGGATAGATTAATTAACATTAGTAAATCAACATACTATTGCATACGTAACTAAGAAACGCATATTATTAGAAAGAAGTTATGTATAGAAACGCATATTATTAGAAAGTGTTATGTATAGATATATATTTGTATATATAAAGACACATTTACATATGTATATATATAGCTGTGTATACATAATTTAAATGTTATTAAATTTCTGTAAGGTTTGTTACTTAGTTCATCCTTAACTTCTACAAGTTTCTTAATGTTCCAATCCTGAAAAATATAATGTGCAAGATTATATCGATGATGTCTTTTAATTTAGGGTAAAACTAGTTTTCTCGCACAATACTCCTTTAACACAGTAGGAATTACAAAAAAAAAATATTATCAGACTAAATCCTTCGATAGAAAAAAACATAACCAAGCTGTCAAGGACTGTTGAAAATAATGATAAATGCAATTAAATCATAACAGACAAAGTATTAACACATTTTGTGCGGGTACATTTCGCAGCGGAATTGCAACGGTAGCGGGCGTTTTGTGAGTAAATTTAGTTATTCAGTTAAATCTCAATAGATCGAAAGATATTTTATTTTTTAACAAACTTTTCTATTTTATATTGAAATATATAAACAAATATATATATATATATATATATATATATATATATATATATATATATATATATATTATATATATAAATACACACACACACATATATATATATATACAAATATATGTATAATATATAAATATACATATATATAATATCATTTTCACAAGGATAAATAAAAAGTTAATTTTAAATCTAAATTGATTTTTCAACCTTCCCGTTCTGTGATTCCGCATCGACTGATGTAAAAACTAGTTTTTAGTTGCCTAAATTTTTCCAGAATCTATATAGTAGACAAGAACATTGGGCTTCGTTTTCCTGTATATACTATTATTTTTGTACCCACAAACAAACCATGTTGTTACACTAACCCGTACTAGTACATGACCCTCGTTCAAGTATCAATTGTCAGAAAATGTAATAGTACGTGTCCCGCATACGACGTGTTAATAAAAGTAGGAATTGCAGAAAAAATATTTTCAGACTAAAGCCTTGGATAGAAAAAAAAACATAACCAAGATGTCAAGGCCTATTGAAAATGATGATAAATGCAATTAAATCATAATAGACAAAGCATGAACAAAAAGATCATACGGCTTGCATTATATAGAAGATTTAATGCCTAAAAAGTCAAATCTCGCCTTAAGATATACCATTAAATAAAAATAAACCAATTACTTAAGTTCGAAGCCATTCGGTAGTAGTTTCTGTATACAAGGTAGCAATTTAGTTAAATATTCCAGAAGTATATAAAGAAAAATATACAGAAAAGTAACCACATTTTTGAATAATGTGGCTTTTTACATGCCTTGGTTGCAGTTAAAAATTCTATTTTATTCTTCTGAGGTTAACCGCAAATTCAGCCGTCATGAATGTTTCTTCATTCTGTTACGTAATGTATCGTTAAAATAAGTTTTTCCAGTTTAAAACTTAAAATATTTCTTTGTATTTTAAACGATATCTTCACCGTAAATAATACAACCTTTTTGGTAAGCAGTTAATCTAATACATTTCTACCAATTTGATCATCACGTGAGAAGAAAATATTAATCAAACAATGAGTAACTGTCTGTAAAAGAAAAATATGGACAATTCCTTAAAAGTTATAAAGTTTTCTTTAAAAAATTACTGATAAATTACGTAATGTATCTTCCAAATAGGTTTTCTCGTTTAAAACTTAAAATAAGTTTTGTATTTTAAACGATATCTTCACCGTAAATAATACAACCTTTTATGTCAGCAGTTAATCTAATGCATTTCTACCAATTTGATTATCATTTGACGAGAAAATATTAAACAATGATTAATGGTCTGTAAAGGAAAAATGTGGACAACTCCTAAAAAGTTATAAAGTTTTCTATAACAAATTACTGATAAATTACGTAATGTATCTTTAAAATAGGTTTTTCTCGTTTAAAACTTAAGATAATTTTTGTATTTTAAACGATATCTCCACCGTAAATAATACAGCCTTTTTTGTAAGCAATTAATCTGATGCATTTCTACCAATTTGATCACCATGTAAAAAGAAAATACTAAACAATGAAAATCTGTATAAGAGATATGGGATACAAGAAATCGTTTTGTATTTTAAACGATATCTTCACCGTAAATAATACAACCGTGAAATCTGTAAAAGAGAAATGTGGACAATTCCTTAAAAATTATAAAGTTTCCTTTAAAAGTTTACTTTTGAAAATTATTGCGATTTTCCTTTTACTAATCTTTAGTTTTATATGCAAATACACTTAAGTTTTGAATTTTAAAAATATTTACAAAATTTATTTCTTTATGATATTTAAAATACATCTATGCATAAAAGTTTTAAAAATAAATGAAAATTGCTTTCAGAAATGGCTAGGGTATACTGTTGTCCCATCATAGGAAGCAATTTTGCCTTACCTGTATGGTGCTCCCATAATAAAAAAAACGCAATAAATCAGTGAATTGCATGGTAAAATCTAATAAAAGCAAAGTGTCTCACATTTGTAAAAAAAATTAATAAATAAAAAATAATTGAAAAACATCCTATTTATGTCATGAAATGATGCTATGTTGATTTGGTGTTATGCTAGCCTGAGAAAACGCTTTCACAATTCACTAGATGGCGTACAACATTATTCATAAAATTAGTATTGAGTTGCCAATAAACACATTATGATTGTTAATATTAAAATTTAATGATGTTTTTAACATTCTTACATATAAAAATATTGTGTTTCATCATTATGATTTGTTTATTACTTATTACAAATTTAAAAGAATTATTCAAGTGTAACATATACTAACAAAAGATACTGGCAGACAAAGAAAAATTACATTTCAATTAAGTTTAATTTGGCCTTTTTGTAAATTATTATTTACCATCCTCAATATAGACGCTGCGCCTTTATTTCAAAAAGTACCGTAGTATTTATAGTGAAAGCGCATAGAATTTACATTTAAACTTATTACAAGTTTTAAAAGAATTATACAGGTATAACATATACCAACAAAAAATACTGACGGTCAAAAAATTTACATTTCAATCAACTTTGATTTGGGCTATTTGTAAAATCCTATTTAATTCTCCGATATAGACGCTGCACCTTCGTTTGGAAGAGTACTGTAGTATTTACAGTGAAAGAGCATGGAATTTACATTTAAAATTGTTACAAGTTTAAAAGAATTATATAGGTATAACATATACCAACAAAATATACTGACGGTCAAAAAATTTACATTTCAATCAACTTTGATTTGGCATGTTGGTAAAATTATATTTAACACTCCCGATATAGACGCTGCGCCTTTGTTTGAAAGAGTACCGTAATATTTACAGAAAAATCGCATGAAGTTTACATTTAAACTTATTACAAGTTTAAAAGAATTATATAGGTATAACATATACCAACAAAAAATACTGACGATCAAATAATTTACATTTCAATCAACTTTGATTTGGGTTATTTGAAAAATCCTATTTAACGGTCCCGATATAGACGCTGCACCTTCGTTTGGAAGAGTACTGTAGTATTTACAGTGAAAGCGCATAGAATTTGCATTTAAAATTTATTAACATAATTATTAAGTTTATTTATAATTATTAATTTTAAAAGAATTATACAGGTATAACATATACAAAAAAAATACTGAGAATAAAATCAAAAATTACATTTCAATGAACTTTGATTTGGCTCTTTGTAAAATCTTATTTATCGTTCTCCATATAGACACTGCGCCTTTGTTTGAAAGAGTACCTTTGTATTTATAGTGAAATCGCAAGTAATTTCCTTTTATATTCCAAATGAACGCGTCTGCATAAACGAGAAAGACTAAGCTGATGACGTCTACCCGATGTTTATCCAGAAACACTTCTTGTTTTTTTTTTCTCTCTTAAACAGCCGATTGCGGTTTTTGCGGCAGACAAAATCCAACTAAAACGAAAGATATGAACTTGGGGAAGGGAGTAGAGGGGGGCAGGAAATTGCACAGCAGTGACACCCAAAACCACAAAGTGCTAATTCTTCGACCGCAAACATAGAGTTCAAGTTACGAGAAAATTGATGTGATACCGCGGTTAACAGGTGGATAAATAACTTTGCGGTTTCACTTTCCGACCTCCTCCCATACCGAAACAATTCTTCGGGCTTTGCTCCTCAGACGTGCTTTCTCTCTTACTTAACTCGTTTTTCTTCTTGTATTTCTGTCGGTGATTTGAATTGTTTATCGTTTTAGATATGGATATCTCTTTATTTACGGCTTCCGTCACCGGATAAGAATTTAAATAACCTTTTAAAACTTCTTTCGGAATTGAAGGACAAAGATCGTTAGCCCAAAGGGATATTCAATGAACGTATAGCTAAACAAATGCATACTCCTAATAAAATTATCTTTTCAAGCTTTGTACAAACTGTAATAAGGAATTTAGTTTTAAATATTAAATACTTAACTGGTAAAACTATCGAATTTTCTTATGTATATATGTATACTTGCACAAATATTTAGGTATCATATATGTGTGTGTATATATATATATATATATATATATATATATATAGATAGATAGATAGATAGATAGATAGATAGATAGATAGATAGATAGATATAGATAGATATGTATAGATATATATATAGATATATATATATATATAGATAGATATATAGATATATATATAGATATAGATATATATAGATATACAGATATATATATATATATATATATATAGATAGATAGATAGATAGATAGATATAGATAGATATGTATAGATATATATATAGATATATATATATATATAGATAGATATATATAGATATATAGATATAGATAGATAGATAGATAGATATAGATATATATATGGAATGGTCCAGAGTTAAGGAGAATGAAAAACAGTCTTTCTTGATAATAATAAGTTTATTAAATCATAGTTTCGTTTAAAAGCAAAACTAGCGCCATTTTCATTTATTCAAGGTGAAAATACACATAGAGTGGTGTTGACAGCTCCATGTATACGCACTAATTGACTCATATCTGTTTGCAAACTCATCAATTTTTTTTAAATGCTTCCTGACTGGATTAACCAACAAACTTACGCGATCTCCTAAAAGCTTACGCGAGGGTCTTTTTCATTTATTTTATTATTATAAAAGAGTTCCCTTTTTAAAATCGCTTTTAACTCATGTAATTTCCAACTACCCCTTTTTTAGACCTGACATATATATATATATATATATATATATATATATATATATATATATACAATATATACATATTTATATAGATTGATTGATATAAATATATAATATATATATATATATATATATATAGATATAATATATATATATATATATATAGATATATATATAGATATATAGATATATAGATATATAGATATATATATAGATAGATAGATAGATATAAATATATATATGTATATATATGTGTGTGTGTGTGATAAGATAGTAATGTTAGTAGTAACTGGCTAAATATAATTAACCAATCATTTCAACTTTTAACCTAATAAAATTTAATAGAATATTCAATAGATGTTGCAATAGTTAATGCCTAATAATTGAAGTAAACAACTGTTTCTGTTCAACACTAATTGAACACAGCTTACTAAACACAAAAATCTAATGTTAGTTCAAAACCTAGGTAAAAAAGCAAGGTAGTAATTTCAACTGTAGACACGAAACACTAACTGTCTATAAATAATTAAACAATCATTTAAGCTTTTAATCTAACAAAATTTAATTGAATATTCAATAGATAGTGCAATAGATAATGCCTTCATTGAAGTAAACAACTGCTTATGTTCATCACTAACTGAACGCAGCTTTCTAAACACAAAAATCTAACGTTAATTCATCCGAAAACTTTAAGTAAAAATTACAAATACATTTCTTGTGTATGCTTTTAATGTCCATTTTTTTCTAAAGCCATCAAAATGTGAAAAACTATCTAATTCTGATCTTTTTTATGTATTTTGGAAGTAAACGGGGAGGGGATGGGGAAATACATTAAGACATTTAAAGCTTTTACTTTTAACGAGGATATATCCCGATGACAGTAAAGTGATATGATTTTAATGCTTACACGCTAATGTGGTAAGAAGAAAGGGAAGTGTCTAGCCTAAAAAGCAATCAAATGAGAAGCATAAAGAAAAGTTTCCGAAAGAAACTAAAATGTTGCTTTTGTGATAAAAAAAACAAACAGAAGAACGGCAAGTGATTACAGAGATATTCCATTTATACAGGCAAAATGTATGACCGGATGCTTAAGATTTTGGAAATTGTGTGCCTTAAAACATCGAATCTAATTCATTTCAGTTAATACATATGGGTTGTTTCTAAAGTTAAAATTTCATGTATATTTCTTTTACTATTCACATACAAAACTTTAATGAATTTCCTTTTAGTGGAGCAATTCTGAAATTCACTTAAAACATCTTAAATTACAGAGATATTCCATTTACACAGGCAAAATGTATGTCCGTTGCTCAAGATTTTGGAAATTGTGTGCCTTAAAACATCGAATATAATTCATTTCAGTTAATTTCAGTTCGAAAAAGGGGGAAGGGGTGGATTTTGAACGTTTTAAAGAGGACGCTTTGAATTTTGCTAATCTTAACTGATTAAGAATCCAATATGGATGCCTCTATCCATTCCAGGTCCAACTGCTTCATAAATTCGAGGACAGACGGACAGATAACTTAGGCTATTATTATATAGAGAATTGAAATCTGACCATAAAGACACATAGATTTAGCTTTTGGAACTACAATTCCGGAAGTCGTTGGCTAAAGCCTGAATGATTCTACTAAAGGCTTATTGTCTATACCGGATGTATGTACATTTAAATTCTATAGTATCGAAAATTTTCGGTTCACCAAGTTTTTAATCGTTTTTTCATTATGTGCTAATGGACATTTTTTATTGCAACCCCTCATTTCCTATCAAATTTGTCCCTGCTTCAAAATGGTAACTTAGTCGGATACTCGTCCTTTATTTTTCTCTGTGGTTGCACATTTTTAAACATTCCTAGAATATTTTTTCCGTTTTCAACTTAACTGAATCGCTTATATACATTAATTTAAAGCATGCCTGAAGGCACATGCTCTCGTAAATTGTATAAAATCAAAAATTATCAGTTCACCGATCAAGGTCTGAAATGCAGAAACACGTCCGGTTATTCCTTCGTTGTCTTTAGACATGTCAAAAGGTGAAATCCAGTATAGTGATTCATTTGGAATTTACTGCCAAATGAAATTATATTGGACAGTTTCTTTACCCAATAACGGCTAGTGTTCTTGTTTGAGGATAAATGAAAAATAATTGTGAGAATTTTTTATTTTCTCATGTAACAATTTTTGTTTTATAGTGAAGATAGGTGGTAATCTTAATGTCAAAAATATTCCAGTATCCGCAGATACTTGAACTTTTGTACTGAGGATTGACGGTTTAGAATTTTTTGAGCCTTGCATAGTAATTTATTTGCCGGTGCATCAACTGAAATCAAGACAGCTATATCTATTATAAAACTTTACAGTAAGCTGTTTATAGAAGATAGCAGTTAAATATTCAATCACAGCATTCTGTTTATAAATTCCATAATGGGTAGAAGTATAACTCATTCCAACAGGACAAGTTGTAGCATTTAAAGTTGTTTAAATTTCGTACATTTTTTTACTTTCGGAAATCTATAATAACTTTGATTTAAGATATTCATCAATGTATATTCCTTCATCAGAGTTAAGTGATTAATCGATGCAAGTTTAACCAAACGATTCGTGTATAAAAAATGTATGCAACAGACATACGATGTATATGATGGAAGTACATACAGTAATATATAATGTAATTCTCTGGTAAAACGTGGATCTCCCTGCGTTCGTTCCCCATTCACTAATGTGCCTCACGATGGATGAATGGGTAGAGGCACTGTTCCTCGGTAACGTAGTTAGAGGATTCCAATGCTGGTATGAGTATTTGTAGCCGTTCAGAATCTTCTTTAAGCAGTAAGTTTTGGTCTCACTAGCTTTCATTTAGCAAAACAGTAAACAATACGGATCTGAATCAAGCCATTTTAATGGATTTATCTTTCTCAGTGTTTACGGCACATTTTAGATTTTTGGCCAGACATGACTTATTATAGGATATTTGCATCATGTTGGTGTCATTGATTCTACCTAATGTGTATACATCTTAAGGGAAATTGATGAAGTTTTTACATTAACAAACTGTTATGCACTTTCTTGTAAGACTTTTAATCTTGTCAACTTTTACAATAAGGCTAATTTTTATTGAAATACCAGAAGACTTATGTTTGATAATACTATTTCCTAACGTAGGATTTTAAAAAAAGAAACAGGTAACGGTTACATTCCTTATATCTATCGTTTACAATTGAGTTGTTTTCTAAAGGAAAATATGAAATTAAAATCGACAATGCTGGTCAAGTAGCATCTAGTATAAAGAACTAAATTTGTTTAAGAGGATTTATATGCCTTTAGCAGCGTTACTTGTAGTTAGCTAGTATCTCAGATTTCTTTCTCGTAACTCAAACAAAAAAGTCGACTAAATGTAACTAAAGAATTTCGTTTTCTCAGTCTTTTGTAAGTCAAGATATCACTGTAATTGACTCTGGACTCTTTCTATTAAAAAGAAATATTGATATGAAACTGAAATCTACAAAATAACTCGAAACTCAAAAAGGGATACGTTGATTCAGCCTTAAGTCAAGGTACGACTGCATATGAAGACAGACTTCTCTTTAAAATTAAAAATTAGCGAGATATAAAATTGCAAAAATTTCGTATGTTTGTTCACGTATAAGTCAATATATCACTAGTTGTCTATGGACTCTTTCTAATAAAACAATATATTGATATGAGACTTAAATCTGCAAAATGACTAGTAACTCAAAAATTAATACATTGACTCACTCTTAAGTTAAGGTATGACTGTGTGAAGATAGACCTTTCTCTTTAAAAATATATATTTGTGAGATTTAAAACTGAAAACATTTTTATAGCATCATTTATTACTTGCAAATCTCCATAGTTATTTTACTATTTTGTATTTTCCAAATAACTACCACAGATAAATAAATAATTATCTGTTCCAGCAGCATAAATTATTTATTACTCATAACATACCTTAGAGTTTTCTATTTTTTGTACGCTATCCTTATATGTATTTTAGCGTTTATCTACAGTCCGTGTAAACACAAGAACGTTTATAAATCAGCTGATATATTTCTTATTCATACTTACATTCATATTTTAAAAATCCTTTCACAAGTTTCAACGCACATTAAAATTATCAATCTTGCATTTTTATTTTCAAAAAGAAATCTTTTTTCTATTTCAGTCCAAGCCGTTACTGCTCTCTGAATATTATTTATACAGCAAGAGTCAAAAAGTGCTCATGCATAGTTTTTAGCGTTTGCAGTTACAGTTAATGGGGAGTCAGAGAATGAGAGAGTTTTATTCTTTCTTTACACTCATATTAAAAAAAAGACAATGAATAAAGCATATGTCAAAAAGATAGAAAATAGAAAATGAAGATATTATTTCTCTTAAAAGAATTTTTTTCAAGGAGTACAACAGAAATATTTTGCATATCGAATTTACTTTGCTGTCATATGCAGAGCAATATTCAAATTTTCGAGCTACTTACGCTACCCGAAGTTCTATTTAAAATTCAGAAGGGTGTTCGGAAGGCGATATATTTGACATAAAAAATGTACGTCAATTTATAAATTTTTGTACAAGCGTAAACAAAAGGTATCACTGAAGGAGGGGGCTTCCATGCCTATAACATACTGAAAACTGCCAGTTTCGTCAAGAGAAAGCATAATTATAATACGGGAACTGGTGTGCAGCACACATACTGCGTTGTTTACATAAAAGAAACAGAGAAAAAACAATGAACATGGTTTTACAAGTTTGAAGACAATTTCCGTAGGTTTTTTATGCTAGAACTTCCAGACCATTTTCTAGGCGCACAATTGGAGAGAGTAAGCACAATTAAATTTTTTGTACTGACGGGTGACTGAACTCAGATTTAGCGACGTGTAGACAAAAAATACTTAAACTACATTTATTATATTATTTCAGTATGTAGATGTTATTTTGGTTGGTATGAATATTTAAATTTAAATTTAGTTAATGTTTTTACCGGTTCATACCAGATGAGTTTAGTTTGACTTAGTTTGGACCACTGCTGTTTACTAATTGGTTAAACGAAAATTAATGAAACCGGGACTACTGTTTTAAGCCAATTACGAACTATACCAGACCATTTTCTAGGAGCACAATTGAAGAGAGTACGCACAATTAAATTTTTTGAACTAACAGGTGACTGAACTCAGATTTAGAGACGTGTAGACAAAAAATACTTAAACTACATTTATTATTTTATTTCAGTATGTAAATGTTATTTCAGTTGGTATGAATATTTAAATTTAAATTTAGTTAATGTTTTTAACGGTTCGTACCAGATGAGTTTAGTTTGGACCACTGTGGTTTACTAATTGGTTAAACGAAAATTAATGAAACCGGGACTACTGTTTTAAGCCAATTACAAACTATACCAGACCATTTTCTAGGAGCACAATTGAAGAGAGTACGCACAATTAAATTTTTTGTACTGACGGGTGACTGAACTCAGATTTAGAGACGTGTAGACAAAAAATACTTAAACTACATTTATTATATTATTTCAGTATGTAAATGTTATTCCGGTTTATATAAAGATATATATTTAAATTTAGTTTATTAAATTTTTTTAAGGGTTCATACCAGAAGAGTTTGGTTTAGCTTAGTTTGGACCACTTCGATTTACCAATTGGTTAAACGAAAGTTAATAAAACCGGGACTACTGTTTTAAGCCAATTACGAACTATACCAAATCATTTTCTAGGAGCAGAATTGAAGAAAGTACGCACAATTAAATTTT
>CM063501.1:23918999-23926499 GCA_032207245.1 Pardosa pseudoannulata
TTAAGTTCTATATTTATGATAATCATTTTTGGCACTTGAAATTTACCTCTACATGTGTTTCTTCCTTTACATAAGTGATATTGCAGAGAAGCAAACATTACAGTCTCGTCCAAATTTTAAAACTAGTATCATTTACATTGGCAAAATATTGATGTACTAAAAAAAAACTAAATATTTTTTATTGAGCCTGTTAATTAACCTTTGACATGCAAACATTTAATTTGAATTTCATTCATTTATAATTAAATTCAATAGCCAATTAAAGGACTTACGATGTCATCCGTATATAAATACAGACAGAAATAAACAATCATTATTTGGAGTATATTTCATGTTAGGACAGGTATTGCAATAGTTGGTAAATTTGAAGTCAAATCTGAAACCGACAGTAAATTTTAAAGATAAATTTTATAGTTACAGTGAACTTTTACAATTTTATAAGTGGTTTTCGAAAAATTATTATTAGTAAAGGGATACAAATCAAGCACAAACAAAATGTTTCTGTTTTTAATCGCTGCACTTGTGTATAAACTGGTATTTTAAAATTAATTTTTAACTATTTTTCTGACTGGCTAGAGATTTGAAGTTTTATACATAGGTTTTATTTCAGTGACAATGTAATATTCAGTCACAAAAAATTAAATAAATGGGAGAAATCGGATAAAAAATGATAAAATCAGTTTGGTTAATACAAAATGTTATTCAGCTTACTTGGAATCCTAGTTGCTTATTTACTTGGAGATTTAAAACTAATATCGCCCTCTGACGGCATAACTAAAAACTCAAATGAAATTTTTACTTTTTAAATTTTCTTTAGCTTTTCTTGTTAAACAAAAGCAATTTTTTTAAAAATAATTTTCTATATTTTCTTGTTTGTTCTCTTGTCTTCCTCGACAAATCTAAAAAACTGTTTTTCGGTTTCATGCTACCGACTGTAAGCGAGGACTAAGTCAAATCTAAAGTCCCATTTAGGCTAAAATACATAAAAGGTGTCACTGATTATAAAAGTTTGTTAAAATATTATTTAAGCCTTTTTTATTGCTGAAATATGAAGACTCAGATATGGATACATATATAGACTCATATAAGATATGGATAGAAAAGAGGTCTTAAATATGGAAAAACTTTCACAAAGCATTACAAAACTAAACAAAACTGAAAAATGAGCCTTTTCTCTAGCATAGTTATTCATTTAGTTTCTGTTCTGTTTTGCTTTGCATTGTATTCAAATTTGCTTCCGAGCTTTCTTTTTAACATCTCTCCTTCAGACACCGCCATACTTACTATTGAAGAATGTGCTTACAACACTTTCCAAACCTTCGACTACTCTTAAATACTAACACTGGATATCGATATTGTTAAGGAAGTTTCCTTAGAACAAGTATGTCAATACAGACTGTGCATTAAATTAAATTTTTCTCGTTTCCCTTTCACTTCTTTGAACTTGATTCGTGCATGAATCGAAGTGAATAAAAAAAAGGGAGTCAAATCCTCAAAAGAAAACAACTTTTAACAATTTCATCAGACTTGCTTCACTTTGGCCGTGATTAAATCGAAAGCACTGAAAAGAGGGGCATAAAAAAGTTAAGGAAAAAAAAGAGGGGAGAGAAATCTACACACATACCTCTTAAAACAAGAAAGTTAGCGTAAAAAAGCAGTAAAATGTGGGTTAGCAAAAGAAACCGATTGTTTGGACAAACTTTGCTATCACCTACTTTAGGGAAACAAAAAACTGACATATACTTGCTCCACTACACTCACCATTTATTTCGATTTCACGCTGAAAGGGTTGAACGCATTAAAAATATTCCAAAGGAAAAAAAAGGAAGGATAAGAATAGAAAAAAAAGCATCTAAGGGGGTCCATGACGAGAATTTGAAAGGGGGGTGCAGACACACAGAGAGAGAGAGAGAGACTTTTGAAAGGAAGACAATATGGTAAAGGTTCTCGAACAAAAAAGGAAGGGGGGGTAGCTCGAACGGATGAAAAAAGGAATGAGAGAGAGAGCGATGAGCAGGCGAAGACCGAGCAATGAAGCGTATTTTCCAGCCGCAGATCTTGCCCGCTTTGGTATGCATGGCCACACTTCAAAAAGGACCTGGGGAAGTTTTTTTTCTACCATTTCATCCCCGAATTTCCGCTTCTCAAAAGAAGTCGGTAAAAATCGCCAACCAAACTAATGTGACAGATCGAGAGAACGCTTCGGTGGTGCCAACATTCCGTCTCAGGAGGAGGGAAACCACTTTTTGGACCACCCCCTCAGATATTTCCTCCCCTCCCCAAGATCTTTTTGTCTCTTTCCACTGTTTTTGAATGGGGTCTTGATTCCTCCTTCGTCTCTTTCTTTCACTCTCGCTGGCGGAAGATTCACAAGAGAGCTTCATCAAGTTCCATCTTCCCCCTTCCTGGGTTCGGATTTTTTTCTTTTAGTCTTTTTTTTTTTTTTTCAAGTTTCGGATACTTCACCCGTTGCACTTTTCAAACCCAAAAACGTATCGCATGTATATATGTTGAAACCAGTCGATCAGTCGATCGCCGGGAAGTAAAAATATGAAGACTCCTGGTAAGCCGCATTTAAAATGAAAATCGCTTGAAATGAGAGAATATCCTTTGAGTTCTTTTATTTCTCCAGTTTTATTTTTTGGCTCCCAAACAAATGTGGGGTCCCATATATGTTTTTTTTTTCAATATGGGTAAAAAAAATCCTTTTATCTATTCAGCTATTTAAAAATAACCGAACAGAGTCGTTAATGTATCTTTTGAAAATTGAAAAAATTGTTAATTAATTAAGGTGAAGTTTTGCTTTTTTATTACAGAATCAAACATGTAGCAAAATTAGGACTATATTTATATTTTTGAAGATTCTTAAGGCAGTTTCATCAAGTTCCTTCTTAAACCTCCTTCTCTTCCTGGATGAGTCATTAATGTCTTAATTAAAAATGAAAATACTGAAAATTAATGGCATAGAGAGAAATTTTATTTCTCCGTACAGAATCACACTATGCAGTACAAATATAACTCTATTTTAATTTTTGAAGATCCCCAAAAGAACTTCAGCAAGTTCATCCTTTCCTTTTTTTTAACAATGCTGGAGTACTTTCCTGTTAAGCATTCAAATACGAAGAACGCTGTGGATTTTGTTAACATTATATTATAGAAGTAACCATGTAAGTGGCCATCATTACTTCTTGGGTTGGTTGGTTGGTTGGTTGGGGTTTACTGGCGCAAGATCCAAGTGAAAATATGTTGCGCCAAACAAAATATAACAAAATAAAGCAAAGCTATTCAATATAAAAAGTAAGAGAAATTACTAGTCCAAATTTAAGAAGTTTCAGAAAAAATACAAGCGTAATCGATGTAGGTAAAGATTAACATTAAAACATTTAAAAACATTAAATGAGGTTTAAAACATTGATGCTTATGAGAAATTCAAAGAGTTTGGGATGAGGAATTTTGCCTAAAAGTTCATTCAAACTAGGATGAAAAGTTTTAAAATATATATGATAAAAACGTTTTAAAGCAGTACATGAAGTTAAAATAGGATGAACAGTGAGATTCAAGTAAAAATATCACAAAACAAAGTTATTCAATTTAAAAGTAAGAGAAATTACAAGTTAAAATTTAAGAAAAAATACAAGTGAAAACGATGTAAAGTATGTAAAGTTTTACATTAAATCATTTAAAAACATTAAATGAGGTTTAAAACATTGATGCAGATGAGAAATTCAAAGAGTTTGGGATGAGGAGTTTTGCCTAAAAGTTCATTCAAACTAGGATGAAAAGTTTTAAAATATATATGATAAAAACGTTTTAAAGCAGTACATGAAGTTAAAATAGGATGAACAGTGAGATGGGTATGACAAAAGGAACATTTTGGAGTAGGCTCAGACAGTAGTAAATGTTTATGGGTTAGTCTACTGTGACTGATAAGAAAACGGGATAATATAACATCTAATTTGCGATTAGATAGTGATGGGTAGAATGTAATAGTTGGCATAATAGAATGAAGTTTGTTCCCCTTTTCCAAGTTCCAGTCGGCTTTCCAGCGGTCAATGGTGACCAAAGCAATAGACTTTTTTATATCTTCATAGGGAATGACACCAGGGCTCCTTGGGACAAAACAAAGAAAGTTGGTCCTCATAATTTAAAGGCAGGGACAAAGCAGAAGACTTTATGGCTTAGCAAACCATCTCCAGAGATACCGTTTAGGAACTTGTAGGATATTGCGACTATGAACCTACTTTACGTGATATCCCAGTCGTCATATAGAACACAGTGGATCGAGCCCCGAACCCGCAACTCTAGTTACGAGATAGCTGCCTTTACCGACTGAGCTACCGCGGCTCATTCCCACTTCCTGGCTTCAGAATTTTTTTTCAAGTTCCGGATATTTTACTCATTTTACTCTTAAAACCCAAAAACGTATCGCTTGCATATATATTGAAATTAGTCGATCAATCTGATATCACCGGAAAGTAAAAATATGAAGAATTCCCGGTAATCCGCATTTAAAATGAAAATCCCTTGAAAAGAGTATATCCCTCTTTAACACTAGATTTACGGATGTCGATCATATACCTATTTTTACTGAAGTGAGCCAATTTGATTCATACAAGAAAATTAAAGTTTTTTGCAAAGAAAATAGTTCCAAATTAATTTAAATGAAATGTTTGTTATCAAAAATTCATGGAAAACATTTTTTACATATAAAATCTGTTTTTCAAACACATTTTCCACAGACATTTCTATTATATTTAGCACAATGGTTTCTACATCTGTTTCTTTTGCACGATTGTTGAACTTGACAATTCTTCCGTGCGTCAGTAGCATGAATTTCTGTCATTGGAATGGAAGTGCTCTCGACTTCTTCTCTATATTTACTTTATACTATACTTAATATAATTTATACTTTATATTTACTTTATACTATATTTATTACTATATTTATTTATTTTCATGTACATTCAATGAGTCAAATTGGCTCACAATCGTGAAAATAGGTATATCACATTTGATAATGCGAAATGAAAGGGTCTGTGGGGAAGAGGAATGAAAGTTTACATATATTTTATTGCTTAACTACAAACCAGCGTATGTTTTTGAAAACTGATATTAAAGTTTTATATATATATGTATATATATATATATATATATATATATATATATATATATATATATATATATATATATATATATATAGTGATCAAATTTTAATGAGTCAAATTAGCTCGGTCCGTAATCTAGTGTTAAATGAGAATAACCAGATTTTTTTAAGATGAATAGAAAAAAATCTTTTCTATATTCAGCTGATTAAAAATAATTCAACACAATTTTAAGGACTTTATTAAAATTAAAAAGAGCCTATAAATAAATTCCAAAGCGGGAAGTTTTATTTTAAAATACAGAATCGAAACATATTTTTCTCGCCTTACTTGTATTTTCTACATCATTTGAACACCACATGGCCCTGACCACGGTCAGCGGGAAATTTACCGCTTTTTATATAAACATAAACCCTGTTTACCAAAAAAAATCATTTAGAATGAGAATTCCCTCCTTTGAGTTTTTTTATATCTCCAGTTTTAATGACTTGGACATCAATGGGTTAATAAATGTACGTGGTAGTGAAACGTGTTTTCAAAGTTTCAATGTGTTTTCAGGTTCTAATAAAATCGCAATATTCACTCTCTTTTTCAAATACTTACGAGTGCAACAAAGAATGAAACCTTACGACAATATCGGAATTTTAAGTAGTGGTGACTGCTCACCTAAAAATATTCACATAACCGTTTAAAGCAATCAATGAAACTACCCAATGGAATGCTATACGTTATTATTATTCGAATGAAATCGGAACTGGGTGAGAATGGAGAAAATAAGAAATACACTGAAATACAAGAGCTAGTTAACATATGTAAAATACGTTGAACCGTGATATGGTATCTTTATAAAATTCTTTAATTGTTTCTCTGTGTATCTGTTAATAGGTTTTTCTAATATCAGACGTTCGACATCGATTTTTTATAAATTCATTTCACATCTTAATATATCAAAGTTATGAAAAAATGCTGTTCCATATAAATATAGGTTAATAAGTGAACCTGGGGATGAAACATGTTCTGAAAGTTTAAAGGTGCTTTCGAGTTCCTATAAATTCTCAGGTTTCATTCTCTTTTTCAAATATTTGCTAGTGACTTCAGCAACAAAGAATAAAGCCGTACTGCGAGATCGGAATTTTAAATAGTGGCGACTGTTCACCTAGAAAGGTCCGCCAAACCATTTAATAGAACCAATGAAATTACCAAATCGAATGTTCGAAAGTGTAACATTTATTCTGCGTTATTATTCTCCGACTAAAGTCGGGGTGGTGGTCGAGAAGGAGGGGGGAGGACACACAGAGATTCGAAGGCTCCATTATTATTAAAGCCTCCAAATCAAAGCTTATCCTAACTTCCATTAAGCCCCCGTGGGGATTTTAAGTGGCTTCAGACTTGGGCCACCGCTTTAATCACGAGAAATTGCCCCCGAATGATACTGCCCTTCCCCCCTCCAACAAACAACCACCCCCAGCTACACCCTCCCACTCTAAACAAATCGCCGCTCTCCAAGATGCTATCGCTTTTAAATGCGTACCCCCTTCGAAAATTTCGATTCCTTTGTTTGAATTCTCGTTAGGGGACCGATTTCGAATAATTTCACATTTTTTCCACCTTTCAGAAAATAGGATCCAAGGAATTTTTTTTTGTTGTTGTTCCGTTCCTTCTCCGCTTTAACGAATTGGGGGTCCGGAAATTTTAGCGTTTAATTTGATGATCTGATTAACTAAGATAGAATGACTCGAAAGTTAAAGAGGAATTGTAAAGTACGAGTTGGGGAATTGGAAGATTTGTTTTAAATCGGTGTTAAGACAGCACACTTTTCAAGACTGCGGGGTTTTCACCAGGAAACTTATGGGGTATTCGGCTTCTTTGACGCAACACTCATTCGTCACTCCTGGTCGTTAAAGTAATCATTAGGCATTTATTTAGATGTGCGCCTCATTCTAATGGGATGAATATATATCCCTGCGTGAGGCTATAATTACAAGCTTCTCTTTCAGCTTAAAACTCTCGGGCTCATAATTACACGTATAAATATAAAATTGATATAAGTCTGTTGAAAATGTGAAAATATCGTTTTTAAACAGAAAAAGGTAGCATAATGAATAATACAGAAAGAGGGAAAAAAATATTGACCATTTCCCAATAAATATACTTAAAATTGTAAAAACAGCGTTCTAATGGGATGAATATATATCCCTACGTGAGGCTATAATTACAAGCTTCTCTTTCAGCTTAAAACTCGAGGGCTCATAATTACACGTATAAATATAAAATTGATATAAGTCTGTTTAAGATTAAAAATATCCTTTTTAAACAGAAAAATGTAGCATAATGAATAATACAAAAAGAGGAAAAATATTGACGATTTCTTAATAAATATTTTTAACATTGTAAAATC
>CM063501.1:23931499-23943999 GCA_032207245.1 Pardosa pseudoannulata
AAACAGTTATATATGCTATATACAAGTGAAAATTTATGATTAGTTACAGAAAAACTAATATTTTGATTATTTTATCTTTAGTAATATGGCGAGTAAGTTTATTCTTTATGTTTGATATTATTAAAAAAATTGGTTTAAATCTTCTTTTCTTGCAGCAAGATTCATTTGATAATAACATCAGTTCAATGCAAGTGTATTTAAAAGCGATAAATCATGGATAAAACCTAGCATTATGCGTAATTTTACATAGACTTTATTTTATTATTTTTACACTGGATAGAAAGTTACCCAGGTTACCTGTCATTATTTTAAATTAAAAATAAAATTAGGTACCTGTGATAATTTATTTACTCATCGATATTTTTTAAAGATTTCTATACAGAAAAAATTGCTTCTCTCTATTTTCTAAGATTATTTATTTTGTAATAAGTAGATTTTTGTTGGTACTTTTTTATTTATTTTTTTTATATTCATTTTATAGGCTAAGTAGCTATTTGATTGAAACAGCGTTTCGGTGAGCTCTTCCAATATTATGGATATAAATAATCGATCTAATTATGGATTTACACAATATGTGGTACGACTTTACATAGACTTTGTTTTATCAGTAATGTTTTACATTGGAAGGTAGAAGAAAGTTACCCAAGTGTTACCACTGTCATTATTTTATATAAAATACTAAAATCAGTACCTCTGGTGACAGTGGTATGTACTATTAAGTCGATCATATTGCTTTCATCTGATCATTAAAAACATTTGCCAGCTTTCTTTACACGCGGTTAAAAAACTTTTGATAATTTCTGTATTATTTTCTACTCATATTAATATATTTTGTAATAAGTAGATGATTTGTTGGTACTTCTTTATTTCTTTTTGGATATTCATTCTGTAGTAGCTAAGTACCTATTTGATTGAAAAAGCGTTTTGGTGAGCTCTTCCAATATTATGGATATAAATAATCGATCTAATTATGGATTTACACAATATGTGGTACGACTTTACATAGACATTATTTTATTAGTAATGTTTTAAATCGAAAAGTAGAAGAAAGTTGCTTAAGTCTTACCACTGTCGTTATTTGGAATAAAATACTAAACTCAGTACCTCTGGTGACAATGGAATGTGCTATTAAGTTGATCATATTGCTTTCAACGGGTCAGTAACAAAACATGCTAGCCTTTTGTTGCTTCTTTCTTATTTTCTAAGCATGTTAATAGATTTTATAATAAGTAGTTGATTTGTTGATACTTCTTTATTTCTTTTTGGATATTCATTCTGTAGTATCTAAGTAGCTATTTGATTGAAACAGCGTTTTAATGAGCTCTTCCGATATTATGGATATAAATAATGAATCTAATTATGTATTTAAACAATATGTGGTACGACTTTACATAGACTTTATTTTATTAGTAATGTTTTACTTCGAAAAGTAGAAAAAAGTTGCTTAAGTACTACCACTGTCATTGTTTTAGATAAAATATTAAAGTCAGTACTTCCTTGCGGCATTGTGATGTGCTGTTTGTTCTGTTTCTGTTTGTTTCGGAGAGCTACGGTCTACTTTTTGCAACACGAGGGCTAATGAGATCGGGACCTACTGCTTAAAGCCGATTGATGTGTTGTTTGATCAATCATATTGTTTTCAGCAGGTCATCAAAATATGTCAGTCTTCTATACACGTCGCTAAAAAGATTTCTGTATTTTCTACGTATTTTTGTTGGAGCTTTGGCACTATTTTATATTTTCGATATTTTCAAAGTAGGTTTTGGTCAAGACTAGCACTAATCAGACCGTGTCTTACTGCTTAAAGCTAAACATCCATGACATCAGCGAAATTCGAACCCACAAACTCTGGTACCGAAGAGCAGAGCCCTTCTCATTCGGCCATCGTTCGGCACTCTTAAAATGCAGTCTTGAGGAAAAGGTGAAACATACAATCGCTTTGCCTTTTATAAAAAGAAGACGAAAAAATACACTATTAGGTAAAGAAAATAAATTTTATACAAAACTAGAACTACTCTCAAAATGAGAAATTCAATAACTAAATATGTTAACAACATAAAAGTGTAGAAAATTGAAAAAATATTTTCAAATAGATTAAAAAAAATAGTATTATTGAACGATTTATTCTTGTTAAACTTATTTGTAGTTTAACAAATAAAGAAAAATAAACCCTAAAACTGTACGAAATATAATGTACATGTTTGTGCATTAATCTACATATATCTAAAAGACAAATGTTGTATTTACAATCACTGCTAGGCAAAGATTTACATTTAGCACTTGTTTCTAGGCGTCAGATATTTATCTGTAAAGCATAATGAGTAGAGAAGACAATAGTTAAATGTTTTGCTTTTAAAAGCAAATCGTGTGACTTGATTCTTTGTTTCAGCAGGAAAAAAACGCGTGTCGTTTTTTCTTAATTTTTAAAGAAAAGGGACGTGAACTAACCATTGGCTATTAAATATTAACAAGGGGTGGAAAGAAGGCTGAAAATGAATGACTGTATAGAGACCTAACAGTTGAGGAACCAACCCATATCTATGGAACAGAGTAAAAAATAAAGAAAAACAAAACGCACCGTGACACATTGCGACTGCGAGATGCGCGTCCTCATAAAATATTTAAGACAGCAATTATAGAAAGCGGCATCTAATATTGGAAAAACTGCACGCAATCGTCCCATGAAACGCTGATTTCAGATTTTGGTCGCTCGTATTTCAGAGCTAAGAGTTTTTAAAATAGGTGCGAGAGTTTTCTGTAGTTTTTTAACTTAGAACAACTGGCTACTGCGGCACTAGCTTAGCTATCGAGAACTTACTGCCTTAACCTCCTCGCTAACTTATTGTATGAATATCACAGAAAAAATATCTTCTTGCGATCTGATATCCTCTATATAATAATAGCTTAAGTTATCTGTCAGTCTGTCGTCGAATTTATCAAGCGGTTGGACCTGGAATCGAGGGAGGGATCCATATTGGATTCTTCATGAATTAGGATTAGCAAAATTCAAAGCGAGTTCGAAAACGTTCGAAATCCAGCCCTTTTCGGCGTTTAATGCCATTATTTCAACCCCTATTTTCCCTGGTTAATTGCAGGCGATTAAATTCACCAATTTACCACATTATAATTAGATGAAAATAACGTTTTTGTAGCATTATGACGTCATTCCTTTAACCACCTCATTCAATCATTTTTTTATTTTAAATTATTTAAATATCGTCTGCATTATTTTCATACGTTTTATCACTGAACTTAGATATCACGTAAATAATTTTCTTTTATATTTGGCCTAAATAATAGATTAGGTACATATGTGATAGTTTTAAATTTAATCATCGATTATTTTTTGTTGCAATGAAAATTTTACCACCGGCATTAACAGCGAATTCTTTTCTTAAAAGTCTAGGAGTCTATTTCACAAATTAATAAATATCTAGGGTTTAAGTTATATATCTTTGAAAATTAAGAAGTTTGTTCGTTTGTGTGTTTGTTTTTGGCACATAACCACACGGTTTGCAGTCGATTCACTAAATTTTGGACATCATGTATGTATATCACCAAATAATCACTGTCAATATTAAAACCTCTGCATTCCATCCTACCATGTAATATGACAAGATAAATTAAAGTTGGCAACTAACATGTGGTCAGTAAAGATAAACAAATTATTGAGCGTGTACCAGATAATTCTCAGCCAAAAAATTTTTCATCTGCCTCATAAAGTACTTTACAATTCTGGAAAATTAAAAATTTTACTAATCCCTTCATATGAAGGGCTATATGCTAGTACAAAAAAAATATTCTATATTATGTAGTAAAAAAATCATTTGTTTAGTATGATCACTGGTGTCGAACCTATGACTGACTGACTGATCATCAGGGCCTCAACCAACTCCCAAAGAGAGTTTATGGTTGCAAATGCCTTGGTGGCTTGGTATATCCACATCCACCAGCAATTTAAACCTTTATTTAAAGCATTATTTCAGTTTGTACATACTACTACAATATTGCCGGATTTTCAAGATTTCTTGCATCAACTGATTCAATTTCAGATTAACTTAGTTTTTAATTAACATTTTTCAAGCATATATCTCCCTTTTTCTTAATTTTTATACACTTTTCTCTAAAATTTAATCAAATACAAAAACACTTATGATGAGTAGATGTTCAATAGGTATCCCGGTAGATAAAAATTTGTTAAAAAATTATTTTAAATGGTTTATTATTTCTTCAGTATGAAATGAAGCTCCATGTCAGGTCTAAGTGAGCGAGAGAATTAAAATTAGTGTATAGGTTTCTCCTATTTGTAACTCTTTACAATTCCTGGCAATTTATAAACAATAAGCAGACTGACATGTGCATTGATCTAAATGATTTTAATTGTGTTGTGTCAAAATATTGGAAATCAATAAGTAGGCCAATGGCTTAAGTGTCAAAAGCCTGGCATTTGTATAAATAATTAGGTAAACATTAAAAATATGCTTAAGGTTAAGCAAGCATATCAGCTAAAATTTGAAAGAATAACTTGATCATATAAATTTGATCGAGTGTAAATATTTGACTTTGAAAAACAACATGAAAACGAAGTGTATAAGTATTTACCCTGTTGATTATCCCAATCTTGCTAATAAGTTGCTAGCATTTGTCCACTATTTGCCGCAATATGATAGTAAGCAGTTATATTGTAGTTGATATAAATGGAAATGAGGATTTGAGAGAACGTGTTATTAGTGTAAAGTAGTGTCCCCAGTAAAATAATTGTTCCCTTTTCATCCTCTTATACCTTCCCATTTTATTCTGAAATTCGGAAAAGTCCACAAAAGTTTACCCAAAGCTAAATTTGGTATTTGTTTCGTCTATGTGTTTTCTTGTAGTTGGCAGTCAATGAGTAAAATATACAGTATAGGAATTACAGAAAAGACAGTTAAAAGGCTTTATGCATATATATTAGGCTTTATGTATAAACTATTTTTTCCGTTGCCGTCCTCTTATACCTTCCCATTGTATTCGAAAGTTCGGAAGTATCCACAAAAAAATCTACCCACAGATGAATTTGCTATTTGCTCCGTCTATGTGTTTTCTTGTAGTTGGTAGTCATTGGGTTAAATATACAGTATAGGAATTACTGAAAAGACAGTTAAAAGGCTTTATGTAAAAAATAATTGTTTCCTTTCCGTCCTCTTATCCCTTCCCATTTTATTCGGAAGTTTGGAAGTGTCCCCCAAAAAATTTACCCACGGCTAAATTTGCTATTTGCTCCGTCTATGTGTTTTCTTGTAGTTGGTAGACATTGGGTTAAATGTACAATATAAGAATTACTGAAAAGTCAGTTAAAAAGCTTTATGTATGTGCGTATATATATATATATATATATATATATATATATATATATATATATATATATATATATATATATATTATTTATTTTATTTCTTTTCTTGATTAGTCAATATATGTTAATATTGTTAATAATATTAGTCAATATTTCTCAATATACGTTCAATGGTTCACCAAAAAGGAACTAAATTTTGAGTACAAGCAGCGACAGCAAATGTATCTCTGGGATAGAAATGATGAGGTCAAATCTATTAAATGAACCCTTTAAGTTTCCTTCGCGTATCACAAAAATGTAAACTCATTTTCTGTACAAAACCTTTAGAGCAAAGTTTTAAAACTTTTTCGTATGACCTCCTAATATATGTTAATATTGTCAATAATATTAGACAATATATGTCAATATACGTTCAATGGCTCACCATAAAGGAACTAAATTATTGAATACAAGCTGCAACAGCAATCATATCTCTGGGATAGTAAGGATCAGGTTGCTTCTATTAAATGAACCCTTTAGGTTTCCTTCGCGTATCACAAAAATGTAAACTCATTTCCTGTACAAAACCTTTAGAGCAAAGTTTTTAAAACTTTTTCGTGTGATCTCCTAATATAATATATGTTAATATTGTCAATAATATTAGTCAATGTATGTCAATATACATATATGGCTATATAATGGCTCACCAAAAAGAAACTAAATTTTTTAGTACAAGCTGCGATAGCAAATGTATCTCTGGGATAGTAAGGATCAGGTCAAATCTATTAAATGAACACTTTAGATTTCCTTCGCGTATCACAAAAATGTAAACTCATTTCCTGTACAAAACCTTTAGAGCAAAGTTTTTAAAACTTTTTCGTGTGACCTCCTAATATAATATATGTTAATATTGTCATTAATATTAGTCAATATATATCAATATACGTTCAATGACTCACCAAAAAGGAACTACATTATTGAATACAAGCTGCGACAGCAAATGTATCTCTGGGATAGAAAGGATCAGGTCAAATCTATTAAATGAACCCTTTAGATTTCCTTCGCTTATCACAAAAATGTAAACTCATTTCTTGTACAAAACCTTTAAAAAAGTTTTAAATATTTTTCGTGTAACCTCCTAATATTTACGACACCACCATACATATATATTTACATATACATATTTGTGACACCATAAGCAAGTGTAAATTTTTTGTAAAAAGTTAAAGAAATATCAAGTATGCTAAAATATTTGGCCACCCTTGATGCAGGTCCCTTAACTCCAATTGGGGGTTTGATCCAAGATTTAAAAAACTCTTTTAGAGAGACTTTCCCCCTAAACATGTGATTGCGGAGTCATTTCTTGCAATGCACTTGGGAGAGAACAAATATACTGGAGAAATTCACGATTCCTTAGTTATGAAATAAAGTCTCATCCCCAGCATCACTGAAAAATTAAAAAAAAAATATTTTAACAAGTGTCAAAAATGCAAACTGTCAGATATTTATATTTAAGGCTTTATTTCATCTCCCGTTACTTCATTTCCTAGAGACAAAAAAATTATCTTTCTCTAACTCTTTCGCAGTTGAATGTGCCTCAAGCTTGAGCCTGTGTACTGTTTATCAAAAGGCATTTTTTTTTCTTTAAAAAAAGGAAAACTTTCCCCCTGTATCTCTTGATGAATGGATGATCATATCACTCCAAGCGAGAAAAATTACCTCGTGGGCAAGAACACTTCAAATTTTTTTTTCAACATAAAAAGATGCTACCACTTAATACTCTGAATTGGTATTAGCTCAATGAATGCTTGTTTAATCCCAAATCTCCGGAATCGAACTGAAAATTCGATTACTTCTCTTTTGAACAAAGTGTTATCAACTCCGAAAGAGAGATAGGGGGGAGAGATACAAAAAAAAAACTAAATAAATAATAATTCGTGTGCTAACTTATTCAGCCGAGTCACATGCAGATCGCTAGCATTTATTGCATTGTCTGGGCTAGCGGGGTAGTTTCCCGCCCACTCCAGTAATAAAAATGGAACGCCGCGGCACGAACAAAGGGCAGAATAGAACAAATGAACACCCCGGAGAGGGGGGGATTCGTAACCGTGGGAACAACGACAGCTTGCCGGTGAGGGCTTTAGGGGACAGTTGTTTATATGGATATGACATCATATGCAACGGGGAATATCGGTAAATGAAAGATACCGGAGGACGGAAATTTCTCATTAATTCTTTGCACTACTTTTCTGTAAACAGATTCTTTCGACTTGGGATCTTTTTCTCCAGAGAATCAACCAATATTTGGGTCGCGAAAAATTTGCGCTTAGTAAGGGGATGATTGAGTTATTTTATATACAAACTCTAACCAGGAACAGACATAAAAATGTGTTTTACGTTAAAGCTGTATTCCTGCTTCAGAATCCCCGCATCGCATACGCAGTGACATTTTCTGCACGCATATTCTTTCCGCCTGGATCTTTTTCTCCAGAGAATGAGCCCTATCGGTTCGCTAAAAATTCGCGCTTAGTAGATGATTTTTACACAAGCGTCAACCAGGAAGTAAAAATATGCCTTGCGTCAAAGGAATATTACTTTGTGAAATTTGTTACATCACATGCACGCACATTCGGAATAGCCTGGAATTATTAACCCCTTACTCTAGCACAGTTTTGACAAATAGATTCAAAAATCATCGTATTTTTTTAAACATTTGTAAAATTTTAAGGCAATTAATATTAAATCTTTAAGCGGTAAACACCACGCTTTTTGTTTTGATTTGTTTCAAGTCAGAGGTAATAATTTTGCTATGTCAGAGGAATTAAAATTATAAAATTATTACGATAAACTTACTGATTTTATAATTTTGTTCACAGTTTCTACAGATATATTTAACTATTTTACTCTTTGGAGATAGAGGGAGTGAATGTTGAATGTTTTTTAAACATGAGATGTGACTTTAAATTTAATAGCAGATGTGAGTACCTTTCTTGGGTATGCATTTCTTATATTTTTCCCATTCAAATATATCCTTAAAAATAATCTATATGTATAAAAAGTAATTTTAGAAAATCGCTTTTATTTAAGAAGAAAAATTATAAAAATGCATTAAAAAGGAAAAATTTGTTTGAGCTTTTAGTTATGCCGCTTGCAAATAGATGGCGATACTAGTTTAAAATTTTTGCATTTAGGATTCCAAGTATGCTGAACAGATTTTCGTATTTACTAAACTGGTTTTATTTTTTCTCCAATCTAATTTTTTATGATTAAATATTCTATTGTAACCTAAACTGAACCTGTGTGCAAAATTTCACATCTCTAGCTCGTCAGCTAGTACTAGCTAATATTTAAAAATTGATTTCATTTCAATATATCAACTGACACACAAGTAAAGTTAAATAAAAGCGATTAATAAAAACAGTTCAACTTAACGTGTATTTCCCTTTTTATAAATTATTTCATGGGTAGAATTATTAAAATCGTGTTTTTTACATCTCAATTTTAATAATCGAATAAGAGTAATATTTTTAAGGCGTAATATATAGCCTTCAATTCCTTGTTTCCTTTCCAGCGACATTTTAAAATCCAGAATATTTTTAATATTGTAGACGATATTTAAACTATATTTCAATTTTATATCAGTCACGTTTTTACTTTAACATTTAGTTTTAAATTTATGACGAATTTTTAAATATTTAATATTTTTGAATGTTGTTTTTTTAATTAATAGAGATATTTAAAATTTTTAATAGTAGTCGAAATTTTTTTATAACTTAATAAATATTATTTAAAAAATGCTAAATTAAAAAGTAATAGAGTACGTTTAACTATTAATAAAAACAATTATGAAAATTTACAGAAAATAGATTGAAATATTAGTTGTTAACTAACTTTAATAGAAATGAATCATTTTAACCAATATGCTCATAGTAAAACTAATAATACTTTTAACTAATTAATAGAAAACAATTATCTGATACAATTTTACAAATTAGATTAAGAACCAGTAGAACACGTTGTTAACAAATTAATAGAAAGCAATCATTTGATAAAAAGTGCTATAGATTAAAACTAATAGAGTACGTTAACTAATTAATAGAAAACAATTATCTGATAAATTTTATTAATAGATTAAAATCAGTAGAATTGTTAACAAACTTAATAGAGCAACCTCATTTTAAAAATGCATGGGATAGATTGAAGAAGCCTAGTAGAGTACGTTGTTAGCTAACTTAAGACAACCTTTCTGATATCTGTACAGGGATAATAGATTGAAGATAGCACGTTGTTAACAAACTTAATAGAAAGAAATTTTTACGAATATGCATAAGGATAGATTTGGGAAGCTTAGTAGAGTACGTTGTTAACTAACTTAATAGGAAGCAACCTTATCTGATAAACAATGTGCATGGGAGTAATAGATTGAAGAAACCTTGTAGAATACGTTGTTAACTAACTTAATAGAAAGCAATCTCATTTGATAACCAAAATGCATGGGGATAGATTGAAGAAGCCTAATAGAGTACGTTGTTAACTAACTTAATAGAAAACAACCTTATCTGATACACATCTGTACAGGGGAATAATAGATTGAAGAATCCCAGTAGAACACGTTGTTAACAAACTTAATAGAAAGCAACCTCATTTGATAACCAAAGTGCATGCGGATAGATTGAAGAAGCCTAATAGAGTACGTTGTTAACTAACTTAATAGAAAACAACCTTATCTGATACACATCTGTACAGGGAAATAATAGATTGAAGAAGCCCAGTAGAACACGTTGTTAACAAACTTAATAGAAAGCAACCTCATTTGATAATCAAAGTGCATGGGGATAGATTGAAGAAGCCTAATAGAGTACGTTGTTAACTAACTTAATAGAAAGCAACCTTATCTGATACGCAATGTACATGGGAATAATAGATTGAAGAAGCCCAGTAGAACACGTTGTTAACAAACTTAATAGAAAGCAACCTCATTTGATAATCAAAGTGCATGGGGATAGATTGAAGAAGCCTAATAGAGTACGTTGTTAACTAACTTAATAGAAAGCAACCTTATCTGATACGCAATGTACATGGGAATAATAGATTGAAGAAACCTAGTATAATACTTTGTTAACTAATTTAATAGAAAGAAAATTTATCTGATACACAATGTGCATGGGAATAGGTCTTCAAACAAGTGTTTCTACTGAAGTAAAAAATTATAAAACATTTGGGTGATGAAATAATAAATATATTTAAACTGAACTGTCATAGAAACTGAACATTAAATCCCAAGCAACTAACTTTGTTAACCAACAAAACAGAAACGTAAGTGTCACTATTTATTCGTAGACAAACGAAGAACATTTAAAAAAAAAAAAGACTCATCCTCAAACTGACCGTTGGTCAAGCGCCCCACATTGGCCAAAAAGAGCCACGGAGGTTGACCGAAACACGCAAAGTGAAAAAGAAAAAAAAAACACTTTTTCCCCGTCCGATACGGTGTCACGAAAATTTCAGTGCAATAGATAAAACGCATAAAATATTCAAGACGAAGCAATTATGGAAAACTGCACTATCAGATATTAGGGATACCTCGACACGCGAACAAATGGAAGAAGGGGGTTGCCGTGCAAGAGAGACGGTTGAATGGGTTTAGGCCAAGTTATGTAAAAGATCGAGTTTTTGCTTATTTATTATTTTTTTTAAAGAAAAGCAGTATTTCGTCAGAACTTCTTTTTTCTTTTGATTCTATTATAGATAGAACAATAATAGTGCAGAGTATATTGAAATTAGGTGCAAGAATCAAACGAATAAAGAATTTCAAAAAAAGTTGCAGAAAGTAAGTTTAGGAGAAAAGATGGAACATTATTACTTATATCTGTAAAACCAGTTTAGATGAAGTTTTGGTTCTATTTACTTTCTATGATGAACATTGTTTTGACTTCTCTTGAATAGCAGTATTGAATTTTTATACCCAGAGAAGCATAATATCTTTAATAATTTCTATAGCTATAATAGTATAGTACTCGTTAAAAGGTTTTAAGGTGACTGCCTGTTGCTGGAGAAATTTAAAAAAAAAAAAACCACTTTTAAATTTTTTGTTCTTTTTTTGGTAAAATAGTAGAGAAAATTGGGAAAATAAATAATAATTTATCTTTAGGTACTATTATTTTTTTTAATTGGTAAATTTTAAGTAATTTTTAGCGTCATTTGGTCCAAATGACTAACACTCCAAAAAAAATACTAATGCAAGTACTTAATTTTTTTTACAAAGATACCTATAACATTGATCTTTAAAATGAACTGAAATATAAAAAACCTATCAATATCCTATAGACATTATACTTTTTTTTATAAATTGATAAATATCGAGTAATTTTTAGCGTTATTTAGTCCAAACGGCTAACTCTCTGAAAAAAAAATGCTAATGCAGATACTTAAATTTCCTTTGCAAAGATACCTGTAACATTGATCTTTAAAATGGCCTGAAATATAAGAAACCTTTCAATATCTTATAGACTATAAATTATACTTTTTTTATAAATCGATAAATGTTGAGTAACTTTTAGAGTAATTTGGTCCAAACGGCTAATACTTTTAAAAAATACTAATGCAGTTACCTAAATCTCCTTCAAACACGAAATACCTATAACATTGATCTTCAAAACGACCTAAAATACACGAAACCTTTCAAAATCTTATTTAAATTACACTATCTTATAAATCGATAAATTTCCAGTCATTTTCACGATAGTTTGGCCTAAACGGCTAACACTCTGTAAAAATTACTAATGCAACTATCTAAATTACCTTCACACACAAGATGTTTATAACATTGATCTTCAAAATTATCTAAAATACCAGAGTTTTCAAATTCCTAAAATTTTACAGACAATTATATCTTCCAATGTGCTTGTTGATTCTTAAATTTATTTTCAATAAAAATAGCTCTAAATTACAAAAATATATATCTAATGTACATCCATTAATTTAGGTCCTTTCATTAACTATAGTACTTGAACAATTTCTTAAAAATTTTATTAAATCATTTGTGTTATTATATATAAAGGATTCAATAAATAGAGAAAAAATGAATGGTGTAGACATAAAACATATTATTTTCTTAATAATACAAATCAATAAATTTAATCTACATTCAAAAGTAAAAAATTTTGTTAGAATATTTTATTTACTTTCA
>CM063501.1:23948999-23968999 GCA_032207245.1 Pardosa pseudoannulata
GAAATACCTCACTTTGATCATTAGAATTGTTTATTACTTACTAATTAAATCCTTCAACAAACCAGAAATACAATAATGCCTATTTCAAAAGAAGGTATCCTAGAACAGGCGACAACTTATGCCCTTTGGGTCACCGAATAACTCATTTGATACCTTTCCCATTGAGTTCCTAAAATAAGCAACAATATATATAAAATAGCTATACATATATATATGCATTATATATACATATGTCTGTGTGTATGTGCGTGTTTGTATGTATATATGTATGCATACATATAAACACATATATAAACATACAAACATATATATATATATATATATATATATATATATATATATATATATTTATACAATATATATATATACAAATATATATATATATATATATATATATATATATATATATATATATATATATATATACATATATAAACATACATATATATATATATATATATATATATATATATATATATATATATATATAAATTCAGATGTTCTCATTCCTCATCAGACGATTAACCGCAAGTATGACTTGACTAAATTGACACTACAAGTTCAGCCTGATTGTTATCGAAAAGAACATTTATAAAGTTCATTCAGTTATGTTTGTTTTTTATAATTAGAATTTTGAATTTTATACTGTGATTTTATGCTTTATCTTACGTTTGTTTCGTTTCTTATTAATTTTGTATTACTTCAAATGCAGTTAAAATGACAGAGCCATTGACCCTAATTTCTACTCACATTTTGGTTGGTTTTGACCCGCTGCCAATAAAAAAGGCTACCAAATCGCATCCAAGAACTTAATTATAGAAACTTATAATTCTATAAATTGCATTAAACCTTTTAAACACCTTAAATCTTTTGCTATAAATAATTTTTTTTTTGTGTGTGCGTGACTGTACTGACAATAAATTTTAGGATCTGATTATTCATCCAAAATAGACATAATTATTATCTTATTTTATGAATTAGTGAAATAAGAATGCAACTTTTTTATGCTATAAATTTTTATAACGTAGAGCTCCATAATATAAAAATATTTTCAATACTTTCTCTGCAACTGATAAAATAGAAAATACACTGTGCCTTTGAAATCCATGTAAGAAATTATTGTTACCCTGTATAGTATACCAATTAGACACTAATTGAGACGATCAGAATCCAAGGAGTCCAAGCGATTTTTTATTCAATTGAGTTTGAGCAGAAGTGTAAATTAGATAGCAACATAGAGAACCAAATATAAAATAATTTCTGCTGTTGCCATTTATCAATGAGAAATTCAATTATTTATCATACTTCATTTCCTACATTACGATCCTATAAGTTAGAATAGATCTTGCCAACATCTGAATTTAGTATGAGAGTATTAGCAAAATAGTAACAAATCAGTAACTTTAGAGTTTTGAGAATTCCCAAGACTCAAATACTTTTAAATTGAAATATGCCTATATTTTAGTACTTGGAACCAATGACTTCTGATCCCCTAAAATTAAACCGTGTGATTATGTGTCGAATCTATTTTACGATTAAATTAGTTAATCGTAAAATAGACGAGTGATTGTTAGTGGTTAGTGATTGTAGTGATTGGTTTTATTTACGTGTTCGCATGTACACACAGATATTATATTTATATATATATATATATATTGATATGCGTGTGTGTGTAAATGTATTTAAGCTTGTTTTTAAGCCATCTATAAAATCTGTCCAATACACAGAAGCATTAATTTCGTAATTTAAAAATTCGTGGACATCTAGCATGATTTTATAGGTACAAATAAATACAAGCATTGATTACTATATACTTATATATGATTATAATATGAAATCTAAACTATAAAAAAAATTAGAATTAGAAACAAGGGTGGGCCGTAGTTAAATCCTATGCTTAATCAATTGAATCGGTATTCTTATTTTGTAATTTCTCTAAGCCGCTGATCAAGTACTGAAATTGAAGTCACAGCAATATTTTGAAACAAATCAGTTCACAATATAGTTCAAGTATTTTACATATAATAATGCAGGCTACACGCAAAATTGTTTTCTACGTTAACAAATTATTGAACTGGCTTCATGGATTTCAATAATATCTGAATTTTTTTAAAGGCTATTTGAACTAAGTCACGCACCATTGTCGATAAGCTTAACTGCTGTTCTGTAACTCTCAATAGTTACGGGTAACATTGTACTTACTACCATTTTATGTGTATTAATAAATACTGATAACAATGATACAGTATTTTTAATGATAAACTAATTTATATTCATATAAAATATTTCTGCTTACAATTCTGGAAGGAAGACTGTAGAGAAGTTTGTTAAATAAAAATAATAAGTTTTTGTACTTTGAAGCTGTATTCTTTAAAGGTAGAGAGTACCTTTAGAGTTGAAAATTCTTCAGTTTAATAGCTGATTTTTGACTCATCATTAAATAAAAAATTCTGCTTGGTTTAGAATAAAATTTTCCCGGATCATTAATAAGGATCTAACTTAATGAAAATTGACTAATTTTTATTATATGCAGTAATACATTAAAAAATATACACATCAAATGAAAAAAAAAATGAAACCACTTATCCACAAAATACTTTGAAATATACTAGTTAGAACTTAATTTTTACACCAAAGAGAAGCTAACTATAATTTTTTTCTCTGTTAACTAAAATTATACTACTAAACAAAATAATATACAATGTATACTATTTTATATGCTATAAAATGATATATTATTTTGATGACTTTTTAACTATTTGAATGATATACAATTTAAAAATATACTATATATACATATACATATATATGTGTGTGTGTGTGTGTGTGCGTGTGTGTATATGTATTTATATGTATATATATGTATATATATATATGTATATATATATGTATATATATATATATATATATATATATATATATATATATATATATATATATATATATATATATATATATATATATATATATATATATATATATATATATATATATATATATATATATTCTATTTTGAATACTGTAAAATTATGTACAATGTATACTATTTTGTATACTGTGAAAGTAAATACAATATACATTATTTTGTATACTATAAAATTATATACAATATATATTACTTTGTATAGTATAAAATAATATACAATGTATGCTGTTTTGTACACTATAAAATGATTTACGATGTATATCATTTTATAGCATAAAAATAATATATTTAAAATTTCCAATTTCTTAATAATTCTTAATAGTGACTAATTTTTTAGATATTAAAATATTGCTTACCTTTAAAATTTTAAATTAGAAAATACCCCATATATTTTACTTCTATTTGATATAAAATTTAATTTCAAATACACATATTTCAAACCTTATCTTACAAATAGAAAAATACCCCTTTATTTGGCGTAAGTTTCTTACGTTAGTTTAAAAAATATATATACTTCTTGAAATGTATATTTAAAATGACAAACTAAGTAGTTTTTTAGAAATTACGAGTTTTATTAAGCAACTTATAAAAACATCCTTCTAAAAAGAGCAGAACTTTTTATTTCATGACGAATGGAAAAAAGGTTTATGGTAAAAATTTTAAGCCTCGAAAAGTACTATGTTCCCTTTTAAAATTGTTTAAAGGGATGGTGAACATTATAACACTCCTTTATAAATTATTAACATAGAGTTATGAAACTTTACACTCCTATTTATTGAAGTACAAGTTATCTTATTAAAATATTTTCTTAAAAGGATAAATGTTTAAACAGTCCAACAGTTTTTTTCTGAAGTTTTCGTCAATTTTAAAATACACCTTGCGACTTAATTCTTCATAGATTCCTACAAAATAAGATATTTCTAATATACAGTAAAAAATCCATTTTAAATGTTAACTGTATTTAGGTTATTATTATTATTTATTATTTAATATTATTCATAATTAAATATTTTTTATTATTTAATATTATTCAATATTATTTATTACTTATTAATTAATATTATTTGATATTTGATATTATTTATTATTTAATGTTATTTATTATTCAATGTTATTTATTATTTAATATTAGGTTATTAAAATATTTTCTTAAAATGAGAAATGTTTAAACAATCCAACAATTTTTTCTAAAGTTTTCATTAATATTTAAAATACTCCTTGCAACTTAATTCTTCATAGATTCCTACAAAATCAGATTGTCAACTTTATTTAGGTTATTAAAGCTCGATTTAAATATAGAAAAGTCTAAATATTTCAATAAAATTCAACGTATATGCATTTAAAGATTGCCCACATACCAACTATTAAAGCAACTGAAAATTATTTCACAATTATGTTCAAAATATATTTTTTAATTCTAATAAGGCAAAACCAGAAGAAAAAATTAAAAATTAAAGCACAAGGAAACTTTTAAAAATTAATAAAAATTTCAAAAATTTAGTTTTGTTTAAAGTGTAGTCTGGTTTTTTAATTAGTTAAATGTGAATATTTAATTCTACTTCAGTATATATGTACACAAAGTTTCCTAACTGTAAGTCAATAATTTCCAAAGACGCTTTCTAATAACCATCTTCCCTCTAAAAATGGTATAATATCATATTCTATTTTTATTTATTTATTTATTTCATTTTGTTTTCCAATCCTAAATTCGTATGTTTTATTAAACGCATGCATAACAAAAGTTAAGAAGATGCCTCCAGTTAACTCCAGAAAACATAGATTTATAAAACTCTAGATTTTATTTTACAAAATTATACAGATATTTTTTATTGCATATTTGCTTCCATTCACTTAATATGGAGCAACAATAACAAGGCGCAAATTAGTTCCAAATTTACAAACTATGATTTCCTGTAAGTAAAAATGATTTAAGCTCTCATCTAAAATTATGAATGATCATTTAATTTTATTTAAGAGAATCGGGTACCGACGATGTTAGATTCTTCTAGATCCATGTTAACCTATGAAGGAAATTGTTCTCTGTCTAGGTGATTGCATTTAAAGATTTCGTCTGTATTATTTTTACCACGTGATCAAATGGAAACTTATCTAAAGTAATGAGTGATCTTTTACAAATTTTAAATCGGTAAAATGTCATTATTTACATTTAAAGGAGACTAGATAAAAATAAAATCACAAATAATTTAATTAAATGTATTTTTCTCATTGAATTTTCAAAAGAGCAATAATATTGTTTAAAATTTCCAAATTTATAAATGAAATATACAATAAAGAGAAAATTAGTTAGAGTTTCATCGTAGGTCTATAATGCGTTTACTTAAATTTGAAATCAATAATTGTATTAGTGTTTTGTTTTATTTGTAGTGCGCACAGGTTGAAAACCCCTATTTTCAGTAAAATGCATTTAAAGTTTTTACAGTTTCCTTAAAAGTTAATATTAAATGTGAAAAACGTATAATTTTACAAGTTTGAGTTTAAATATCTTAATGGGATTTGTTTTAAATGATTCAAAAATGACCAGAGATTTTTAAAATGTAATTTTTTAAATGAATTTTTCAAGGTAAAATGGTGATGTAGTCTTTAAATACATCTGTAACGTAAACGGCTCAGAAGTGATCCTCATAGGTTAATGATTACAGATGTATTTGGTCCTTAAATACATCTGTAATGTAACTGCTCAGAAGTGGTCCTCATAGGTTAATGATTACAGATGTATTTAGTCCTTAAATGCATCTGTAATGTAAAATGCTCAGAAGTGGTCCTCATAGGTTAATGATTACAGATGAATTTGATCCTTAAATACATCTGTAATGTAAACTGCTCAGAAGTGGTCCTCATAGGTTAATGATTACAGATGAATTTGGTCCTTAAATACATCTGTAATGTAAACTGCTCAGAAGTGGTCCTCATAGGTTAATGATTACAGATGTATTTGGTCCTTAAATAGATCTGTAATGTAAACTGCTCAGAAGTGTTGCTCAAAGGTTAATGATTACAGATGTGTTAGGTCCTTAAATACATCTGTAATATAAACTGCTCAGAAGTGATCCTTATAGGTTAATGATTACAGATGTGTTTGGGTCCTTAAATACATCTGTAATGTAAACTGCTCATAAGTTATCTTCATAGGTTAACATGGAGCTAGAGGAATCAATATAGTCGGTACCGACCAAAACTAGCCAGTGTTATTTAGTTTATATGTGATAAAGCTCCTAATCA
The DNA here is from genome assembly GCA_032207245.1 of Pardosa pseudoannulata. Lineage (NCBI taxonomy): Eukaryota > Metazoa > Arthropoda > Arachnida > Araneae > Lycosidae > Pardosa > Pardosa pseudoannulata. Next base: position 23,955,166 of record CM063501.1, read on the forward strand.
AACATGTGATGGATAACTGCCAAATAAAAGCAGTTAACTGCAATAACTAAAAAACTTGAGATACCAGTGTTTAAATTACAAAAAGTGCATATACCAATTGCTAATTATTTGTAAGAGAAATCACAGTAACATTCTTCAACAAAGATGAGAAAGTCACTTTAAATCTAAAGTTCGATCACTTTCTAAATGCCTTTTCAAATATCCCACCGTTTAGTATGCCATCAAAACATATACTGACTATTATTTATTACGACTCGTTTACTAAAATAAAAATATTAATTCGTATAATGGCAGCTTTCGGCTCAACCAAAAATTATTCATAGTTTAAAAACATTTATCTTTCATCAAAACTCAAATAATGAAAAGTTATTTACTTTAAACACTTTTCTACTACATTTAGAAATAGTGAGACAGATATATTGAACAATAAGAACAAAAATTATGTATACTACACACATTTATATTCACATGAACTGTTAAAGAAACAGGTATAATTTATACCCATTATTTCAACTACATAAGAAAACATTAACTCATGACCACATGTTACAAACGTTAAATATTTCTGGAGAAAATTGAGCAACTTGCTATGCATAACACGTATACTTGACAACAAAATTGAACAGTTCTTAAACATAACATGTAATAAATAGGAACAGTTTAGAAAACATTAATTTAATCTTCCACTTAACTAAATATTATTTGTATTACAACATAAAACTACTGGAAACACCATACTTTATAATACTGAGAAAATATCTTAATATTTTTCAGGCATTCATCACTACAAATTACCAGTTAATTGTCCTTAAATTTAAACATGGATGCACTGCTATTATACCTAACTCTGCTCTAGTTTAACTCTGAGGCGTGATATTACCAACTTCATTTCAACAAATTTTACACATTATATATAAATATAGTACATTTTAAAGATTACTTAAATAACAGTTTTATAATCTATAAATCACATCAGTAAGCAGTATACTTGGTTAGACTCTGTGTAATAATTTTATTGCTATGCAATTGAAAATAAAGTCCTTATATGCAAAACAGTATAACATTATGTATGCACATTACGTGTGTGAAAAATACGTAAAAGTACGTAAAAGTATAGACAAACATTTTCAAATAATAAACCTATGAAAAATCAATTCACTTTATAACTAACTGAGATCATTATAGCCAATTTATTTTTCTTTTAATTTCTATTCAAACTGTTAAATATTTTACATAATTTCGAACATTATTCTTTTTTAAAGAATAAATTTCAAATTTATTATAGGATGAATCAAATTTACAACACTGAAAATTAACTTAATATTTTGGGATTTAATAAGGTTGGAGAAATAAGAAAGTTAATTTTTATAGGTTACATAAACTAAGATAGATTTTTTTTATAATTTAATCAATAAAATTTTAAAATTCATAATCTAAATTAAATTGTTTAACCTATAATTGATATTCATTTTTAAGGAATTTTCTTTTTTTAAATATCACAAAACTTAAGGAGAAAATAGCTTTGTATTAAAGACCTTAGATATTCACACTTCAAATTTCTTCTGCTGGAATGTCAGTTGATGAACCTCTTGAATTATGGCTGGAGCAGGTTTTTGACCCTCCTCTAGAATCGCTATCATGTTTCTGTTGCCGTTCCATAATAGTTGCTCTGTACGCAGAAAGATACACAGCATAATGTACTTTCATGTACAGGGTTTCACCAACTGCTTCAACTGTATAATCAGGAACGAAAATTTTGAAGGGAGAGTTTTTATCAGGGCTTGTTCCTGCAATGCTTTGCGAAGATTCACTGATATTCATAGTAATAACTGGTAGTCCGAAAGAGCTGAAAGGGCCAGTTTCAAATACCAGATTTTCTCTCCCAACGGTGACATGGCATCGTCCTTCAAGAATTAAAATGAAATAGTCCGCAGCTTTTCCTGACTGGTAAAGGATGCTAGATGTGGAGATGACATCACTTTGCTTAGACTTGAAAAAAATATCTTGTGACATCAACTTTTTCAAAACTGTTTCTGATAAATATTCCCTCTTGAACGGTTCTATAGAGGTTGAAAGGTATTGGTAAGTGGCTAAAGCTAGTTGAGGAGATATAGTAGTAGATTTTTTATCACCAGCAACAAATCTTGCAAATTCAGAAAAATCTTGCTTCCCTTGTGACTCTTTACGGACATGCTTTCTCTTGTTATCGGTCAGAACGTCAGTTTCATCAATAATTTCTGACTGAATTATTTCTTCAATAACATCTTCCAGAGTTACTATGCCAAGCAACTCATAAAATGGGTCGACATCTTCATCACTGTTTACACGTCGTACAAATGCAAGGTGAGATCTGCCCTTTTTGAATTCGTTGAGCATAACATCCAAAGTAGTATCTTCATAAACGTAATTTACAGGATGATTGTAAAACTCACACAATGTTCTTAATTGTGTGTTCGTGTCGGGATCCACGAAAGCTAAGTCTTTTATGTTCAGTAAAGCTACAATGTTGTTCCTATCTCCATCATAAACGGGTATCCTGGAATAGCCACGCTTAATTATTTCGGATACAGTCTCGAAATTCAGTGTCGAATCGATTGGCACCATAAAGACGTCGTTTACTTTTGTCATTACATCTGCAACTGTCTTTTTTGTAAGTTCCAAAGCACCAGTAATGATATCCACTTCTTCATTATGTAAATCATTATAATCTTGAGTGACTCGTATAAATTCCATTAATCTTTTTCTATTGTACACGTTTCTTATTTCTTCTCCAAGAACAAAATCAAGTATTCTACTAATAGGATAGGAAAGAGGGAAAGTTAATATCATGAACAGTTTAGTCACCCACAGTGTTTTGGCTCCTATTGCTAATCCATGCCGTGAACAAATAGCTTGTGGAATAATTTCACCAAAAATTACAATTCCAAATGTTGACAAAATAACTGCGATCATGCCAGATGTTAAATCATCTAAAAGTATTGTTAAGGTGTTATTGACTAAAACATTTCCTAATAACAAAGAACACAAGAGGTAATTGCTTTTCTTACGAACTGGGTATATTTTTCTAGCATTTTTCTTCTCGACATCGGTACCGCATTTTTCAAGCACTAAAAGTTCTGTACATTCTAGTGCCATTAGTCCAAGATTCAAACCACTGAACAATCCTGACAACACAAGAAGGGCACATATTATTAATGACTGTAGCCCTATGGGTAATATTCGTCCAACACACTTTAAAGAGATCCATGGATCATCTCCCTGGTGAATCCAGTGTCTCGCCAACTGATTGGCTTCTCTGATACAAAAATAATACTGTCCTCCATTGTTCAATACTGGTAATGATATATCTAATTTAACAGTTTTATCTGACTTAACGTTATGATGAGATAATGATATAACTTTGATAATAGGTAAATTGTCACACCTGCTTCCTCGGGGTTTAGGAATAATTGTTAAAGCGATTTCTGATCCCAGTGAAAAATCCGTACCAAACAGCAATAAAGAAACTTCCACATCTGCAGGAATTTCCAAAAGATGTTCCGAACTAGCAATCCGGTCACCATCTGCTCGGATGCCTAGCAACGCCGATCTTCTTTTACAGGAGCTAACAACTGAAACATCAGTACTCACGTCTTTTCCGACATCTCGTATACATATATACCGTGGAACCTCATTATTGTGATATAAGGATTTATTAAGAGCAACACTGATCACTGATCCATTAAGATTAAAAACTGGCTCCTCTTTCAGATCAATATATTCGGGTGACGATACACCGCCGAAACTTAGTTCCGATTTCAGATCAACAAACACGCCAAACCGAACATCTGCGTTCTCGAAACGAATAGCAGAGAATTTCGTAGTATTTTCCGTTAAACTTTTATTCAATCTGATGTCGAGGGGGTCAGATTTGTTACTGTCCACTTTGAAAGACCAACAGACCGTAATAAATATCACAAGTAATGAATTAATCCAGCAAGCAGCTGTAAGGCACCGGCACATGTCAAATGGGAAAATCAATAATGGTGAAAATTCGACACACAGCTTGGTAAATCGAAAGCCGTTTATTACGCAGCTCTATCTTGTTTCTAAAAATGTAAGTGATTCGAAAAAAAATCAATTTTCGAACTATAACCAAATTTAAACTTCAAATTTCAAGAGCAAAATTTTATACATCCTTCTTGTGTTAAGTTACAAAATTAACTTGAGAAAATGATTTCTAGTTGAAGAGGCTACGGATAGATGGCGTAACTATACCAACAACTCGTAGCATCTCAACAAGCGAGCGTTTTCTTTCGATAATCCACTTATTCATGGAATAAAAATGCAGATCGTTATGCTGTAAAAGAAAATAAATTGATTTATTAAACAGATTTACATATTTTAAACAAAAAAGGCTTACTATTAGTTTTGCATCTTTCATATGAGAGTACAGTAATGTGTTATTTCTAATCATATTATAAAAGGAAAATTCTTTTTATCTTTTTTCAATTCGCGCCAAATTGGTTAGTAGATATTATTAGAGGAAATTGATAACGGTAACTATACTAAAAATTTATTTGTCATTTTTCAGGATTCCAACCAATAATTTACTCTGCAAAAATCTTCGAAGCCAAATGTATTTGTTTTTTATTAAATACATAAGTGTTGGATCAGCAGATCTTTAAAATGATTTCAATTTATATTCAAATATAAATTCATGAGTTCTTTTTCAAAGAAGGAGAAGGCGGGAAATAATGAAAAGCTCTTCTTGTTGATACAAGTGAAATGATTGGAAATATAGATTTAAATGTACTTGTTCTCAAAAAATGTGTAATGGTATAGCTTTCAATCTCCTGAAACAGCGGATAAAATATATTTTATCAAAAAATTATATGTAAAGGAAAAGCCTTTTTCACAATTCTTGATAATATAAAAGATAAGTAATGATTTAATTTTTAGAATGGCTTTTTTAGAAGTCATTTTACAAAATTTAAATCTTATTTTGTGATTAGATATTTTTGAAATTTCAAATACTACTTCAATGAAGATTTATTGAACAGGGTCAAAATATCCTTTATATAAAAAAAAATCTTTGGGAATTAAGAATTTCCGAATATTTTAAGCATATTTGAGAGTTTGTCGTAATCCAATAAGCTATTTTTTCCTTTAAATTTTAATTGAAATTAAACATAGTCTGTTTTTTCTTTTCGAGGACAAATAATAAAAGTAAAGGTCATTAAAATTATTTTTTATAATTAAAAAGTTTATATGATACAGGTTTTATTGCCTATAATGAAGTTTTAAATTTATGTTGTTTATGTACGTTTAAGAAAACATTTTTAATTTTTAAGAAATTATATATAAGAAAAAATAAATAGTACATTGTAAATAAATCTAACTCTAAATCACATTAACATTTCTACTTAGTTTTGATTTTTCAACTCCTCTTCTTAGCCCACTCTCCTGTTTCTAATCATGGATCTTGTTGGTGCTTCAACCACATTTGGCGAAATTGGCGTGCTTGCAGCGTGGCGTTTGAAATCTGGCGAGGGGATCGTAACTCAACAAATTGATTCTTAATCAAAAACAACATTTTGAGGAAAAAATTTTCAAAATTTGATTATTTTAAATACTTTTAATAATAAATTTTTAATAAATTAAATTAAATTAAATTAAATTAAATAATAAATTTTTAGATACTTGGTAAATTCTTTTTCCAATTTTTAAGTAAATCGACCGATCTTTGCAGAACACGTTAGATACTTATTTTTTATTTCAATTTTTCAAGTAAATCGACCGATCTTTGCAGAACACGTATTTTGAGTGAAGGTTGAAGAGGAGTTGTAAAATTGAAAATTTTTTTTCAAATCTCTTATTCACATTGTTTACACTGTGATATATGTTTTCTCGTGGAAGCTTAATCGCGTAACAAAATTTCAGTATTAAAATTTTAAAAAAAAAAGTTTTTTGGGTATACAAAATAACCCTGTATTAACTTTGAGTAAAGTATATACAGGGTATTTCAAAAATGACCGGTATATTTGAAAAATCAATAAAAACGAAACTGACAGTTATAGAAATACACAGTTTATTGCAATATGCTTTGGACAATATTAAATTTTTAGGCAGACAAACTTTCTAAATTAGTTACAATGTTCCACAGCAGATGACACTGCAGTCTGGAAAAATCTAAACTACGATATTTAACAAATATCCACCATGTGCAGCAATAATATGGCGTATTCTCAGAACGAAATTATCAGAAACCCGTGTAAGCGTCTCAGGCGGGATGGCTTCACATGCAGAACAGATGTACTGTTCCAGTTATTCAATAATTGTTTCTGGATAGTGGTGGTACACCTGGTCTTTTAAGAGTCCCCACAGACAAATATCATAGTTTAGATTTATTCCAGACTGCAGCGCCACCTGTTGTGAAATATTGTAACTAATTTAAAAGTTTGTCAGCCTGAAAATTTACTATTGTCTCAAGCATATTGCAATAAACTGTGAATTTCTATCACTGTCCGTTCAGTTATTATTGATTTTTCAAATATATTTCTCATTTTTGAAACACCCTGTAATACAACTTGTTGGAATTATTAAAAAATCCAAGAGGATATGCGCAAAGGTAAATAACTTTGAGCTTTGACATTTAGCTCATCGCTTCTCAGACAAAAAGCACCGTAAACCAATGAAATATAAAACTTTCCAACTCGAAATACTATTGAGTCCTTAAATGAAATATATATTTATTTAAAAAAATATCAGATTTCATAAAAAAAACCAGAAATATAAACAATTTGGAAAACAAAATAACTTATTTTCATAAACGCATTTTATTATTTTAAGTTTTTGGTAATTTATCCTTTACTCGGATATATTTATATATATATATGAAATTATTCAAAGATAAACCAGATACAATATATAGATATTATATTTTAAAGGAGAGGGATTAATTCACGAGGTTTTGGAAACTTATTCTTTTCCCATCCACCGATACAATTGATTTGCTGTTTGGAAAGTCACTTGCATATCAAATTTATATTGTATCGAGATAAAAATTTTAGCCATTTTTTTTCTTCTGAAGAACAGTGGGAGTATAATGCACGCATTTGCGTTATACACGCGTAAATCCGAAATATTTTTTTGATTTGGAAAATTAACATTTTGTTTTATTTTAGATTTTGCCATCTCTTGCCTTGTTAGGAAATAATTAACAAATAACCATTTCCTAACTATAGAAAATGTATGAAAGTTATCTTTTTTTACTAGATATATAGATACTATATTTTAAAGTAGAAGGATTAATCCACGATGTTTTGGAAACTTATTCTTTTTCTAATCAACGATACAATTGATTTGCAGTTTGGAAAGTCACTTGCATGTCAAATTTATACTGCATACGAGATAAAAATTTTAGCCATTTCTTTTTCTTCTGAAGAACAGGGTGAGTGTAATGCACAAATTCGCGTTATACACGCTCAAATCCGGAATACTTTCTTGCTTTGGAAAATTAGCATTTTGTTTTATTTTACATTTTACCATCACCTGCCTTGTTACAAAAAGGTTAACAAATACCCACTTCCCAACTCAAATTCTATTGGTGGTAGTTTAACTCAATTTTCTACTTCGAGCAAATTCTCACATAACTAAAAATTACGCCATAAAATAAACTCGTTCTAATTACCCTTACTTTTACATTTAAATTTAAATCTCAAACTTGTCATTGTCAGAGAAAGTTTTTCTTTTTCCCCCCTTCAAAATGCGAGTAAAACAAGCTTTGCAAAACGGCAGAGCCAACTTCCTGAAGTAGAAAAAAATAAAGAACTCCCCATGAGTAAATGCAATCGAATAAAAAACACATTTCCTGAAATAAAATTGATTAGGATACCAGGGAATCGACATAACACCTGTAGATCTGCAATTGCTGGCTGCTAATTTAAAGCCTTGTTCTGATAAACCTCTCCTAATTTCTAGCTGTCTGAACTTTCTTTGCTGATTGGACTTATTGTCTAGGGGTTTTGGTTAGCCAAAACTTTTTTCCACACTTTTTTAAAGAGTATTAAGATTTTTTTCATTGGGAAATAAGCATTTTTCTTTTTTTTTTCCTAGAGAAAAAAAAAAAGCAATGAGGGAGAGGCACAAAGTTTGTGTGTTTTGCATGAATGTTTCGAAATTCCCAAACACAATGGAAGTTCTAAAGTTTATGCTCCTCATTAAAACACGACAAAATTATTACTCAAGAAAATTATTCGTTAATGCTAACTAATTAATCGATGATCAATAATGTATAATTTTTTACAATAAAGATTCTTAGATATCTTTAAAATATAGCATAACTAACAATATATTAAATTCGATTTTAAATCTTTACTAATAAAGTAAGCCGAAATATGGCCGAATGGGTAAAACGCTGCTATTCAGTACTAGAATTCGTGGGTTTGAATCTCACTGTTGGTATGGATATTCGTTGCCTTTCGTTACTGGCTTTACGCAGTAGGTCTAAATCTCATTAGCCTTCAGTGGTAAAATAGTAAAACCGTAGCGCTCTAAACTTAAACCAAACTGATAAAATAAAATTATATGTTGAATTATGAATATATCCTTTTCAGTTTCAATCTATTTTATGAATTTTGCTACTGCCAGAACTTTAGTACTTAAAAAACCAGCGACTATTATGTAACGGAATAATAAAAAGTTATAAAGTTTCACAGTGTTAATACCTAAAATTCCTTGCTTCTTCTCGTATATTGTACAGCTAGAAGTCGAATTTCAGTACTAGAATCCTTAAGTTCGATGTCCACTAATGGTATGAAAACTCTAAATTCCCCGGCGCTAAAGAGCAACTTGGGGTCCATGTCCTGTGGTGCCAATTTCCATTTTTGAAACCCAGGGCCCTAGGGTGCTAAGCATATGTCCGTTTAGGTAGTCAACCTTAGACGGATTCCCCTGTGTTTAGTTCCCAACGATACTTGGTCCTCAAATTGGCTTGGAGCGCTACGCTGTACTGTTTTTGTTACAGGAGAACTAATGAGACTATGACTTACAGCTTAAAGCTGATTCCGAACAGCTACGCACACTCATGCCATTACCGGGTTTTGAACCCGCGACTCCGGTAACGAAAAGTAGCACCCTACACACTTGACTATCGTTCGGTGCTCCTCAGATTGTCTATCCACTAAAGGGATGAAAGGGTGCGTCAACCTTGCCCAGCCCGTGTTCGAATCTCGGACCTGTGGCTTGAGAAAGCAAAGCACTACTCCATCGCCCCTGTGTTTTACCACTAATGACATGAATGTTTGTAATCCTTTAAACTGTAGGTTCCAGTCTATTTATCCTTCACAGATCCAAAAATTAACACCGTAGCGTTAACCAAACTTCTTGTAGCGTAAATCGAATTTATAGTTATACTTGGAGTCGCTACTTATTCTATCCCATTAAATTTCAGCAAAATCACAATTCTAAAAAGCTTACAATTTTCCTACGAAAATGAATGATTCTTCATTTGGTATGAAGTAACTTTTCAACTAGGTAAAAGTGTTACCCCAAAAAGCAATACTCGGAAGCATAGTCAAACTTAACAAGATATAAAGATCTTGTTAAGTTTGACACTCGCTACACCGCATCTCAGCAGAGACTGAGGCAATCTCCTGCTAACCGTATACAAGCAATGCACCTACAGGTGGCGCCATCCATTTCAAAAACTTGCAATTATAACAGGGTATATATTTATAAATAATGTCTATAGATCCTTATTTCTCAAACAATTTATATTAAAGATTACGGAAAATAAGGGAGATTAACTGCACATATAAACTCCTTACTCCAGGTACATTATATCTAAAAGCAAAATCAAGTGTTTAGCTGGATGACACATAAAACTATATTCATTTGAACATAAATCCTGTCATTTATCGGATTCAACAAGAGTTCTTTATTCCACCTTGGTTTGAATCTCGATTAAGTTACTTAACTAACTCACTCCTGATACCATGGTCTTTTATACCTATCTATGTTCTTGATTAGCTTTTAATGTTCTTGTTCTCAATCTAACTTTCAGATATTTATGTGAGATTAACAAAAATTGTTTAACTGGTAACTTCACGTTTCAAGATATATTTCCGATATTGGTAGAGTTCCAATTCTTTAAGCAAATCTTGTTTTTCAGGGCAACACCATCATCATCTGCGAGCCTTCGCGACCGCCTTCGGACAAAGAACCCCTTTCTTCGATCCTCGCTTAGTCGATCCGTTAAGAGAATGGGAACAGTTCCGAAGGAAAACAGCAGAGCAGTGGGCGATGGAATTACCCAGGAGAATGGGTGTCGCGGCTGGTACCAATCCATCTGGTAAGTATCATCTGGTAAAAAAAAAAATCTTCCATTTAAAGTTGCTGAAAGGTGATGTATCCCCTTTAAGGGCTAACTTCCCACCTACAGTTCATATTTTTCTTAAACTTTCAAAAAATAATATACTTTTTTATTTGTAAACTTATTCTCTAAAATTTGGAATAACTGATTACCTTGTAGTTAGTAGGATACAAATACTTTTAATTTTGCTATTTTACCACAAAAATAAAGGTGAAAACTAATGGGTGTATGAAATATTGCGTCCTTAATGATTCTATCCAGTGTTTTATATGTTAGTCATCAAAAATTTGAAGCAGAGATTTTTAGCAAAATTGAAGTGTAGCCTGACTTTATCAGTGATGTGGTTCCCAAAACTTTCATACAATTGTGTAAGTAATTCTGCAATCACTCGCCAAGAGCAGCTTAGAAATCAACGGCGGTTCTGTGAAGTATTAGTTTAATTTTTCTAACTTTGTGTACAATAAGGAATGCCAAATCTCTCAAAGTGGAGATTTTCCCCTTAAAATTACAGCCTAGATATTAGCTCAGGCAAAGTAGTTGAAAACCCGTGTGATGTTCGGGTTTTGAAAGAATAGCACCAATGTATCTCAATGCATGTCGTAAGAGGCGACTAAAATAGAGTTTGGTGTAGGGTTAACTCTCCTACCCCGTAAAAAACAACTGGTTACGAAATCCAAAGATAGAAATACCTGACTGCCGAAAGGAAATCGACCTGAAAATGGATTAAGGACTCTGAGTTTTGGTACATGAAATATTAGATCTCTTTACTTTAGTAAGGGGTTGCAGTTTTTAATTGAAGAATTTAACAAGTATAATTGGACTTACTCACAATTCAAGAAATGAGATGGTTAGACGAGGGAATCTTAGAGAAAAAGAACCATACAGTGTACTACAGTTGTGAAAAAAAGAAACACATTTTTGGTACTGGAATTCTCTTGAGCAAGAGAATGAAACATCGGGTGAAACATAGGCATTAACTGAAAGAAACAAAGAGACTATGGCTGTTTTCGAAAGAAAAGTACTCCGCAGCATTTTAAGAGGTTTGAAATGCAACGACACCTGGAGGAGAACAAATTCCGAAATCTATAAGACTTTTAAGGAGCCAGACATAATAAAATTTATTTCTATCCAACGTTTGAAATGGGTAGGACACGTGATTAGAATGAAGGACAACCGAATCACCAAAAGGATTTTCTAGGCCAAACCATTGGGAGCTCGTAAAAGGGGAAGACCAAGAATTCGGTGGATTGACTGCCTTAAAATAGACTTAAAGATCCTAAAAATCAAAAACTGGAAGAGTCTATCCAAGAAAAGATAAGAATGAAACTCGATTCTGCGGAAGGCCATGGCCCACCATGGGCTAGCGAGCTATTGAAATAGAAGAAGAAAGTAGTTGAAGGATTGATGTCAACGATGATACAATATCGTAAAAAAATCAATTTTGACGTAAATGATTTTTAAGAATCGTGGAAACCTTCTTATAGTGAGAAAAGTGTATAGTAAGAATATTAAAGAATCTATACTCCGTTACTACAGTGATGGAATTTTGAAAACTATTGCAGGCTTAGATGGGAATAACGAACTAATAACTATAAATTATTAAAATAGCACGTATTAAGGAATGGAAGATTTAAAGTCAAACCTTCTTTAAACTTTTTCAGCTTCTCCAAGTTTAAAAAAAAAATATTAAAATAATAAATTTATGAAAACATGTTTGTGAAAACTATAAACATATTGGGCTTTGATCTCTCACTAGGGAAAATGCACTTTCTAGATAATCTCGAATCACGATTAAAGTAGATCCTTATTACAATGCTGATCAATTGGTTAAAAAAATTTATTCTTAGCAATAATCAAATACATTATTTGTCTAAAGCATGAAATTTAGTAATATTAATTTATTTAAATAATAAACATTTAATATCGTAAATATGGAAGGTAAAACAAACATCTTGTGTAATTGTACTCGGAAGATATAGTATATCAAGGATAAAATTAGAGGGGCGGAGAAATGGTTGCTCTGCACATTTGTCGCAGTTTAATAAATCAAATACTAAACATTAATTTCACACTTTAAATACCTGGAAAAAAATTTTGTTTAGAAAGATGTCTTCACGAGAAACTTATATAAATCTAAACTTTCTTTTTCTTTCGTCACAAAACTTGATTTATTTTTCTCTGTGCGTACATTTTTACTGCAACTTTTCCTCGGTAAAACCCAACTTAAATAACTCGAAATAAAGAGGCATAAACAAATAAATAAATAGACGATCATTGACCATTAACAAAAAAAAATCTAAATTGTATATAAAAAAAACTTTCTCATCCAATTTTCCTAATCATTCACTTCCGCTGAAAAGCAAAATTAAAAATCAAATCACTACGAATGCTTAATACACAAATGCAGTCGAGGAAAAAAAAAAGTGGTAAAAAAGTTTATTGATTAAGACTCGGAATTGATACTTAAGAGTTAATTCCCACTGTCCTTGCTTTCGTAATCTATCACTTAGTTTAATTACTGCTGAAATGAGCTTTAAAGATTCGTTTCCTAATGACTTAACTTCGGAGGGGAGGGTCACGTGATATACGAAGGGCGTCAGTTTTATCTTGAAGTCACCTCTTTAAGTAGGATAAATACCACCGCGGTGCATAGAACCGCAACCATTTATTTCTGTCTATAATTAGCAGCGCTCGGTGCCTGATTTTCCTAAGGTTTGCGGAGGTATGCATGTTCCAGTAGTTATGATAATGAGGGTGACGTCCCAAAACCCCCAGTTAGCAAATTACTGTATCTGTTTAAACGCATCCGTTGCGTGTATAAAGTGATTTTTCTGTTTGTCTTCATTCACCTAGCGAAACGTTAAATAATATTCTAACCATAACATTATTTTCGATGCCCTATAAAAACTAGGACTTGTAATAGCGGTAAAACAGGTAAATTGCCAAATTATGACAATCCAAATACTTAATAATCCTGAAACGTGTCAAAATCGGATTTTTTTTAATCTAAAAATGATCACTGGTAAAAAATAAACATTCCTTATGCTATAATAAACCGTCTAAATACAATAATATGCAGATGCTTGAGATTAAAAGATACTTTAAGATCTCGAGAAAGTTATTGTCATTTTTACGCTCATCTGCTATAGGAAAATTGGGCAAGAAGTGCATAACGTGAGTGTCGAGTAACCTGTAAATAGTTCAAATAATATCGCCAAGTTTGGATTCTTGTCGATGAAACAAATGAAATGTAAAGAAAACAGAATAAAACATATATATTTATATACGATGTTTCTATATATTATTTTAGTATCCCTTATTTGATACCTTGTAACAGGTCACCTACCACGACGAGTGTAAGACGTTTATAATGTCACGCAGGAGAATCCCTTCAATAAATCCTCCTTTTTTGCTCCTGATTATATAGTTATTTTTCACCTGCCAATATCTCAGCTAGTTTTTTTTTAATCTAAAAATGAT
>CM063501.1:23973999-24116499 GCA_032207245.1 Pardosa pseudoannulata
TTAAAATCATTAATGAAATATTATTCCTTAGGAAGGGAAAAATATGGCGTGGTGAAATGAAGAAAAAAATAGAATGGTTGAGTTAAAAAAAAGTACAAAGTAATCAATTCAATGAAATTTATGTAAAGAATTTTAAGTACACAACTCTGCAACTACACGTTTTTTGAGAGTTCAAATACTATTCAACTCAAACTATCCCTCTGAAAGAGAAATTCATGTTATTTGTCGTCTAGTTGTATTTATTCGCATCATCCATAAGGGACTTCCTTCTCATATCTGCCAAAGGGAATTATTTAACGCCCAATACCTCATCAAGTGTGTGTGTTTATCTCTCTCCCAACTTTTGAAAACCCTCCAAAAGTTCCCAACTCACGACATGCCGGAAAGATGACGCTCTCTTCCGGTCACGTGACTCTCCTCTCCGTGCCGGAAGTGAAGATGGGCCGTGTTGTCATGGAGACGTTTAGCCCACGGCCTTTTGAAGTCCCGCGTCCGTAGCATTTGATGGGCTCTTTTGATACTTAGGGTCCTGTCGTGACGTTCGATAGCGTACTCCAGCGACGGCGATGAGTGTTTAATCTAGTGGTTTAAGCGAGGGCAAGGTGGGTGATTGATTTTGGAACCTCGTGCCCGACAGGAAATGTCTGTCGAGTGAAAAGATACGAGTCTGCCCGTAATTACTTACGGTCAGTGTTGGTCACAGATGTGGTAGCAATACCTGTAAAATTCATAACATGAAAAGGGATCATCGCTCCGTTGTGAAATTTATATCAAGGGTAGGCGATCAAATTGAAAATAAAACTGAGGCAATTCATAAAAGCTTTAATACAGCTGCTAATTATATATATGAGTGTGTGTGTGTGTCATGTCGTGATCCAGAGTTAAGCGAATGGAAAACAGTCTTCTTGATAATGAGTTTATTAAAGTAAAATATGCGCCATTTTCACTTTTCCGTCGAAGACACGTGTAGAGTGTTGTTGACAGCTCCATGTCCACGCGCTCACTGAAAACTTATCTGTTTGCAAGCTCATCAAATTGTTTCAAAATGCATCCGCTTGACCGGATTATCCTAAAAGCTTAGGCGAACGTGGATCTTTTTCATTTATTTTATTACTATAAAAGAGTTCCCTTTTTAAAATCGTTTTTAATTTCATGTGAATGTTTTTTCAGCAAACTAGAAGTAGTAAAAAATCATATCTATCCTCCTCGTTGGGACAGGAAAGACTAGGAAATATGCATTTACTGTGTATCGAAAAAGAACCCGCAAGCAGTTCGAACTATAATGTAGTCATCGACTTAGTAAATGCTGAATCCAAGAATGTAATGTTGTTAATGCATTTCCTTTTGAAGTGATACATAAATATAAAGTTGTTAGTTTCTTAATTTATGAGTTGAGAGTTCCTTCAGAATCTATTATATATAGAAAAAAATGTTTATATATTTTCTCCACCATAATTGATGGTAAGGGCGCAAGTCAGTTTTTTGCCACGGGCGCCCAAAGAACCTAGCTACAGCCTAGATAAAGACCCAAGGATCCGTAATTAGCTAACGTGCCACGAGTTTGCCCACATACACTGTATGCACCATTGGATAATGACATAAAGTATTTAACACCATAAATACAAGCAGTTTTAATATTTATATTTTCTGGTAGAAATATCTACAGTCCATTGCAAAATATATCCAACTACATTAGAACTGTAGTTTGTTAATTAAAAATTCATAGTGTGCGACCTCAACTAAAAGTTTTATATATCTTTTGCAGATCTTTCTCAGACATTCAATTTCGCTGGAGATCATCAGCACTGGCTGGCATACAATGCGCACTACTCACCATATTTTACAAGTGCAGCTTTCCGCAGCACAGGATTTACAGGCTACGCACTTGACAGCGCCTTCACGGCAACGGGGATATCGAACCAAGATATTCATCAAACATCGATGACAGGTAAGTTTGGTCATTCTCTTACCAGAAAAGAACGCACCACAAAATAAGATCATAACTCACCAAGTACACTAATGCTCTTTGGGGTATTCAAATTCATAATTGAGGATTTTTCTAAATGAGTTATTTCTTCGGAATCCAATACTCTTATCACTATTAACTTACCCATCCGTCAAAATAATTTTCGGTTCAACGCATATATATATATATGAAAATATCTGAAGATTATACATGGTTGTTTAATATTTTAGATTATTTTCGATAAAATCTTTTAATTTAGTTTGCAATTTCCTCTATAAGTACTATCCAAGATAATCAACATACACCAAGAATTATTTTGTCCATTTTAAAATTTTTGCATAAGTGGTAAGATTGTTGTTTCAAAAATTCAAAAGAACATATTATTAAAAAAGGAAAAAAATCTATTCTAACCTTTGCGTTCTGGAATAACGTTTGAGCCAGATCCCGAAAATCTGTTTTGAAACGTTGATAATTGTCAAAAATGTACATGTTCACTTTAACTTTTGATGTAAAAAACGATTATGATTTAAACCCTTCTTAGTTTTCTTTGTTTTATCGTCAACTCTCTAGAGTTGGATTACAACTAGTTTTACAGTCGCTTACCTATTAAATACAGTTGATAAATTCTTACACAATTATCGGTTGGTTAGTTGGATTTTTATGGCACAGAGATCCATAATGAACAAACTGTGCAAAAAAAAAAAGTTTGAAAATTCATACTACGCAGAAGTATTAAGGGCCGATTCCACCAAAGTCGTTTAACGGCTAACTGCGATTAGCTACGATTAACCCTGGCGCCAACCAATGGGGAAACGCAATTCTCCGTTTAAACCGAGATTAATCGTGGATAGCGTTAAGCGACTTTGGTGGGATCGGCCCTAAAAGGTTAAACTTGAAAATACTAATAACCGTATTTCTGCGTATTTAAATAGCAACAGTTAACAACAGTATGCAATTAAAAATGTAAACTGTAAAACAGTAAAAACACATAAGTAATCATGCGTCTTATACAAATAAAAAGCAGTTTTGAAAGGAACATTAAATGAAGGCACACAAACAAACAGTACTGAAAAAGTTCAAAAGATTTCGATGATGATATTCTCTAATGATGTCAATATGATAATTATTAAAATGGTGCGAGTAAATACAATTAGAGAGTAAAAATAAATTAGAACAAGATGTTAAAATACGTGAGACCAACACTGTAGAATGACACAAAGAACATGACGGAAGTCATCCACCAAGAGATGACAATACATAATTATCGAATTTGAATAAAAAGTATTTGTGAAAAGCTTCGAAGCATATGTTAACATAGATACGTTAGATTGGAAATTGGTAGAAAAAATTCAGTTCAGAATTGCTTCATCCTCAAATTCAGAAAAGAACCCAGCCAACGTAAATATTTAGTTTGATTTCGTATAGGTAATAAAACGATAGTCTGTGATTCTATTAGGATTCTTTTACAAATATTTGCTTAATAGAACTTTTTCTGAGTGATTCATTTATAAAATTATTCATTCACATCTCACTGCCTCGTTTTGAATCGCGAAAAGTAACACGAGTTATTTTAATCTTTGCAGAGCCCCCAACATCGCCGGATTCGACGCCAGGAAACAACAACCAGCTACATCCGTCTTCAGCGTTTACTTTCAAGTCCTTGTTGGATAACCTCGGTCAGTCCAAAACTGAACTTTTGACGTCCCGACCGCCCAACAGCAGTCCCTCCTCGGCTACATCCACAACCGAATCTAGCACTAGCAGCCACACGGTGCTGGATCAGAATAAGATATCGGTGTCGAATTCTGCTCTGCAGATTCCTCGGACTAGTCTACCACTCCTTCCTGGTAGCTCCACCTTATCAGTAAATCATGCCAGCTATTTATTGGCCTCACAAGGGTATTATGGCACTAATGGTGCTAGTGCAGGAATGTATTTGGGACACGGCATGGTGCCACCAACACTTCTGTATCCTCAGCTGTATCAACAGAGCCACTTACAGACATCCATCCATCTGTTGGGAAATGATGCGGCAAGGAATTCCTATGATTCATCTACAGCTTCTGTAGGCCACCAAGAATCCCAACAAGGGAGCAGTCAAGGTAACCCAGATTTGTTAAATAAAGAACTGCAGTCACCCCGCGTTTGTACAGACGAAACAAGGCATGATACCAACGGTCATACCCCGTTATCATCACCACGTGAACGACTGGGATCCTTGCGTTTGAATGCATCAAGGACAGCACAGAATGAGGTTACTACAGTATGGAGGCCTTACTGATTATTGTATAAAGAGATAGTATTATGTAATATATTTAAAACCCGGTGAATGATATATACAAAGTATTCTTCTGATTTTGTTTTCTTTTAAGAAACTCGCCATTCCTAGTCTGTAAAATTGTCGGTAAACAGCTCGTCTGTAAAATATAATCATTGGCGGTTCCCTCGCTTAGGAGACATTTATGAGAACTGTAAAGAGAAAATAATTAGATTATCTAAAATGTGTGTTCCTAAGTAAATTTCTAGTCTAATTATTTCTAATTACGACTGTCTTTAAATTTTGAATCGTTTCAAAACCAAAAATGAATGACCCAAATTTAAAAAATAACAATGCTTAATAAAATATACGTCACCACAAGCTAAATTACATTATGTAACTGTAAATTAAAATTATATCTGTTAACCTAATAACGGTCAAGAAATATAGCTGAACAGAACTTAAATTTTCAAATGGTAATATTTCAGAATAGGGTGCCCCTTGACAAATTTGGCGATGTTTACTAAAACACAAAGGTATTTCATCCGAGCATTGTATTCTTTTCTATTTTCGACTTAAATTGATGCAGAGTGCGCCATTGTAATAGAATTATATACTCTTACTTAACCCAAACCACTTAAAAACATGGTTTTTACATTTATGGGTAATTAAGTCCTCAAAGCCAACAGCCCCAAATTATTAAAAATTAGCCTAAGATTACATATAGTGAACTAATGGTTCACTATATCTAATCTTTGCTAAAAAGATTAGATATAGTGAACATTTAATACTTAAGAAAAAGGGTTGCAAAGTCCTGGATATTAATATAATATAAATCAAAATATAGATAGATTGTTTGAACACGGAGAGATAAGGAGAAAATGTTAGGCTACCATGCTTAGAGCTTTATCGCCAAATTGGCGGGAGCACTCTGTTCTGATGTTAAGCCTTTTAATACCTCAAGAGCAAAGTCCAAGATTTAATTCCAGATATAGATAAAATTGTGAAGTATGTACAGCCTATAATGTAAATTTAAGAGAAGAATTTAGTTTTATTTAAGATTTTGATGTAACTTATTTATGCTGCAGATAACCAAATTAAAGAATATAGTTGCGTCGGAGAGTAATATTTAAACGTCTCTGTAGTGATCAAAAATATTATAAAGAGAATAACAAAATAGATACAAGAATCTTAAATATGCATCAAAATTGCCATTATTTAAAAAAAATTCTTACCTTTCATATTTGAAGAAAATAATTTACCATAATTTACTCTGTATTTTCATCTTTAACTAGTAGAATTATTGCAATAAACGGAATTTAAATAAGCTTCAGTTTTCAAAGCTTGAAATATTCCTTTGTATAAATTGTAGTCAAACTTTTCTTTCTTTCATAGTTCTTTTGAGTCGCTAATTAAGATAACTAAATTACATTGGATTCAAAAACACTCCTAAATTACACAGATTAATAAATAAAATTAATTTCCAATTGTGATTTTCGTAATCATATAAGTATTACACAATACTATATTTAATCGATTGTAAGCCGAAATATTTTTCCGATTTCATTGCTCAGAATTTGCCACTTCTTAGAATAGGTGTCAGAAAAATAGTGTATATGTCAGCCTTTTTTTTTTTTTTTTTAAATTTTTTCTTTGGATGATGACTTTTTGAAAAAACAGGGTCGACTTACATTCGATTAAGTCTGGTATGTTATTTTCCACTGGAATGTGTATTAGATGAAAGTTCAGAATGCTTTACATAATTAGAATGGCATGGTTAAATTCTGCATTTAATAGTTGTCATTATCCATTATCAGGAAACCATTAATGATCAGTCATGCATAAAAAATGACTGCGAGAAAGTTCTATGCGACATTACGCTTCAAATATTACGTCTATAAATAGCAGAATACGGTGCTATAGCAGTGATATCTAACACCCCTGTGTTTGTAAACAATCTATGATGAATTAAAACTTTTTCGTTTAAATATTTTTCCTTATTTTTAAATTATTTAAGTAATCTCTATTTTAATTCTCATTATGAGAAATTTAAACAAGTAAAAGAACAAAAATAACCAAATTGCATTGAAGTTTGGAAGGATGTTTACTATTTAAGGATCAAGTTTCCAACAAAAAAAAAAAAGAGAATTTTAAAAAATAATCGGCAATGAAATGAGATTCACAATTATACAAATTATGTAAACATATATACTTACCAAGTAAACCCAAACTTTCCTTTCGGTTTGTGAAATAAATCCCAATCTCAAAGATCCATTTTTGTGGATCAGAATCGATTAAATTTAATTTTGTAAAGCAATAAACGCTTTTTAAAGTAGCAATAAATACACAGGATGACAAAATTTACTTGACATCTGTCTTGCAAAATTAATTCCTTTCCAAATCGTAAAGAATTAATATATCCCATACTTACCATTAAAAGAGTGAAGCAACACGAATTTTTTGCTTAAAGCATTTAAAAACAAAATAGTTTTTCACAATCATACACATTTAAAAAAAAATCTTAAATTGTTATCAATAAAAGGTAGCAATTAGTTTTGTGCGGGTGGGGAATTACATATAGTTGCCATTATGGAAAAATTATAATCAAACTTAATTCAGTTTAACATTTAACTTAATGGTAAACAAAGGATTAGTTTGAAACTGGATGCCACCTTAAATATTTATGGTAAACTACAGGTTTGGTTTTGGAGTGCTACGGTCTACTTTTTGCAACACGAGGGCTAATGAGACCGGGACCTACAGCTTAAAGCTGATTCCGAACGGCTACAAACATCCATGCAACTGTGGGATTCGAACCCACGAACTCCGGTACCGAAGGCCAGCACCCTAACCAATCGGCAATCGTTTGGTAGTAAACTACAGGAATCTATCTTCAATGCATTCTTTCATCAGTTTTATGTAATTTTCTTCTTAAATTTAAAACAGACGATTTTAACAAAATTATGCTTTAAAATATAAAAAGAAAAAGGAACTTTTGTGTTTCTTTGAAATCTCTCGAAAAAAATTATTTAAAAAATTCATATTAATCATACAGACGTGAGGAAAAAATGAAATAATTAACTTTAAATTCTATTTTGTAACTAAAAATATTACTACAAAATAATTTAACATCCTAGACATATATAGAGTCATTTGTTCCAAATACTGAACATTTACAGATGTGTTATAAGTTATAAATAAACCAAATTGTTATCCATAGTGCTTGCTCAAAAGTCCCTATTTACAGTTTTTTTTTAATTTTATTTAAAATGTGCAATTGTTCTGATCTGATGTGGGAACAGATCATCAACCAAAGATGTTTCTTTTATCAGTATTCCTGTATAAATATATGTTTGCACTTGTATATTACATTGTTTGCTATTCGTCTGGCATGTATAATTGAAGATTTTAATTGTAAATGTTCCTCATATTTACTGTTCTTTGTGTATAAAACTATTTATAATAAACTTATAAAATATCTTATTGCTGAATTATTTAAAAATAATATACATCATACAAAGTGATGTGTGTGACACTAATACTTTAAAATTTGTTAAATTAAAAAAAAAAAACTAAATTAAACATACCACCTAGAGCTACCAGAAAAGATTTATTACAAAGGTAGCCTCGAAGTACAAAGTAATTTATGATAATTATGATTTTTTTTCCTTGAAAAAAAAAAAAAACTTTTTTTGAGAGTAAATTTTCATTTTGATGTTTTATATGCTTTTAATTACTTTTTACATGCTTAATATGATATAGTCAAACATTTACAGAAATACCTATATCTAAATTCAATGTTGCTGAATTCTGGTTGAGTGGAATCTTTTTCTCAAATGAGAATCGTAATTGGGTTTATTATTATTCTTTTCTTTAAGTTGAACTAGCAGAAAAACCAAAAAATGTTTTAATCAAATCTGGGGCAACTGGAAGTTTTGTTTAACAAGTCACATATTCACAGGGCCAGTTTTTGTGTTGTAACATTACACCTCTCCACTACTATATAGGAAATGTAACTAACTAGACATCATCATTTGGATATCATTGCAATAAGCCCCTAAACCTTTTTTTTTCTCTTTTAACAAAAAATGAAATTTTGCTGTCCTTAAATCTCTCAAGAATACAAGTCATATGCCTATATTTTCTTTCTTTTTTTTCCCTTAAAAATTAAAAAATAATTGCAGTATAATTCAAGATTTTGCAAGAGGAATTTTAAAATAATTCTGTTAATATCTAAATTATAGACTGAACAAAATATGAACAAAACTGTTGAATATTATACAAGAAAGCATTTGTTTTTATGATGTCTATTGCATTAAAGTTGTTTTGCTACCCTTAATTCATTTGTACATTTTATATATTAGTCTCTTTGTTTTCAAAATACTCCTCATCAAGAGAGGTGGATGCATCAGCTGGTACAATAAGACAGCAACAAAATGGAATTAGTTAAGGGGCAATGTTTAAAATATTTAAGCCATACTGAGAAAATCTGCCACACAGTCCTGATATAATTCATAAGCTAGTTGATGTACAAAAAATATGTTCCTTGCTTTTCAATAGCAACTGAAATTTATACTCTTAAGAAGCTAAGATCTGGTTTAATAAGGTGAATTTTTTTGTGGTACAAGGTCTAGACTGGGACCTAATGCTTAAAGTTCATTAATGGTGACTGGGACACACAAAATAGTATTGTGTTCACAATGTTCTCCAAGTTCCAAAACAATAACTCTGAAGGAGGCAAGCAAAGCCTGGGGGGGGGGTCTTCTATTTGGTTCAGCTTCTAAATTAGTATGACCTACTTAATGGTGTCCACGGGAGTAATGTTGACAACCCTAATAAAATGGTCGATATTTTATGCAGCACTGCATGGGAGAATGTTTAACAGACAAGTGCCTCCACATTATTTTTTTTTAAAAAAAAAAGGTGATTAAAGTCAATTCAGAATGAAGGCACATACATATACTTGCCAGCAGAGGGTTTTGAACCCACTTACAGAACCACTGAGTTTGGTTTGGTTTGGGGTCCTACAGTCCACTTTTATGCAACACGAGAGCTAATGATACCAGGACCTACTGCTTAAAGCCAATTCTGAACAGCTATGAATATCTATGCCACAGTGGGATTCAAACCCACAAACTCTGGTACTGAAGATCAGCACACTAACCATTCAGCCATTCATTAGCAAACCATTGAGAGGGTGAGGCTTTATATATGTGCCTCAGCTATATAAAACCATCTTAAAGACATTAAGAATGAACACTTAACTAAACACTGCATTCAGAACTAAATGAACTTATCATTTTCATTACTTAAAAGACTATTGATTTAACCTTTTTTTCCAGACAAAAGGGATATAAAGGGTACTTTTTATCAGAAATTTCTACAAAATAAGTAACACCACCAAAAATATATTTTATTTTAAAATGTTTTTGGCATTTTTGATTGCACATTTTAATACATGTTATCAAGAATTAACATTTTCAAAATGACTAGAAAAAAAATTAAAAATGAGCAAAACATTTTTTTTCATAAAATTTAAAATATAAGAAAAAACTAACAATATTGAATTTACAAATTCATGAATTTAAGAAAATTTAACTAAAGATTTAGAAATGTAAGAAGCATACATGTAATACATACTGAATACATATGAAGTTAAGAAAATTTAAAGATTTAGAAGTGTAAGTAGTATACATATTAACTAACCATAAAAGAGTACATAGAAAAAATTACAACACAAACTAATAGTAATAACGGCAAAGCTAAAGTAAGTAAGGTACAAACAGAAACTGATTGTACACAAATCTTATATATCTACAAGTCAAAGTAAAAAGAAAGCATATATCAAACTTTTTACAAACCACAATTCCCTTGCACTGATAATGCAACTCATTTAAAGCTGTAGAAAATCTGTTTGTATACAACTGTTTTCTGTTTGTGTCTTACTTATCTTGCTTTTACATTTATTGTACAAAAATTTTGCCTTCTTGTATATAAACCAATATTATGATTTAAACGATAAGAGAACACTTTGTGAGAAATCATCAAAATCAATTTAAAAATCATACTAGAAATAAATTTGAAATCTACTAGATATAAAAAATCAGAATGCCTAAGGCTTTTTCCTTTTATAAACATTTATATAATTATTTAAGGCATATAAATCTTGAAATTAAAAATTATATATTTTATATCTAAAACTTGAAAAATATGATCAATAATTTCAAAATATGATTTTCATTTGATAAATCTTTGGCTTTTCACTTGTGCAGACACATTTATCTATTACACATAAAAGATGACATTACAAAGTCAATTTTAACTATATGATAATATATAAAAAATAAAATTAGGAGATTGATAAAATTTATTAATACATGAGTCAGAAAATCTAAGATCCTATAATATATGTTGTGCAAATGTTTCTCATTGAATACAATATATGCTTATACACATACTGACAAAAAAAGAAAAAGATTTAAATAAGTAATAAAATTATATATGATCTGAATTTTATTCTTGGAATGCATAATGACTAAAAATGGGTTATTTATTATAGGTTAATATAAATGCAATCATAATCCCAGTTCAGTACTTTGCACCTTGAAATGTCACAAATAAATTAAAATTATAATGAGGCTAATTTTATTTCAACACGTCTTAAACTTAACTATGTACACTAACCTTACAAAACAACAGTAAGGTGGTGGAATTTAATCTTCTTAGCATTATACATAATAGATAAAAAAATTATATATTTGTATGTTGCTATATTTTTTTTATATCTTTAAACTCTAAAAAAAGTAATAATATAGTCTAAAGTTTTTAAAAAGTTTATTAAGTTTTTTCCAATTTTAACCAATTACAGATCAATATACAAACAATATATAAATAACCAATACTGTTCTCTTAAAGTAACTAATAAAAGCCTAAATTTTAATGAAATTTCCAAGATTCTTAAATATAATAATAATGCTCTTAAAAATATGTAATAAAATAAAAGTATATATATATATGTGTGTGTGTGTGTGTGTGTATGTGGCTATGAAATATATCAACGGATATGTAATTCTCAATATACTAGATTTTATATAAAAGGGACATAATTATAGAAAGATATTAAGAAGTAATCTAAATCTGTTATAATTATATTCACTGTTATTTATGTGTATGAATAATGGAAACCTTTTCTTTTGGCTTTGATAATTTGTACTAAATGAGAAACATTGCTTAAATGTAAAATATGAATTATGAAAGTCAGGTGATAATACAAGAGAATAATAATCTTCATGAATTACAATACTGATTAGATATGGACAGCACATAAATTTGGGGACAGTTAAAGTTTCATCTGAAGAATGTTTTTAACAATTGTATAAATGAGAATCTTCACCAATAGCAAATATCAGAAAATAAGTAACATGAAAATGAACACAGTATAAAGAAGTGGTTCCCAACTGGCGTGTTATGACCACAAAAAAGTCACATAAGCTTTTAATGGAAAGGTACCATAGTTATTAAAAGACACTTTTAAATTTATAAGCAATATTTTATAAATTTAAAAAGTGTTACCAGGGGTGATTGGGAAGTATATGAAAGTTAAATACCTTGAAATTTATATCATTTGTAATCAAAAATCCAGAATTGAAAAAAGTTAATTACACATTACAAATATTGCATGTTACTAATATTAGATTTAGCCTATTGTTAGTAAATTTCAAGCAGTGATTCTGTTAATAAATTAAAACTGTGATAGCTTTGCTTTTGTGCAACACTACTGTTTGGCGTGTGTATAAGAACTTGGAATTCTCCACAGTCTTTTTATTTATTTATTTATGCAACCAAACATATACAGGGTATCTGCCAAAATAAAATTTTTCAAATCCATGACTTTCCCTGATTTAGCAGATCATTTTCCATGACTTTAAAAAGCTTTCGTTAAAGTATATACGAATAAAACTTCTGATGTACATACAAATAAAATATATGCTTTTAGAGAAATTACAGGAATTTTATCATAAAAAATTATAAACTTACTTTATAAGTGTTAATAAACTCATACATAAAAATAAATTGTTGTATCTACATACCTAAGTTTAATCATATAGCAATTTTTCAATCAAAATTTTTCCAATTTGAAATCAGGGTACTTTGGTATTATCCAGGTGACCATGAATAATAGCCAAATATAACCCTATAATGTTTATATACAATATCCCTAGAGATAAACTTATATTTTGTGCAAAAATCTTAACTAATTTTTATTAAAAAATAATTATTATTATATTAATAAAATTTTAATCTACAATTTAAGAAAAAACCAAAATAATACATATTTACCCACCCATTAAGCTTTCTTGCTTTGAGTTTCCTTAGTGAACAAATTTTACTTGGCAATAGGGTCAATAGGATAATACATAAGTACCAAACTCAGTAACTTCAGCCAAATGACAAGTAAAAATAGAATTAAACAATTCAATGCATTTTTATTTAATTGGTAGTTTAGCGGATCCATGACTTTCCATAACTTTTACTCATTTTATTTGAAAAATCATGACTTTCCATGACAAAATTAATCCATTGTCTAAATCCATAATTTTCCATGACTTTCCAAAACCTTGAACCAACGTGGAAACCATGCATATAAAGAATAAAAGGGGAATAAATGCGCACTTCAATTAAAACATAGAAAATGAGGGTTAAAAGTTGCACTAGTTCAAAAAAAAAAGCATTGAGGTAAACACTGCACATCACCTTTGAAATCTGGAGCTAGACTGCTCAAGAGTATTTTTGGTTACATGACCACTCTGGTGGCAGGTTAGTGCGGCATGCACAGAGCTGGTCCGAATAGTTGATTGATTTACACAAATCAATCAACACCTGTTCGCAGGTTGATGCTTATAATTCAGAAAAATACTTATTTTCATCTACTCACTACGATGACTAGAAATGCTGGCTGTAGTAGAATATTCGCTTACAATAGACCACTAGTTGAAGTGTTGGTGCTCTTATGAGCCACCTCAACTTAAGTCATAAGTCATAAGAATACTCATTCTACAGCTGAAACATAAAACACAAGCAATAACAAAAATCTGACAAAAAACCTTTTTAATTTATTAAAAAAAATTATTTTGCTTCTTTGAGTTCAAACGACCATGGTGGAAAACTTCAACCCAGAAGGATAATTAAAAAAACCTAGAATTCCTGGATACTTCCGAAGCCCAATCACTCCTGTCTTATTTACTCCTTTCTGGTTTCTTCAACTTAACATTAAACCATTTTTAAAATAAATTGTACAAATAAATCAATAAATGCAGCTCTCAAATTATTCAGGTTTTGATTCAACAGCCATTTCCTCCAAATTTTGGTACTAAAAGTCAAAAAACAATCACTACTAACAAATTTTAAGTAAATTATAGGAAAAGAAGGAACTGCAAGCCATGATTACTAATTAAATATTGACTATACTATTGGCATTATTCATTTTACACTTTATATTAATTTCTCTACCAGAAAACAACCGTGAAACCCATGAATTGTGTTACCCATGAAATACAAGTAATAACAAAAATCTAACAAGAAACCTTTTTGATTTATTATTTTTTTTCTTCTTCTTTGAGTTCAAAACTACCATGGTGGAAATTTTCAACCCAGAAGAATAATTAAAAAAACCTGGAATTCAAGTATACTTCTGAAGCCCAATCACTCCTGTCTTATTTATTCCTTTCTGGTTTCTTCAACTTAACATAAAACTATTTTTAAAAATAAATTGTACAAATAAATCACTAAATGCAGCTCTCAAATTATTCAGGTTTGATTTAACAACCATTTCCTCCAAATTTTGGTACTAAAAGTCAAAAAACAATCACTACTAGCAAATTTTAAGTAAATTATAGGAAAAAAAGAAACTGCGAGCCATGATTACTAATTAAATATTGACTATACTATCGGCATTATTCATTTTGCACTTTATGTACCAGAATGTTACTTTATGTACTTACTCTACCAGAAAAACCAGAAAGTAGGGGAATAACATGTTAACTTACAATTGGCACATACTAGATAAGCAATGTAATTAGTGGATGGCTGTCATATGCACCTTTCCTTATGCCTGGAGAAATTTCACTGGTGCAATATAACTGGTTAGAGTGCAGGAATTTCAATACTTTGACACCTATGAAAGACTCAAAAGAAGTGCCAAGACTGGCAGCCTGACATTCAGCCAAGTTAAATATAATCAAGAAAGTACTCCCAAGTGATATATAAGCAAATTGATAGTAGTAGGGGACAATCTTCATTTATCAGTTTTATATGATTTTTCAAACCTTTTATTTTTTAACTAAAAATAGGGATATGGGGAAAGGAATCATGAACATGTTACAAAAATCTAAAATGGGTTACAATTAAAAAGCGTTGGGAACCACTAGTATAAAGCAACAGAGAAATAAACTAAAAAAATAGTTAAAAGAAAAATATTTTTGAAATGAAATTGCAATAAAAAGTGAGTAAAACGCTAACACAGATTTTTATAATCTGTAAAATTATAGAGATAACTAAAATGCTCAAAATTTACTTAATGATGAGTTTTGATTTAAATGAAAACAAGTTACAGCAAAGTTTCCCCACAAATTAGCTTTAATTTTTCTCCCGAAAAAAAGACAACATATATGAGAAAAAAATTGCAGAAAAAATGCTTTTGATGAATTACTATATAACCAACATCACTACATATGAAGCTTAAGTACATTTCAGAATGTATTTAAGTATTTTGATACAAAACAAAGATTTAAATAAAAAAGAATAGAGAAAATTCTCATTTAATTAACCCACTGATTTATTTATGATTGTATATTAAGGTAAGGTAACTTTTAAATTTTCAAAACATTACTGTGCATTAAACAATATTCAAGCACAGTATGAATCAATTGTTATAATTGTTTTATGGTAGCTTTATATAAAGTTTTATTAATTTGAAACACATGTTCTATGTGAAGCTTAAATTAACTACCAATTGCTTGTTTTCTTTTTGTGACCTTGTAAGCCTTAAAACTGATTATTGAGAGAAATTTCTTAAACCCTCTATAACAATAGCACCAGAAAAAATACAGTTATACTTTAATATATACATAAGAAACTTAGAAAACATCTTTTATGAAAATGTTCCTTTTCTATTTAAAAACTAAAACAGCTGAATGCAAAATTTCTATGGGCACAAGACATATAAGGCATTCTAAACCATAAAATACCCAAATGATCATAAAAATTAAGGCTTTCAACCTAATATATCATTTTTTATTTAAATATTAAATAAGTGTTAAATTTTAATCCTTTCTCCCTATCAGGAGAAATATATTTCCTTGATAATTTATTATTTATAGATGTAACTCCAAAACTTCTCTCATGATGTCATATGTCCACTTTAAGTACCAACTCACACTTAAAGCGTTTAATTTAAAATAAATAAATAAATAAAATTAATAAAAAAAATAAAATAAATGAATAATGAAAAGTAAATTTACATTTTTTAATTTTCAAAACATAATTTTTTATTGGAAACTTTAAACTTTATATCTAATTAACATTTCAAAAATAAATTACCCTTGATGCTTGAAAAACTTTATACTTAAAATACATTAAAATCAAAACAAGTTCTGAAATAAATGAAAAAATTAGTAAAAATGACTAGTGACATGTTTTCATTTAGAAATTGAAAATTCTTTTTAAATAAAAGATTCTGGATCTACTCCAAATTAAAAATTTTAGGCATAAAAAAAAAACTAATGAAAATGTTAGCTACAAGAATTACATAATTTTACAATATTTCAAACCACTTTGACAAGTCTATTCGGTTGCTTAATTCAATGATTTAAAAATAAAGTGAAAATAATGAAGGAAAAAAAGATCTGCATTTATATGACTTAAATCACAAGATAATGCAAATTTATCCACACATTGATAAAAAGACCAGAGAAAGTCATTTTTGTGTGATATTGATCATTTACAATCAGACGGTAAAATCCTGAGATCTTCAATTTTCTGATATTTCCCCGATTATTTCTGTCTTTTTCCAATTCTATGATATTTTTTCATTTTCAGGGTCTATGACCACCATGTTATTGGATTCAGATATTTTTCAGTGTTAGGACAGAAGAATTAACTTCATCATAATAAAAACAATTAAACATTATCAATAAATACTAACTATTACATAATTTACTGATGTACTGACCATAAATACTAATAAAAAAATGCAAGCCATTATAGATTTGAACAAAAAATAATGATATTGATATATGGTTTAGTTTGGTTAATTTTTGAGTATTACAAGCATTATTTGCCTTACAAAGACTAAACAGACCTATAGATTAACATGTTGTTATGTGGATGGCATTTTGTTTAAACATTTATACAATATATAAGTAAATATTATACAAATTATTGAAATTATTTGGGAGTTTAACTTTCAAAATCCCATTAAAATTTTAATTAAATAAGTTATGGAGTTTTTTTCTGATGCATTGTTCAAAGAATGAGGTTTAAAAAATCTATCAAAATAATAAGTTTAAAGGCATTTAAATACCCTTATGCAATGTATTAAAACCATTTTCAAGTGCCAATTTTCGCTCATATCCCAGAATCAAACGTTATAACTTTCAATACTGGATACTAATATCCCAATTTGTGTATTCTACTTCATACACAAGCAACAGCTGGATTCAAATCCACAAACTGAAGTTCTGAATACTTATGTGAGTAAACATTATTTTAACATTTTATGGCCAAACTTTTTTGGTTTATATGTTTTCATTATACTTTTTATAGAAATAGGACTAATTAAAACATCGTAGTAAATGTTACCTACTTTACTTTCATTAAATGCAAACAGTCAAATTTTGACATACTAGAAAGTAGAAATTTAAAAAAAAAAACTGATTTAATAATCAAACTTTGCCATAAAAATAACAGCATGGTAGTAAGTTTACAAAATATATGTCAAATAATATTTTAAGTATTTGTTAAACATGTTTTCTCAGATTTGTGGTGCTATCATATGAGAAGTATTACTGATGCTTTAAATAAAATTTCTAAAAATCAGAGGCATATTGACAAGACAATATTTGGCAAATAACATTTAATTTAAAGAATCTAAGTATTTCTTAACAGGAATGTTACGTATATAACAGGTGTGCTCTTATGAAAATACACCTTTGAAGGGTATATTGGAATGCATACTAAAATAAGTACTTTTATATTAGATCAAAAGAAATAACATAAAACAAACCTCAGCAAAATTGGTAATAAATAAAGATTACAAATTTCATGTGACTAAAAAATGAAAAATATTTATTCCCATTAATGAATTTTAAAAGGCTGGAATGTATCTTTGACCTTTAATGCTAAATAAGCATATAAAATTCAAAATATGCATGGAACCTCAACGCAAATGCAGAATCAAACAAAATTTCAAGAACATATATTAATAAAAATATTTAAGAAAAACTTAATTTTAAACCTAAACATGCTATAAAAGATAGGAAATGCAACATCTTAAATACCAGTACATAAATTTTCTTTCTGGATTATCAGATTGTTGTTGATTATTTGTTACATAACAATACAATTTTATATAAATACTTATATACTTGATAAACCAAATATGCTTTGAGAAATGCAATTTGATTCAATCTGTCCTTGAACAAGGAAATATGTTGCAACACATAGCAAGTCTTTGTAGCCACTCAGAAATAGATAGTCGAAGCTCACTGTCGGATGTATAAGCTACAAGAAACTGTACACCAGGAAAAAAGACTGGTAAAAATGCTTGGAAATATTCATTTGTAAGAGACTGGTGAAGATCTAAAAATGACTGAATCAGCTGCTTAAAAACTTGAAGATGAGCTTCCCCATCCTAGAAATTAAAAAAGAGAATAGTTTAATTGCATTTGACAATTCAGTTCGTTTTAATTACTTTAAAACTGTGTATGTGATGATAGTTGAATAATATTTCATAAAATATCAAATCTGCTTAAAATGACAGGAAATGTTCTTTTAATCTATTATGTGAGGCATAGTTTCTAAATACACAAATTATGACCCAATACTGTTGCATTCAAATATTACTGAATTACAGTAAAACCAATGCAAAGTCTTTTATACCAAATGGTTCTTCCACAGATTGTCAATTATAAATGTTTTCCAATTAAAAAATATTTATAATCAAAAACTTCTTATAAATTTGTACAGGTTTCAATACCATTACAAAAAAGTTTGTATATTGATATGGCAAAAAAATAAGAAATATTAACAATTTTTTTTTCTTTAAAATTTTTTTATTAAAAAAAGTTAACCAGGTCCTGTGAGCTATTAGAGGCAATGTCATTTTTTAGGTTTCTGAGACATTACTGTATCCACTTGTCCATTGTCCAGTCTAATATTTTTAGAATCCAAGAAATTGTTGTTGCCTATGCTGTTTGGACGAGTCAAGCACATAGGCTAGGGGCCACACGAATAAAAGTAAAGGAGTGTACCTTTCATTTGACAAGCATAACTAGGATTAAAAAACATCTTAGTTCAATTGGGTCCATGTAATTAGAAGTAAGTACCAAGTAGAAGAACCCCAGGCTTGGCCTGCCACTTCCAGAGGTAACGTTATCCGAGAATTCAATCTCTATTGCTTAATTAATGTTAGAAATTTTATAACAAACAATTTCCTTAACCAAGTGTTAGGTTAATTAATGGTTAAGCTAACAGACAAGTCTTCAAACTGATTCACAATTGATACCAATAGAACTGATCATATATAGGGAATGAGTCATTGTATACATTTAGTTTTTTTAGATGAATGTTCTTTTGACTGTGGGTACAAAGTCATGCTATTTTCTTTTTGTCCAGAATTTATTATTATTATTATTATTTTTTTAATATGAATAAGCTAAGTTATTTTTGTGTTTAACAATATAAATGCAGTATATCCAAAGGCTTGTTTCAATAAACTACTGCATTCAATTTCACATTAAAACTTTAAATCGAAACAAAAATTATTTCTTAAAGTAATTTTTAAACCTTCTAATGAACTAAGCTCATCTATATCCAGTCAACAAAAACTGCAAATAAACAAAATCAAATATTGGATTTTTACTTTAAATTTTGATTACAGAAAGAATTATTTTTTTTAACACACAGTCTGTCAATATCATTTTGATTGCAAAATGTGTAAATCATTTTGGAAAATATGGAAATTATATATATGTGTATATATATGTTCAAATATATATACATATTCATATATACACATATACATATATATACATGTACATATATATATATATATATATATATATATATATATATATATACATACATATATAACACACATATATATATATATATATATATATATATATACATATATATATGTATGTGTGTGTGTGTACATAAAATCATTTATATGAATTAAGTATTTAGATACTGAAGTTTCATCTTATATACAGGGTTTAATATTTTATTTCCTTATCCATATTAGTAGCATAACAAAAACAGCTTTGAAAAAACTATTTTCATCCTTTCCAGGGTTAATTAAGGATGCACATTCTGTACATAAGCCTAACAACTCTTAGGGAATATTCTTAGAAGTAGAACAAAACAAACATACCACTTCGTGGGACTCCACTACATTCCGAACGCTGTCTATAGACTCATGATGTTGAACAAACTTAAGCAAAAATAAAAAAAATGTTTAGTATATAAAAAAGGGGGTAGTTTTAGAGGATAGAGGCTATAATGGAAATTAGACAAACAACAGTTGAAATATAAACATCCCAAACTGTTACACATAGATTGGGGAGACACAAAAATTTACAACTATATCAAAGAACATCATCACACACA
This sequence comes from Pardosa pseudoannulata, assembly GCA_032207245.1. Taxonomy (NCBI): domain Eukaryota; kingdom Metazoa; phylum Arthropoda; class Arachnida; order Araneae; family Lycosidae; genus Pardosa; species Pardosa pseudoannulata. The sequence continues at coordinate 23,994,111 of CM063501.1, forward strand.
CAGTAGTGGAAAAACAAGCAATTTCAATTCTTAACAAATATTAAAAATCTGTTTTACAATCCAAAATTATATAATTCCTTTAACCTTTTGCATCTGAACAACCTCAAATTAAAAAAAATTCTAAAAAGTTAATAAACATTTCAAACAAGAAAAAATTTTGGAATTTTAAAACAAAAATAAAAATAAATTGGCAAATGTATACTTGCAAAACATTACATCATTCTTAAAAGTATTGTAAAATATTTTATATAAAAGTTATTTTTAAACAAAGGAGTTTAAAATCGCCTTTGAGAGGAATCTACTTTTGGCATCTTCACAATATTTTTAAATTTAACAAATCCAAAGTTTATTTCAGTAATAAACTTGTGCAATTAATGAAAGATAAATGAAACTTTGATATAAAAATTAAATTTAGTATTGCCCTCTAATACAGAATTTACAAAGAAATTGTATTAAGTGCAGTCTTGCCAGAATAGGAACAATCAATAAAATTGTCTTTTAAAGCCCATTGTGAGAATAACGTTAATTTTTTATGTTACAGATTTGTTACAAGGTAATACAAAGAGTTAAAATGAAGAAATATAAGAATCCATTTTAAGTAACCCAAAGATTAAAATGTTACAACCTTAAATGCATTTGTTTCAAGTTTAAACTTCTTATATCAGATAACTAATATATATATATATATATATATATATATATATATATATATATTATTGCTTAAAGAGAAATATTCTCTTGGATTTTTGTACTCAGTGGCTAGATTAAGATTACTGGTAGTTTATGATATATATACAAAAATATTCAATTTGTCATTTCACTTGTGATATATATATATATATATATATATATATATATATATATATATATATATATATATATATTCAGATCACCTTCCTACAACTCCCAACTTTTAGTATAAAAATTACAGATTTATTTCTAAGTATGGTAAAAATACTGTTATGCACTGTATATCTAGCTTAATTTGACATGAAAAATTTGGCTATGAGTAAAGCAAATTAAGGACTAAGTTTAAAATCGATTTTGAGTAGCTGTAAACACATATCTGGTGTATATTTCTAATTTTGAATACAAAACATAAGCCCCAATGTCACATGGTAAGGTGTCAAAATTGAATACTCTTTGAATCTCATAACAACTGACATTCAAACTCACTGCTAATGATTTTCCTACAACCTCGCTACCTAACCTCGCTACTGTTTTGCTACATAATGGTTAATGAGACCCAAAAAGGATGAGACAATGGATTACCTACTGTAAGAACCAGGACATGCAAATGAAGGTAAAATATGCCACTATACTTTTTAAAATAAATATAATAATAAGATGTTTTAAATAATCAAACCATTACAAAAAAAATTGAAAGCAACAATTAACAAAATAAATTTTTAATTTATTGCTCCAGGTAATAAATTCCACTGAATTTTGGCTGTTTTACTTAACAACAAGAAGTTTTATCTATTTGCACTTATGGCCAAAGCTTCAGCTTCAGCAGATATTAACCAGACTTGTTTTAGATATATAAAAATAAAATTGTATTAAATCAAAACTTCATTTACAATATTAAGGTGTATACTGTGATTTATGGATACTATAAAAATAGTAAAGCAGAGACTAATAAAGAGGCTTATATTCTATTTAAGTTCTATTCTATGAAAGTTAATTTCAATTAACATATTTTGCTGCCTTCCAGGGTAGTAACTCAAGAATTCCCAGGTGTGTGCACTTTCTAAGTTGGAAACTGCTGTATTATATGAGCAGTACAGTCCTCCTTAAGATTAATAGTTAAATTATTATAGCAGTAGGTCTATCTTTTTAGGAGTAAGGTTTCCCCCTTACTTTTCTAGCCACTATATTTAAAGCTTTGTATAATTGCTACCATTTTTCTAAATCTTGAGCAGAGCATTGAAGTTCTATGAGAATATGAGAATGGCAAATCGGCAAGAAAGTTAGCTGAATTTAACTGCAGAAGAAAGGAAATCAACAAAGTTATTAAAGAAAAGAATTTGATTTTGAAGGAGTATGAAGACTACAGAATAAACAGAAACAAATTGTAGCCTTTTTTAAAAAAAAATGTAAAGAAGCATGAATTAAAGTACTATTTTCTCTTTAGATAAGTTTTAAATTTCATTTACTTAAGGAATACATGTCAGACTTGTTTATATTACGCATTATAGTAATTATCTTATAATAGTAAATAAAACCCTTCAGAGTGGCCAACCTCTCTAAGCGGCCAAATATTCTCGGTACAGAGGGGTGGCCGCTCAGAGAGGTTTCACTGTATATATTGTTGCAATATTAATGGCTTGTTTATATCTATGATTAAAATTCAATGTCTATAAAACAAAAACAAATTAAAATACTAAGTTTAAGTTAAAATCCACAAATACCTTCATTATAGAATTTCTCCTTTGCACAGCTATGTCTTCTGGTATAGAACTACCAGACGAATCTTTTCTTTTACTGCTAGAACTAGTCTTCCTAGTTAATTTTTCTTTAAGTTTAGAAGGCATTGAATGTTGATTCTTTCTTTTCTTATATTCAGATATTAGTGTGTTAATAGTTTGTTCTGTAGCTAAAGTATAGATTTTATCTTTAGTTTCATCTTCATGTAAATTTCCAAGATCTTCTGAATCAGAACTATCATAACATAAATCTGATGTTTCATTTCTGGAACTTTGTATATCACTATGGTTGATGGGAAACATGAAATCTATCATTTCATCTGCTGGTGTAGCAAGAAAAAAAATTGGTTGATCACTCATTTTGTCTACAATAGAAGCTAATCCATCTTTATCAATTGTGTGTTCTGTATAAGTTTCAGATATATCTTTAAATTTTTCTTTTAATAAAATAAATTCATTGAACTCAGTCAAATTAGAATTTAATGGACCTTCAGAAGTTTTTTCAACTGTATCCCCAGATTTTTCAGACGAGTTTGTACATTCCTCATGCTTATCTAAAGTATAAAATAAACACAGAAAAATAATTTATTATGTCACAGATACATTCTTAAATAACAAGTCTAAATACGTTTGTAAGTCATGAGTATTTTTTAAAAACTTTGCTATTCTAATTAATGAAACTTATAAACAGATAGTTATTAAATGTGAAAAAAAATTCATAAATGTAAATTATATATAATTTAAGTGTCCCAAGTTTTCATTTTTAGAAAAAAATTTCAATATTACTGGTTAGCAGGAAAGAAAATTTATTCTTTGATTTTAAATAAATGTCTTTTTTTAAAACTATTCTTACTGCTCTTTAATTTACTCTAGTTTTAAGTTAAAGATTTAGTTTTGAATTAATTTAGTTTTTAATGAATCTTTTAATCAAATTTCTAACTATCATACTGTAAAATTTAATGAATTTGTGAAGCCAATATTAATATAAAGTCCAGGTTCCTGACTCAAATGAAGACTACACTTGTTAAAAGTAATAAAATATTTTTTTAGTTGCATACACTTTGGGCTAAGCCTTACTTCCACCTGCCTTCCAACCAGCATTCCCCCCCCCCCAATCAACTGGCATTCTTCCCTTTCACTTCATTTCAAGAGTGGACAGAGGCTTGATTTCAATGCATGCATAATTAATGTCATAAAGAAAATACAAGAGCAAACTTAACAATTTTTTTTATTTGTTTTTTAAAATTTAAAATTTATAAATCTTAATGATTATCAGGATAACAACATTAAGGTTTTGCAGGCTTAACCATAAAGGTTTTATAGACTTAACATTAAAGATTTAACATAATAAATAATTTGTAAATTAAATATTTGAGATAGTTTTATACACCAAAGTTTGATTCTTCAAAAAACTGAGGAGTAATAATTGGTTTATATGCTACTAGGTCTTCCTATGCTTCAGCTAGCATCCCTCTATAACTGCCCCAGTCTATAAGTGCTTATGAATACTGTACTGTCTTAAAAATTATATATGTATGCATAATTTTAGCTCAATTTGATGGAAGTGGGATAAAATTTAAGTAAAAATTAAGTATAAGCTAGAAAGGCCTTTTTGGTATATGTAAATAAAAAGTTAAATAAAAGTTTGTTAAAACAAACTTACCCTGTTCGGAATTGCATGAGTTACAAACAGTCTTTGAATAAACAGCATCTTTTACAGTTTCTAAGGCAAGAGGTGAATGTGACATACATAACTCAAAAAGAACCACCATATTTATTGTCCAGCTGACACCAGCTTGTTTGTATAAATTAGCAGCTACATTAGTTTGTGCAACTTTCTGAACAAGAAACTTCAAACCAGGTCTTAAATCAAAGCTACAGGCAGTTTCATAAGAATCTTCAAGAGAATTTAAAAGTATCTTTAACTGTTTAGGTGACAGTTTCGATAAGAAACCTGCAAAAATAAACAATATGTAATGCAAAATATATTTGAGGAATAGCAAGTAATAAATTCAATGATCATTAGACTAAGGAAATTTTTCATAGTATCACTTTTTTTCCTGAACTAGTAAATATTTGATATTAAATTAGGGATTAATAGTTAAGTTATGTTTATTATTGCATATTTAAGTATCAGTAATTGATGTTGACATCAACTGCTTTTAATATTACTTAATTCATCACTTCTCCATAGTAAAATTATGACAAGAAAAATAATTACTTTCTATGTACCCTAATGATGGTGGTATTTTTGGTTTAGCTGAAATAATAAAGTACTCCTACTCTAGAGCAGGGCTCAGCAAACTTTTCTGAAACAAGGCCAAATCATTATTAAAAAAAAAAAACTGTGCAGTCCAGATTGCAAAATTGATATAATAATTCATATTGCAAAACTGATTGTATATCTTTAAATAAGTATTTCTACTCATAAAGTTAAATTTTAAAAAAGCATTTTCTAATAGGGTGCAATATTTTACATATAATTTATTTATATTATTTCTGATACTAAGAAACTAATAAATATATTGCTAAATATCTTATTACAAAATCATGAATATTTCTATTAATGTAAAAAATGAAATTGTTTCTTTTCAGACAATATTGTATCATACTGAACTTCCATGTTTAGTAATTCCTATCATGAATGGACAAACGATAGAGAACTGCTCTTCGGTCCTAGAATTTGCAGCTTCGAATCCTGCAGCTGGCATGGATGTTCATAGCCATTCGGAATCAGCTTTAAGCAGTAGGTCCCGATCTCATTAGCCCTCATAAGCAAAACAATAGACTGTAGCACTCCAAACCAAGCTTATCATGAATGTTACTTGCAAATGGTCATTATTAATAATGACTTTGGTACTAATTTTACAGAAAGAACCATGAAAGACCAAATTGTTAAAGCCCAACTGGCATACATAGCCTTTTACACAATGCTACATTAGTAATATTCAGGTATTGTCCTGTTTGGTTATTATTTAAAACTTATATATAAAACAGGCTATGCCATCCCTATTTGACTTATTTGCATAGGCTGAATACGGCCTATGGTCCATAGTTTGCTAACACCTGCTCTAGACTACAGACTACAAACATTTAGTGCTTTTAACAGCATATATATTTAGCAACATTTAAAATTAATAAAAAAAAAATTATTTTTGATTTCAAACATAAAGAGACAACCAAATTTCCTAGATCTGGTCTTGTCAGATCTTTGATGATGATTTCATAGAAGTTAAAAACTCCAGAAAATCTTTTAGATATAAATAAACTGATTGTTTCAGTAAATTAAGTATTTAAACACTTATAATTAATTTATTCTGCATTTACCACTATAACAAGGATACTTGTACTGGTCAGATTTTAAAGTATTTTACCTGGTTTTAATGATGGTTCCAACAGTAAAGATGAACTGTTTTCAGATGGTAGCAAAGTCATTAGCGTAGGTAACATATACTTTGTTCCTTGGAGAAGCATAGAACCAATAGTTTGGAGTAAGATTTGATGAGATAGAAGTCCAACAACAAGACTACAAAATGGAACTCTAAACAAAAAGAAGTAGTTGCTTATAAATTTGTATACTCAAACTTTATGTCAATTGAAGTTTAAAACTCTACTTTATTGTTTAAATTAGAATACCAATGCTTTAAAATATTACACTAAAATAATTATATATAAGTGTTCCACAGTGAAACTGAAAAAAATACCTATTACTAGTAAGTAACTGAAATAAACAATGAATACAAATTAAGCATTTTACAATACTTTTGAACAAAATAATAGGAAAATAAATGGTATGAATTAAACAAAAAAAATCAATTCCTCAATATAAAAGATACTGGAAGTACATCTATTAAAAACAAACAGAAATTTCATATAAAACATTATTTCTGCTAATCACAATACTAAGTATATCTTACACACAAAAAAAAAAATAATAATAAATTAGAGCCTAGTTTTAAACAAATGAGTACAAAAAGAAAATGTATTAAACTCAATTGTAAAATATTTTCATTTTTGACACTAAAACAAATATTTTACTGCTGGTTATCAAATGTATATGTGACTGTGGCACTACTTTGATGGTCAAGCAAATAGAGAAGTAATACAAGGCAAGGATAATAAAAATAAGAAAATATATAACCAATGTGCATTTACAGGAAGGCTATAAAAGATAAATGGTAATAAATAAATAAATAAATAAAAAATCATTTATGGCAGTGCAAATGTCAGAGGAAATAAATTTTGGAGATCAGAAGTAAGAATGTTATAGCCAAAAGATGCATCAGGAGAGTTAAAGTGAACAGGGTCTGAACTTTCTTGGAAAACCCTACCAAAAGCTTTGAAGAATCCCTGAAATTACCAAGTAAGCCAATATCAAAGGGATTCTTGAAAACAAGGAACAAATCTATCCTATGCCCTAAATGGATAATATCCAAAGAGACGACTAGACGACTTGACGACAAGAAAGATACATAGAAAAGAGATGATGGTGATGATTAGCCGACTGATAAGACGACTTGACGACAAGAAAGATACATAGAAAAGAGATGATGGCGATGATTAGCCGATGAAACCTCATCAATAATTAGCAAACTTCATCTACTTTTATATCATAGCCTACATTCTACCATCCACTTCCTTACAGTTTGGTTTTTCCATAGAGTACTGAAAACTCTTTCACAGGCAGCATTACTGTATGGAAAAAGTAACATATTTGATTGCTGAATTGTGATCTTTTAGTTGTGCAAAAGTTTTATTATTTTCTGGAGTAATCCAAAGATATCCTAGAGTTATCAATTCCTTTCATTTCTTCGAAGCAACTCTGGGGAATCCAGAGTAGTTGGCATGTTTGAACTCAAGGGTGGCCACTCTAGTTGAAGTTTAAGGAAACTTACAGAAAGTGAAAATAAAATAAGGTAACAGGAAATGTAAAATCCCAAAATGCATTCACACAAAAAAATCATTAGCTTCCTTGGCTAGTAAATTTGAATACTACTTCTCTTTACAAGTTTAACATGTCAAAAATTGGATACAAATATAACACACAAAGCACAAGTATTCCTAACAATGAATTTTCATGTTAGTGATAATAATGAGTAAATATTGTTGATTTAAAGTTACTTATCTCTGTCTGCTTTAACTTGCCTTGTTTTGTTATATAATGAGTAATTTCTGAATGATTAATTAAAATCTTACTAAGTATGCTTAAATATTTTAAAAGATACAGCACACTGAATCAAGAGTCACTCTTAACACTGGATCATACCTTGAATAAGAGTCATCTCAAATCCTTTTAAACTATTTTGTTGCCATTACTCATCCCCTGGATGTAAAAAAGCTTACACCAGGTACAACAGACTATCACAATATGGTCTGTGGCTAAGGGTAATAAGCAGCTTCACTTGAACAAGTAACCAGAAGAGCTGAAGATTGACTAAGCCTCAAAAAGAGTGGGCCTTTTGTTTGATGAGTACTGCTAGGATGAAAAAAAAAAAAACTTTGCTCAAGTGAGCCCTTGTAATTCAGAAGCAAGGACCAAGCAGAAGACCCTCAGACTTGTGCCTGCCACCCCCCAGAGGTATCATTTGGAAACTTGGAAGGACATTGTGACCACAAACTTATTTTACAAGCCCCATCCCCCATTAATGAACACAGCAGATATTTGGCCAGCTCAAGCCTTGATCCCACAACCCTTTGGTATTGCTGCCTCTGCCAACTGAGCTCATTCTTTTTAATTTAAAAATGTTTGGTGAAATGTATTGGCAACTTTACAATAAAATCAAGGCCCATTGTAACTCCTTTTTCTTCTGCCCTGCAAGAACATTCACTATCAAAAGTACTTTTAAAAAAATGTATGAACACAATTGCCATATTATAAATGCATTTTTAGAGAAAAAGTCACTAAACTTAATAATTGCAATAAGGAAATAAAGCATTAGGAAAAAAAAATTCTGTAAATTCAAAATGTATGTCACTTGATATGCAACATTTCTATATATAGTTACTAAATAATTTTAAAGCATAGCCACCACAGATCTGGTAAGCTAAAACGTTAAGAAAAGTGACTACCCATCTTAAGGTGAGTATATTTTAAATAATTATATTAATTGACAGTCATGTCAGAAAATGCCTATATATAAACCAGAAAGTATTTTTTAAATACAAAAACAAAAGAGAAAAGTACACATTAAAATACAAATTTATATTGCATTGTTACCCCACCCCACCCCCAAGAGGAAAAAAAGTTGCAAGAAAACTTTTTTAAAATGAGCCTCACCTTATAATAGATGCATCATTATCTTCAGGATTTTGGTCTGGAGGAAAGAGTAAAAATGTGAAGGAGCGCTCATCATCTTCTATGCAAGTCGATCTCATAATAGTGCTACAGGCTTGCTGACAATCTAAAAGAAACACCTGAAAACAACAAATTTATGTAGAAATATTCTTTTTGGATAGTAAAATTTAGGAAATTTATCCCCACAATTTATTATATACATTGAATTTATAATAAATGTGTAAGTCCAACAAAAAAAAAACTGAAATAAAATGAAGTGTTTTATTTGGACAATAGGGCATTGTCGACGCGGACCAATAACACAAACAAAAAACGTAGACAATACCATTTGTCTTTAAACTTATTTTAATAATCATAATGCCAGCAGCAATGTGCGACCATCACTCGCAAATAGTTCTTCTTAATTTAAACTACAAAAAGTGTTGCCACAAAAAATACACTGCAACTAAATTATACTACAAAATAAAACATAGCACACGGAGCATAAAACATAACAGTACAAAATGTAACACATTGGGTTCGAGGATAAATAACAAAACAAAATACAAAACATTAAGAAATGATTCAAACAGGCATTATCCTTCAACTTTGGGGCAGATGAAAAGATCATTAGCATCCCAGTAATGACCTTCATCAACATTTGAACTTCTGAGTGTATTGTATAAAAGGGATTGTTTGAGGAAGCATGAGTATAACTTTTGGGAAAATTCAATGAGGAGATTGTTTTTCCCATCCAAGCCAGGTACCAAAGTTTAGACACTGGATAATCCCAAGGACAAAGATCAAGGAGGGGATTGGATGTAATTGCATGGACCAAGGTTTCCTAGTAAAAGAAGAAAATGTGGAAGAGGAGATTGAGTTGAACACTCCAGCAAATAAGATGGTATTTTCCCTGACATTGTATAGTGAGAGAATTGTCCCTCCCCCCATGAGTTAATTATGTAATTCTTTTAATTTAATTTTGTGTATAATAAAATGTTGAGTTTATTGTTGTAGAAAAAGGCTTTGAATAAAAATATACTTCAATAATAGTAGTTTGAAATATATCTTGCAAATGATACTTTATTGACTTCTCATAGTTTATTTTATTTGAATAAGGACCCAGTTTCCAACTCTGGATCTGCGGGGACAACACTAGAATTGAAAAGCTCTTGAATGAATGAAATCGCCTTTAGGGCAGCTCTTGGGGTATTCCCCAAGAGCAGGGCACTGCGACCAGAGGTCTATTGTACCTAAACCCAAGAAGAACAAAACACAACCCAAAAGAGCCTAAGAGAAAAGGCCACAAGCTGGGGAAAATCTCAGCAGACAACTGAAAGGGATGTCCTGCAGCTCCCATGGCTCAAGAAGGTGGCGACCAAGGTGCTCAAACCTAAGAGCCAAGAAATGCTCACAATCACACAAAATGTGGCGAGCAGTCTCATCCTCAAAACGACAGCCACAACACAAGGGATCAGAGCTAATCCCCATAATGTTGAGGTGCCTATTGAGGGCACAGTGACCAGTAAGAAGACCAACTGCCTTCCTCAGGCCAATGAAAAGCTCTTAAAAAATGTAAGTTACCCAATTATATGCTTTCAAAAATAAATAATGATGTCAAATTTTATTATTATTATTATTGCTTTGAACAAATCCTTTTAGCATATTATTTCAAACTTACTAGAGCAGCGGTGGTGAACCTTTTTAGAGAAGAGGATCAAATTTTGACCATTTGTTCATTTAATACTAGCTTATTAAGTCATGGCACTACATGAATAAAGGGGCAAGTGTGTGATAAAAAGAATAGAAATTATTTAGAAACACCAAAAATTTGTTAAAAAGAAAGTCTTTTTTGTTTGTTTGTTCCACTCCTTAAAAATTATAGAATTATCATTTATAGTATAGAATTATTCCTTCTTTGGTTTTGAAAAACATACTTGGCAACTTGAGTGTGGAAAATTTTTCAGTATATCAGTCACTTCAATAAGCCGCCAACAGTTTTGTTAATTTTAAAGATATTCAAGTGAAATTTCAAGATTAGTTGCCAAAATAGAGTTGATTATGATACTGTTGTAGTAGCAAAATATATTAATATTTCTGTTATTTCCCTAAATCCATTGGTGACGCATTTTATTAAAATCTGTGAGGAAATACATTAAAACTCATTATTAAAGTTTCAAATACTTCATAAAGTAGTCTAAAGTAGAAGTAGAAAATTGAAAAACCATACAGTAGAAAATTGAAAGAGGAAAAGCAGCAAATGGTCATATTCATTTTACCAAATACTCTGTATTGCATGCATGATTATATTACATGATAAAAACATTCATTCATGATTTTTATTTTATAAACTATTAGGAAGTAAACAAGAAAAAAAACATTCAGTGAAAATTCACCTGATGAGCTAGTTGTTTTAACCTTTCAGATTCTTGAACAGAACAGTCTCTGCGGGCAGCAACTTTGACTTCCCCAATATCGCCATAAAAATTATCTGAATCCACATGAAAACACATCATTAACTGTTTAACACTGTAGAGACTAACTAAACAGGCTCTTCGCAAGTTAAGGCACACAATATCCCATATATCAGAAGAAAAATATTTTCCAGCACTCATTACAGTATGTCTATAAGAAAAGAAACATTTATAAAGTTGTATGACATTAAAAAATATTCTTCTGTAATAAAAGTTATTTAAAGTATAACTATTATCAAAGAAAGTAAATATGAATTATAATGAAATAATATTTATATTATAGAGCCAAACTAGTAAATGGAATAACTACTTAGCATACAATGGAGAAATAAAGGTTCGTTTAGTGATATTGAGGTAAAAAAGCAAATTAATAAATTATATTCAATCAAAATTTCCTCTACGGACAGCAGTGTTAAGTCAAGAACAAATCAACTGGGGGGCACCAAGTTTTTACTTTCTTATGTGTATATAATGAGCAAAAGTATTTTAATTCAAATTACCTTAAACATGTAGACTTTGATATCCTATTCTTAAATATCTAGCCGTATTTCCATGTTTCACTACAGTGGTTTTATGTCAATTAAGGTATTTGAAAGAATCTCCTCTGACCCAAACATAAAATATCTTAGATCCTAAATATATATATGTAATATAGGAAAGGGAATAATTTGTAATATGGGAATATTATAATATAGGAAAAACAGACCTAGAAATAAGCCCCCCGAAAACAAAAAGGAATAAGGAAAAACCCTACAAGGACCCTAAGTGTGGGAAACAAACAACTCCAGCAAACAAACAAGATGTGAAACACCTATGAGCCATGAAGACGCAATTTTAATCCCCCTTTGACATTACAGAAGTCATAAAATCAAACTAGTTAATCCCCTTTGACACTATAGTCACATTACTTGTGGGCCGGGCCAGCCATCTGTACTCCACAAGATAGCATCCCACGCTATCAATTCCACTAGACTAAAAACAAAACAAAAAAGTGCAATGGTCAATGAAGAGCTCCAAGAAAGACCAAAACACACATCACACCAGCCACAAAAACACCCCCAAAACCCCATAGTGTAAGATTTTATATTTTCAGTAATGTGTACACATTCTCTATTCTGCCAGCACTTAGAATGGATCATCTTCGGTATCAAGCAGTCAGTTAAAAAAAAGAGACATTTCTCTCCCCAGCCGTATCTGATATGACAGTGCTTTGTGAAACCCAAACCAGCATATGCCTCATGTTCTGGATAGAAATAAAGATGAATTTGAAGGAAAGTCAAAGCCCCCACTGTTTATTTAGAGACTGATAAGAGAAATATCTTTAAAAACTTAATTCTAAACATTACAAATATTAAGTTAATAATTTTGATAACAGAATTCATGAGAACTACAGAAAAAAACCTTAGGAAATTGTTATCACTGATTTAGAAGCAACAGGAAAAGAAAACAAGACTTATAGCTTAAATATTTTTTTTCTCAATGCCTCAAGGTTATTTAATATGTTATTTAGATGTTAATATGTGTATTTAGAAAATATAAATATTTTATATAAACCTTACTTAATTTTAAGACACTCTAAAAAGGCATTAAAAGAAAAAAGTATATGCTACTTTTAACAATACTACATTAAAGAAGCAATTCTTAAAGTTCAGTTATAAATTAATCTCAGTTGGGATTAATTGGTTGGGCAGCTCTCTATAGCTACTGTAATGATATATAACTTCTGTTATAATATAGCAATTACTCTTATGTTAAAATCAGATATTTTTGATTGAGAGTACTTTTGATTAAGCTATTGGTTGAGATTAAACAAATTCCCAGATGAGACCAAAATTTGTTTTATATAAATATTCTAGAGAGTTCATAATAATGTTGAGGTGAATAAAATTTCATACCTAATACAAGCACATCCAAGTCTAGAAATTATTTCCATAGGCTGGGCAACACACTCAGTTAAAACTAAGAACAACTGCTGTATCATTAAATGAACACCAGACTTATCACATAACTTGGATGTGTCATCTGAAAATTCATAGAAGATCTTGCAATTTTCAATGGAATATAAAATAATAATAATATAATCGTTATTAAAGATTAGTTTAAATTAAAAATCAAAACATTACATGAATATGGGAATTAGAGCAGGCTTTTAGTAATATATAATTTAGTAAATACCACCATGCTATGGTACATTCAATAATATAATCACTGCAATGAACAAGAATAAACTATACTGTGTCAAAATATTTGTTGCTAATAATAATAGTAAACAGTAAACAGAAATTAATATCATTAATTTGCTTAAAGTTCAACAGAATTGTATAAAGAACAAACAGATAGATACAATAGATTTTAAGAATTAAAAAAAAAACTTTCTAGCAATTACAAAGTAACTAGAAATTAAAAGCAAAATATTAAAGCTTAGAAAGAGAGAATTTTTATGAACATTCTCTAACTTATATACAATTTAAAATTATAGCACAAACTTGAAAAAAAAAAACAAAAAAACCCACCAAAATAAAATAATATTGGTAAACGAAACAAAAAGAGAAACAAACTTAACAGCAGTGACCTAATTTCTAAATAAATGAAATTTATGAGCAAATGATTACCTGCAATGCTTTGTACGTAATCAACAATTAAATCAGTTGCTAATCCACAACACTGTTTAAAATTTGTGGCAAAATTCTCCCACCCTCGATAGATTTTGGTAGTTCTTCTCAACCAATTTTGAAGCATAGGTAACAAAAGATGATTCACACAATAAATTCCAAACTCTGGACCTATGAGACAAATTAAGACAAAAATTTAATACCATTTATAATTTTAAAAAATAGTAACTTAAATTTCATAAATGTAGTATTGATGGAATAATAAATAATTCAGACGATAGATATTTCAAAATTCTGCAATAACACATTAATTATAGAATAAGATTCAATGAATATCTTCAATTATTCTACTAGTCTAAATTAATACTATTAGCCACTGCAGTATCAGCATGGTTGCTTTTACCTTTATATTTTCCTCTACAAAATAACTCAACTGAAAATGACAGATGTATGAAAGATTACAATTACCTGCCATCATAAAATTATACTGTTAACCTTTAATTTGGCTAAGTCCGCTACACCGGACATGTATATTTATAACTACTATATAACATAATTGTCAGTGTTCACCACAGCAGACATTATCTCAAAAATGGAAAATATTTTTTTTTTTTGTTTATTTTACAGAGATCCTAATGTCTATACAGACATGGGAAAATAACAGAAATTAAAATTAAAAAATATTTGAAAAAACATCTTGTCAAATTAAGGGTTAAGGAGTAGAAGGAGCTCTGCCCCAAAAAGCCACTTAAATTCTCAATACTTGACCCTAAAACATTATTAAAAGATGTGAATACTTCAAATGTAACAGAAGTTATTGCTATGCAGTGAACAAAATCAAAACATATATACATAAAAAGCAGACTCAATATTTATAAACATTTCTTAGATTTATATTAATTTGCATCTAGACAATTTGATACATATAATTCATATTTAAAGCACAGGATATAATACCATTAATACATAAAAAGATCTGAAATTTTACTGAAGAATTGATAAATAAGGCAGAAACTCAAACACATAAACTTGAAAAGTTATCAAAAACTTGGAAAATAAAAAGAAAGGTAAATATTTGCAGCCAATTCATAAATTTTTATTATTTGCACCTAAACAATTAGACACATTCAATTCATATTTTAAACACAGGATAACTTACTGTTAAAGTATAAATAGAAATTGCACTTGATCATGCAGGTTGTTTTCAATCATTTATAATTTCATTTTTTAAATTTACTGCAAATTCACAGTTTTAGTATAACATGGTAGTATATCATGAGCAGTTATTATTGTCTACATCTAGTCACTGAAACCATTCTTATTCAATTTGGAGAGTATAAATATTGTCAATTTTGGTGACACATAGCTATGTATTTTTCTCTACAGATATTTATTTTGAATATTAAGTGACATTTATTTACTATGCTTTCTATAACTTTAAAAATAAGTATTCAAAGAAGAAGAAATGTCCCAAATGCTTTTACCTGGAACATCTTTCAAACTTCTTAACATATTGAATAATGATTCCATAGTATGAGACTGATAGCGTTTGGGGCAAGTTGCTAATGCACCTGCTAATCCTTCAATTAAGAGAAACCATACATGAATAATGCCAGTGTGTTTATCTAGAGAACAAAGTGTAAGTGGAATTTCTAGAGTTGTCTGAGCATTATTAATCTGCAATTAAAGTTAAAAATAAAACACAAATTAAAAATGAAAGAACATTTTCATTATTTAATTACAGAATAAATGTAAAATTGAAAAAAAATTTCACTCACTGTACATTAAAAAACTACCATAGAAAAAGTTATTTTTCAAGTTAAAAGTTAGACATCTAAATATTTTAACAATGAATTTTAGTTTAACTTTCAGCAACAGAATTAAACAAAAATTATCTGAAAGAAGAAAAACTGAAGTTTGAACAAAATATGGCAATTATCACTCAAATTTTGAAATATTATTTTAGCTGAAATATTTTCACTTGAATGTCACTAGAGAGAAATGGGAACATCATCAAAATAGACTTTAAATAAATATGTCTTTTGTCAAAATATCTTTAAATACTTAAAAACCACAAACAGACCAACAATTTTATAGAATTTTGATACTTTTTATTTTAAAAAAAATATTAAGATGGTCAGTACTTCTTTGCAATTAATAGTAAGTCTATAAAATTATCAATTTCGAATTTAATCTACAATATAAAAGGTAATAATAGTTTAAGTGCTGCTATTTTAAGGTACAAAATGTTAAATTACAAAAACAACTTTACCTCATTATCTAAACTTCCTGTATGATTAAATTCTTTTGATTCTGTAGACAATGCCTCTGGGTCATCAAAATAAACAATTTGCATACCTGGTATGATAGGGTCGACTAAACATGGCTCTGAATACAACTGTATCCTATATTACAACACATTAAAAACTCAAATCAAAAATATAATTTAAGATACATTAAAAAAAAAGAATAAAATATATTGCAAAAATAAAGATTTTACAAATCCACCGAAAACAAATACAGTTAATTTATGCTTTTTGCAAATGAACATCTTTAACTTTACTAAGTATACGATTTAGAGATAAATATAAAACATTAAACAATCAATACCTGTTTGCAGAATTGAATACTGGACAAGTTGGTATAGTATACATGGAAGACAAGATAGCAGAACATTTCTCTAAATACTTTAAGGCCGCTAAACACATATCTAAAGGTATTCCATGGCAATTAAATTTATCAATATGAATATCTGGAGGTGAATCCTGCATTTCAGCTAAAATCAAAATCCAATCATAAGTTTCTTACATAAATCCTATATTGTCATGCATAAAAAATTATTTAATATTAGTAACATGTCCAACATTTGATCCACTGAACACAAAATGTTTAAACAAATACATTTTAAGATGAATCATACAGGGTGACCAAGAAAAGTGTCCCCTACTTTAAAATTAAATAACATGAAAACAAATATAGATAGAAAAATGCCACAAACAGTATGTTGATTGGGAAGGCTGATAGAATTTTATACAGAAGTTTGAAAATATAGTTACAAAAGTTGTCAACAGAAGGCCCTGTAATCAAACTTCCTACAAATTAGGCTCAAAAACGCAGAACTCCATTAAAAGCTCCATTCATGACATGAATTCATGGGCAAAAAACAATATGGAAAGTAAAAAACATAAAAAAATTGCTGCTCAATTCAGACATAAATGCTTCAGAACTGTGTGTACCACTGTGAGTCATTGTCACACCAATTCATTTAACCATTGACATATGAAAAGGATTGCATACACTGAAAAAAGCAGGTGTAAAGATGTATTCAATTGAACATGTCTTATTGGTACTGGAATTACACAGCTTAGAATACAGTGTCACAGCCACAAGACACAGTTTTCAAAGATTTAATATTGCAAAAAGACCCATTGCAGAAACCCTTCACAGGGTCTTTGACAAATTCAAACAGACAGATAGCATGGCAGATGATCTTGTTGGACATGTTGGTTCCAGGCCAATAATTGTTACTCCGGAAAATGTCACCACAGTTTCTACAATTGTTTAGCATCAACTCAGGAAATCAGAAGAATTGCAGCAGACTAGTTTAAAGCATTCCAGCACACATACAATACTGCAAAGTAGCCTATACATGTTCCCCTACAAAATTCAGAGTCACTAGGCCAAACCTGTATTAGCTGTGCCCAAATGGCTTGACTTTGTAAATCAAATGCTCAATATGATTGATAATGATGGCTTTGATGTTGACTGTACTTTGTTTTACTGATGAAGTACATTTCCATACATAACATGTATATTTCTACACAAATCAAATGAAGAAAATTTTCAACACTTAACTGTCATTCTCCAGACAACTTGATCCTTTTGTTAAACTCATTTTATGAATTAAATCATCTTAAATCTTAAGGTCTAAAAATCTAGATTCCAAACACTAAGTGATCTCAGTTCCCAGCAATGCTGGTATGAATTTACTGCAAACTAATAATTACAAGAAAGTTTATGAATAGTCATACTACTAAGGTTTATAAGAAAAAAGTATAGAAATTAAAGATACAACACATTTCCATTCAGAAATTTTTTTCCCCTTAAAATGCCTATCTTGTATGTCTTGCCTTGCATATTGTGTGATTACTTGAACAAGTTAAAATTATTTCAAGTAGAACAGTGGTTTTCAACCATTTAGTCTTGCAGAACCCTTAAAATTATGTGATTTTGTGGCACAACCCTATGTCTTTCTTTAAAAGTAAATAAGTAAAATGCAAATTACATTATATAGGTGCAGGTAGTAATAATGAAAATAAGGAGAAGTGATACAGCTGAATTTAAATTTTATTTACCTAAAATACAGCATAACTTGTACTAATGGTGTGACTAACTTTTACATTGTTACAAGTAGTGAATTTGCTTGTGTTTTTTTACACAAACAATTGAAATCTCTACAGAAGTAATTTACAGGTGTATTGAGTATTATGCATTAAGTGAGTTCCAATATTCTATATTTGTTGTCCCACAGCAAATTTTTACCAAATCATTCCCCAAAAAAATAAGAGTAAAAAATTAAAAAGTAGAAAAACTTCCCTCAAACAGAAAAAAAAAATAGGAATGTTAAGGATTTATTTATGTAAATACAGGATCATATGCACTGAAAATCAAATAAATAGTAAGCAAACTATCTTACCAGGTCCTTTTACATGTTTTAGCAGACATAACAGACAATCAACAGCAGCATATGCAAAAACAAACATGTTATCAGTTCCAAGAAAGGCTTCAAAAACATCCAAAACAACTCTTAAATGATGAACATGTTCTTTATCGATGCCACACTCAATGATATCAGAAGTAGTGTTAGGAATTCTGACAGCACGTAATGCTCCAAAAAGAGGCCTCCATCCAGATCGAATTTCTGTAGTGCATCCTTCCACAAACTCACAGATTGAACTTACTATCTATTTTCAAAAGAAAAAAGGCTAATTTTTAAAATTTTTACAAATCAAAGTAATATTTCATCCAAAAACTTATAAACACACTCAATTGTAGGAAAAATTACTGGCAAAGAAAATTTAATATTGTAGCTATGAGAATTTTCAAAGTTATTTTTCTCAATTCATTAAAATGTTATTAAAATATACTTAGATGATACAAATCATTTTTAAGAACTTTCAAATATTAATGATAAACTTAGGACCATGGCAATATATTATGATCAAAGGAAGTGCACCTTAAAAGGACAACATAAACAGTGAAATTAAAACATTTATCGGGCAGGATTTCGAAAATTTATATTACTCAAAAGAAATCTACCACACAGCGTTGGATAAGCATATAAATTAAAAACATCTTTTAAGGTTAATAATTTATGAACATTTATTTAATCTATTACATGAGCAATTGAGTTTAAAAAATATCACAAATATTTAGGAAAATAAAAGAGTTAAAAAAAATTTAAACTGTGCAAGTGCCTAGTTGAAAACACCAACTTTCATTTATTCTTCTTCTAGTTTGTAAACCACTACAAATAATATTTATTCTTTCTTTATCAGCCTGATAGCCATCACGACAGTCCTACTTGTCTCTGAAACTAGCCTGTGTTCCTCACCAATGAGATAGCTTCTCTGATGATTTCACCTGCCTCTGCAACAAACCTATTTTTCTGTCTGCCTCCCTCCACAATAAACCAATATCAGTCCCCCCCCCATTGGCTCTGCTTCACTCTGTATTTCCAAAAGCTTATTGGTTGACCCTACATGTTTCCTCAGCTATAAGGAAACATGTCTGCAATAACTCTGTCTACCATTGCAACTAACCTATGTCCCCTCTTGCATTTTCACTGACCCTGCCTGCCTCCTCGGAAAGCCTGTATTCCCGTCAT
Source organism: Pardosa pseudoannulata (assembly GCA_032207245.1). Lineage (NCBI taxonomy): Eukaryota > Metazoa > Arthropoda > Arachnida > Araneae > Lycosidae > Pardosa > Pardosa pseudoannulata. Next base: position 24,013,784 of record CM063501.1, read on the forward strand.
CAGCACCCTCCTGACAGCCTTTCTACCAACCTTTGACAACTAGTCAGTGTTCTCAGTTACTCCCCTGCCAGATAACCTCCATACTGCCTACCTCCATAACAAGACAGTGTGCCCACCTGCCTCCTTAACAGACTGATAGCTTTCTCAAGGGTCGTTGTAGGAGCTACAAAGAAGCTCAATTGTAAGCCATTATATAGTTAGTTTTATTATAAAATATATTAATTAAAGCACAAAATGCTTAATAGTATTGCAAAGCCATTAAAAAACAAACTTACTTGTTCTTGTATGTCAGTATCACATAATTCCAGACATAAAAGATTTTCAAAGGGCTTGAAAAGAGCTTCATTAAAATGAAAATGTGGAAGCTCTGAATTTGAAGACAACAAAGCACTAACAATGTCATGTATAGTTGTTACACCTTTTTTCGAAATCAGATGATCTTTATGACAAGCTGCCTTTGGAATGAAACAATAAAATAAGAGATCATTTAGGAAAAAACAGATACATAAAAGATTTTAAATACTTTATTTTTATACACTACATGTTTAAGTTTACTTTTAATGATAATGTCAGGTTTTAAAATAATTTTCTAACTAAAAGCACAGTCCATTAATACATTTTAGTTTAGTTAATATATCTTGTTTAAGGGGACATGCTATCCCAAATTAGATCAAAATTTAAAATTTTCTTTGTTTTTCCATGTAAGTGTCACTAAAAAAATTTAATTTAAATATATTTTAAAATCTGAAAACCAATACTTGAGCAGAATACTTCAACAGATCTAAAAATTGGCGCAAACAAATTAATATTAAAAAAGATTATAATTTTTCAAAATCACTTAAAAGAATTTAAATTTAATTAAATGAACTGTTCAAACCAACTTTGCTTAGTTAAATATGCTTTAAATTGGTTTACAAATTACAAAACTCGATTCTAATATTTACATAAAATAAAAAATAAAATTCAAAAGGTTATCATGTCCTCTTAAAATTTTAGACATATTCTAGACATGCATTATGTAAAAAGCAATAGCTAAAAAAAGGTCACTAACTTCTACAAAATGAGGGGCTACAACACTCCATGCTCTCATAACATGTATCAATGGTCTGCCCCCTCGTGCACATCGTAACATTACATCTCCCAAATGGTATAAAAGCAGATTACTACCATGAGTGCTTGTAGAAGTAAATTTGGTATAGTTGTGGGTAAAAAGCTGAACTTGACTGGCAGCACACAATTCCACAAGAAAACTTATGAGTGCAGAGAGATTTAACCTACTTGCTGCTTCTTCAAATAACCTAGAACGCAAATATACAATAATCAGGACCCTATAACTGGCAGGGCCCATGGAGTACTGCGGGACCCAAAAATTTGTTATCATTAATGACCCTTAAACAATGTAGATAAGGATGATAGAGCTAAAATATCATTTATACCATATTAAATTATAATCATTATATAAAATATAAATTATTTTTTTAATCAATTCCTGAACTATTAGTATGTTTTCTGCTAATTCAAAAAATCTAATCAAAATTTAAGATTGGTATTTCATAAAGACAATGTCTCATTTTCTAATATTGTTTGCAAAAAGAATATATGCATATGAAATGTTTTAGCGAGTTAAAGTATAGATAAAATGCACACAAATTAATTTCATTCTCTCAATGGCTTATATACACATATGCAATCTAAAGAAATTTGATATTAACATTTTATAATGTAATATTATTCTGCTTTGTTGTTTCTGTATGAAATAATAAGGCAAGTTCTACCAATGTGTAGGTCACCTTAAATTCTTATTTTTATTTACAGTTCTATACATAAAAAAGAACTATAATAATCACACTAAAAAGTCATTGCTTTACATTGTAGTACAATTTAGTACAATATTTTATCCAACAATGTACTATGGAATATAGCTAAGATAAACACTGATACATGCACATTATGCATCTGTCTGAATTTAAATAAACATGTTTAAAATAATTTTTAAAGATCTAAATTTACTTTAAATAAATGCATAATTTATATTACTTTGTTTTTTGGGGTGCACTTTACTTAGATTATGTGGTTTTATAGTGGTTTCAGTTTATAAAAACTGGAACAGGGGCTTAAAAATTGTTCTTTTTTAAGACTAAAAATTAATTATTGAGCTCTAACAGAAATACTTATAACAATTTCATGAGTGTCAGAGGTTTAACTTCTCAGATACTAAAATGATGCATAACTGAAGATTTACATCCCATTAATGAAAAAAACTATCATTATAATGGTTACAAATTCATCAGAACTGTGATAAAACATTGAATGAATGTAAAAAACTTTAAAACGAGAAACATATAAGCAGTGCTTTAATATATGTAAAAAGAGGGAAAAAATCTTTTAAAACAGGGAAAATAATTACTAACAAATAAGAAGATATATAAGTTTACACAAAATTATTAAATAATAAAATACTATTACAACATAACTACAGTTATTTCTATGAAAGAGAAAAAAATAAGTATAACTAGTACTTGTGTGTATACAAGATAAGTGCTAAGTACTAAACTGTACTATTAAAAATAATTAAAAAATAACTACAGTTCTATGAAGAAAAAACTAATAAAACAACTAGCACTTTTATGTATGCAAGATAAGTGCTGTTGAGGTTCAAATTAGGTGGCGTTTTTGTCATATTCCACAAGAAAAAGAAAAAGAAATTTCTGTGTGTGAGAGAAGTGGCACCCGTGTGAGATGGTGTCCTAAACTGTAACAGTAAATTACATTCAACTTCGTAAAGTGAAAGAATTTTCTAAACTGTGTGAGTTAATGATTTCTGATCAAATATTTAGCTCTCTTCCTCACGATTTAAAAAGTCATAAAGTATTAAACAAGGATAATCCTTTTTTACACCTCAGGAGTTAGGCAGGGAGTGTGATTTATTTTTAGCTTCTAAAACAGAACTAAAAATGAGTGTAGTTCATTTTCTAGACCGGTAGTTAATAATAATCAAACGAGATTTCGAAAGGGCAATTTTGAGAATCGTAATAATAGAAATATTTCTAAAGTGTTTTTATCGAATGCTAACTCAAAGTGTATCATGTGTCATAATAATCACTCAATATTTAAGTGTCAGGATTTCCAAAAACTGTCTGTCAGTGATAGAGTAGGATTTGTAAAAGCTTATAATTTATGTTTCAAGTGCCTTTCACCAACTTGTAGTGTTAAAAAATGTTACGCGCAAAACTGCTTTTGTAAAAAACCACACAAGTGCTATTAAACTGAAGTGTAATTAGAAAAAAAAATTTAGCTTGATATACAGGTAATGAAATAGACAGCAGTAGTTGGAAACACAGAAGATTGAATCATAATCATTTGACCAGTCTAATAAAAAAGATTGCTCTTTTTTATTAGTATGAAAATGAAAACTTAAGCTTTGGCATAGTACAACTTTTAAGCATTTTCTATGTACTTATGACCTATAGGAACCGCATTACAGTGCTACTTTACCTGTCTACCTGTTGAGACAGTGCTTCAATAGCTTCAAGCAACTGATGATCTTTGATAACTCCAGATGAATGAGCAAATCCTCTATTTCTCTTGACTATTTCACTTACATCTAGCTTCTGGGGAAGTGATGAACCAGGCATTGATGATAATTCACTGTAGTCATTACTAATGGAAGCACACACACACACAAAACAAAAATTTTAGAAAGTACCAACATTTAACTCAAAAATGCAAAAACAAAATAATTCAAAATTATCTACAAACACAAATGCAAGAGTGTTTATACCTTGAAGTTTCATACATTAAGGAAGATTCATAGTTTTCAGCTTGATTAACAGAGTGAATTACAGGACGAGATAATATAGACTGAATATTTCCATGTCCACTAAAATAAGTGTTTTCTAACTGCAGAACAAACAAGCAACACCTAAATATAATCAAAATAAAATTTATCAGAATATAAAACATTGAATAAATACATTTTACAAAAAAAGTATTTTTATTGTTTTAAACAAATTTCATTTATTCAAAAACTTAGTGGTATTTGAATATGAACACCAGATATATTCCATAAATACAAAAATACAGCAATATTAATATTCTCGTTGCTTAAAATGTTATCAATACTAAATGTTCGCCATTAGTCCCAAATCTTATCTGATTATCACATGGGAAAGCAGGGCAATAGCCAGAGACCCTTTGAAGAAAAGGGAGGGGGGCAATTATATTATATATATATATATATATATATATATATGTAGAGAGAGAGAGAGAGAGAGATAAAATAACTTAATATAAGTTCCACATAATTTAAAAATACTGTAGAAAAATGTAGCCAAGTTGATATATGCAGACTTACAAAAACGTCTTTTATTTAGAACACCAGATAACACACAAATCCTTGTAAGGAAAAAGAACACAAACACAGGAAATATTTGATGATATATTACATCGCATTCTCAAAGTAAAAAGCCTCGAAATCTGCATGCTAGGCCTTTTATTAAGTTTTGGATGGGGAATGGCTCCAAGAATGATGTCATTCCGGTAACTAACCACTTCACTTTAATTACTTCTAGTTTATCCTAAAATGTAGTACGTCACAATGCACAGTAAAAAATTAACAGGTCAGCGATTCTAAATTTAAGGTGCCAGGAAATGAGTGTTTGCCACCATATTTAAGAAAAATGTGTTTTAGAATTTTATTATTAGATATATATATGTGTATGTGTGTGAGTGTATGAGGTGCAGATCTTGAGAAGAAACAATAAGAAAGGCATCCATTCCAGATTATAAATTTTATTTGAATTCATATGCCCCATTAACCATTTTGCTTTCAAACAAGAGAATCAATCCAGCAGAATATCACCAGCCCACAAGATTTAAATGTTTAAGCTTGGAATTTTGTGAGCTTTGCCTTTAAATAATGTAATTTTATCCCCATATTCTTATGTTTCACAAAGAGTTGGCTCTCATTTTATTAATTCTCTTAATTTCTAACTTTAAAATTCCAAATTTGACATGCGTATTGATGGTCAAAAAGCTATGTCAGACACTTTTTTAAATAAAAATACTTAGGATTTTGTTGCATAAATAAAATTCTATTTAGTTTAGTTTTCACTTGGTATTAATGGTATTAAAAAAAGTACAAACAATCACCAGTTTACTCTCCAGCATTTTTTGTGACTTTTTTATATGCATATATGTATAAAATTGTATTAATATGTATAAAAATATAACAGAATGGTAAAATTATAGCCAAACAACTAGATGGAGTAAAATCAACAAGAAAAATTAATACATTTGTCAAGAGGATAAGTCCCCCCAAAACCTAGTCAGTGTTTCATGATTATATTGAGTATTAATTTTAGACAAAACATATGTCATTATATATAAATTGTCCATACAGCTTATAATACCCTCTCTTTTAAAGGGATTATTCTTTGCTGCTGTTTTTAAAATTTTGCAAGTAAACATTAAGTAAAAGCAAACTTGTGATACACACTTAGTGATTGCAATAGTATGGAATTGATAAAGTTTTTCCCCTTTTTTTATTGCATCCATTACAACATCACACAAATAAACAGAAGAAAATATAAAACTGGAAGTGCCATCTTACTGAAATACATATTTCCAACAATCAGGACTATGACTTCCTAGCTCAAGTCCCCTACTAAGAATGACATCCATGCTCAAAACATGAGACTCATGCAAGCGTAAACTTCTTCCACGTCCAGGTAATAAAGATCGTTTAATTTGAGGCCTGTATTCTTTTTTAGGTGCAGTTTGAGGAAAAAGTTCATCTTCTGACAATGGACAAGAAGCTATTGCCAACTGTGCAAAAACTGCACTGCAACTGGCTTGTAGACCTGTAAATGTCATAACATTAAATATTTATATTTATACTACAACTGACAATCCAATAAATACCTATATATTTAAAACTTTATTGATCCAATAGAGAAAGTCAGATAAGTATAGTAAGGTCAGAGGAATTGATATAATTAGAGTCCTCTTTATAACAAGAAATAAAATTTTTAAAAATTTACAAAACAAAAAAATAAAATAAATATTGAAAAAATTAAATTAAAATATAATAAAATATTATTATAGTTTTACCTAAGGTATTGCATAATTTTGCTGCTCTTTGCAAGCCATCTAAGCTTTCTGCAATAGCATCTTTAGTTTTTCTATGTTCTTCTTTAGCACCCTCAGTTCCAAGAAGAAATCCTATAGTACTAGATATTCCACAGGAGTTAGTTCCATTCAATAAAACAGATAAAACTTCCAATACTGTTTCCCAACAACAAGTTAGAATTCTTCGACTAAATTTTCTTCCTACAAAGATATGAAATTTTAGAAATCTCAATTCTTTCATGAAATTTTCATTCACTTCATTAGACTATAAGAGTAACAACTGCTAAGTTTACCATTATTAATTTCCAATTACATATAACTAAATTATACATAATAACCTTAAGGTTTGGTTTGGTTTTGAAGCGCTACGGTCTACTTTTTGTAACATGAGGGCTAATGAGACCGGGACCTACTGCTTAAAGCTGATTCCGAACGGCTACAAACATCCATGCCATAGTGGGATTCGAATCCACAAACCCCGGTTCCAAAGGCCAGCACCCTAACCATTCGGCCATCACTCGGCTAATAATATTAAGGATTTAAAAAGTTTTTTGTGTTATGTATATAACACATCATCAATTAATGAATGTTAAATTTTGAAAGCAAAAGTATGCTTCAATTTTTTAAAATAAAATTCTGATTAATGTTTAAAAAATGCTAATGATAAAACTATAAATTTTGCATTAATATTGACTATAAAATTATGAAATTCCCTTTATACAGTATATAAAACATTGGATTTGAAACAATTCATTTATTTATCACGTTTTTATTAACCTTTATTCAACTAATTATAAAAAAAAACTTTAGAAATCCACAATATAAATTTTATTTATCTTAAATTGCTGCATTATAATTATTAAATTTATTATAAAACTTACTTTAGTAAACATTAAATATTTATTATTTATTTATGAAGTGGTGCAAACAGACATCCTATTTTTAGGGTTGAAATTCCTATGAAATTTTTTTATTTTGTATGCGATTTTGTTGATAATATGATGATAGTATACGACCTATATTTAAAAGAATTTTTTTTTGTTAATCATAATGAAAAATAAATATCAATCACAAATTACTGACGAAAATCTCCTTGGTATTAAGGATACTTCAAGGGTCTGCCCATCATCCAAATTTTTCTAAATGTCTAATTAATTTAATATTTTCTGCTCATTCTTTTAAATTCTTATTCCTAAAGTTGTTTTATTATTTTCAAAATTGTTTTATTATTTTCAAAATTGTTTTACTATTTTTTTAAATAAATGTTTATTATTTTTTCAACTTTTTATGACTTAAACTTTCTTCTCGTAATGTAATAGCCTAAATTATCTGTCCGTCTATCCTCGAATTTATGAAGCGGTTGGACGTGGTATGGATAGAGCATCCACATTGGACTTTTAATGAGTTAGGGTTAGCAAAATTCAAAGCGAGTAAAGTTTATTTTTCCCTAAACTATAGATCCGATTCTAAAATTAATTGGTACGAATAAGCATCATATCACAGCGAAAAATACTGTCACATTTAAAACGTTCGAAATTCACCTCATCCCCCTTTTTGAGCATTTAATGCCATTAAATCAAGCCCTATTTTAGGAGCAGGCTATTAAATTTATCAATTTATCACATAATAAATAGGTAAAAAGTAACAATTTTTTCTAGCAATATGATGTCATTCCTTTAACTATCTCATTTAATCATTTATTTTTGATTATTTAAATATCTTCTGCATGATTTCCATACGTTTTATCACTAACCTTAGATATTAAGTAAATAATTTTCTTTTATATTTGACTTAAATAATAGATTAGGTACATAAGTGATAATTTTAATCAATTATTTTTGTAGAACGATAATTCTCAGCCAAAAAACAAACCATTTTTTTACCTGCCTCATAGGGTACCTTTACAATTCTAAAAAATTTAAATTTTACTGATCCTGTCATATGATGGGCTTTATGTTAGTATATTAATATTAACTATAAAAAAAATTACCTGCTTCAACATTTGGAGAGTTGTGGGTATTAACTATAGCTCTTTCAAGCCTTCTATAATCTGCTAACTGTTGAGCACCAGGTAAAGTATTTCCTAAACCATCTACATCTGAAATATTTTTATTCCACCAATCATCAATACCAAAGAGCAAACCTGTTTCCACAATGAAAAAAAAGGGAAGGCCAAATAAAGCAAAGCAAAATAAAAAGATTAATAAAGCATGCAGTGCAAAACAAAATATTAATTTGAGAGTAGGGTTAAAAAAATAAATAAATAAGGAAGAAATTAAAAATAATGAAAACATGCTAAAAAAAACTTAAATGAAAACTTATCAGGTACAACAAGTTCACAAAACCTATATTCTAAAGCAATTTTGACAATGAAACAAATTAGTATGGATTCTTTAATTCAACAGACTGAAAGTAAAAATGTACTATAATTGCAAACAATTACTAATCACCCATAAAAAATTCTTTCATTTTTATGTACACAAAAAGTTTAGCACAATATTGCCACATAGATAGTCATAGAGAAGATAGAAACTCAAACATCTGGAATGCAAAGCAATTTAGCGCTCAACTCTTGGATGACAAAATGGATAACTAACATACTGAGCTACTAGCTCTTTTATACTATAGTGAAATATCATAGAACACTATTCAAGTGATATAGAGAATGTTATAGTAACTTTTAGAACTAACAGAAAACATAATTAAATTTCAATTAAAATTATGAAATAATTATGAAGGATTTCAATGCAAGTCCTCCCACACAAAACCCAAAGCATTAGCCACTTCACTAAGGCCTTGATAGAAATGTGTTTTAATCAGCAATATCATGCCTAAGAAAGAAGCACAGATTTAAGAAATTTCCCATATTTATTTAAATTCTTCTGTCAATTTCATTCCCCAAAATTTTATTTAAAAGTATTGATCAATCCAGAACTAAACAGTACATAGGTTTTTTTCCCCTCGTTTTTCCCATCAGAATATAGTCAAATTGACATTAAATTGTTCATATACTTAAAAAAAGAAAAATACAACTAAAGTATGAGAAAGTTCAAATAACTCTACATTACTCCATTAATCAATCAGATACAATTCTTTTAAAAAGGTTTCATAAATAACAGTAATGCAAACAATACTCTATGAATTCACTATACTATGTTATACTAATATATATATATATATATATATATATATATATATATATGCACATACATATATATATTTATTTATCAAGAATTACGAGCAAATGATATACATAAATCAATGTGTTATGATTTAAAATACATATATTTTAAAAAGTATTAACTGCAGCTTGCAAATTGTGCCAAAATGCAAATGATAAACCAAAATAAAATCCAGCAGACCATAAAAACAAAAAGAAAAATAACAAGTGAAGGAAAATAATACAGAAATTTGTGTGCTAGTATAAGATGTTTTAAAGAAGATAATGAACTAAGTATAAAAATATATATTGCATGCATTTCATGCAGTTAAGTGAATTATATAAGCTGTGCAAAATATTAATTATGCTTAAGTGTGAGAATTTAAAGCATCTACTTAAAGTAAATAAAGAAATAATATAGAAATAAGTACAAACACTCTGAAGATTGAGAGTGTTAAAAAAAACTTTACATTATTCCATTAAACTATCAAGATGATTTTACTAAAATGTTCCTATAAATGGTGGTAGTTCAAATATTATTCATTGAGTTGTGAGTTTAATATAATTAAAAAATTGTCAAAACAAAAGAGCAATCAATATACATAAATATTTTGTAATTTATAGTAATTTGTTTGAAAAATATTCACTGCATCTTGAAGACTGTACCAAAAGCAAGTGATAAAACCTAAATTAAATCTAGTAGGCTATCAAAACACAAAGCATAATTTCTGGTAAAAGAAAATGATATAGTAATTTAAATGCTATTTATAAAACAGTTTGATGTTGAATCTTTTAACTAGCTGAGAATTTAAAAACATAACATGTCAAAAAAGATAATATTTCATTTTATATATTAAATTTGAATCATATAAAATATATAGAAAATTGATTAACCATGTTTAAAAGTGTGAAATTTAAATCTGTCAGGGTACAACGTAACGTTTTTTTAATAAAATTTATTTATTTTATAAGAAAAATAGCAAGATGATCATAAATTTGTATTAGAAATTCTATTAAATCAGAAAAACAAAATACATAATAATTCCTTTAATAACGATTACCTGAAAGTAAATTTACAAGAGCATAGTTTTCAATTGATATAGGTTTATAACCCGCTTCTTCAAGCAAGTTAATAGCTAACACCTGCTGATACAACTCAGCAAGCCAAGTTGCTGAAAGGTAGACAAGTACACCACTACCATGAACTTCTTCAATAAATTGTTGCTGAAACAAAGTGCAAAATGTTACAAAATAATAATGATACTAAATAATAAATTCATAAAATTTATTCTTACAAGTTTTAAGCAATTTTAAGATCTTAAAGATTTGTTAAGCACAGAATTAAATAACATGTAAAATCACTTCCTGTTATTTCTAGATAGATTATAAATAATGATATTCTAGATAAATTATAAACAAAAAATACAACAAAATAATTTTTTGGCCAAAGTATCTATTCAGAGCAGTAAAATGCAATTCAATAAATATCCCACTAGCAAAACTAGTTGACAGGTTACAAGCTGGCAATTTCTCCAAGTTCATTTATATTAAAAATTTTGCTTTAAAGTTAATATATATTTTAGGTAATGGATTTAGAAAATGGGTTTCTACTTCAGATGATGGTGGTTCAGTGGACACAATTTTAGCATTTTTAAACAAAACTTTAATGGACAGTACACAGTAGATTGTTAGGCCACCACCTTCAAACACACAACAGAAACTTACAATCTCAAGTAAGTACATGCTTACAACTCTTTCTACCTTGGAACGGGCATTGGTACCCTCTAGAACCCAAAGCAATTATTCAACAATGGATGTATTTCCTTGTTGAATAATTGCTTGTATTTCCTTGTTGAATAATCCACTTGTAATGCATTTCCTTTTTCATTCATAGATTAAAAGAAACAATAGGCTTTCACCCTTATTATAAGCTAGCTTAAAACTACTGATAACATAAATAGTTACCACATCTACAAGATTAATAATATAGTACATTAATTACACAAAAATATAAAGCTTTTTCATTAAAACATGATAGTTCAACAACAAATTCAAAAGGGGCTGTATAAAACATATACAAAAGAATATAAGTTCAAAACTGTTTAAAACTTTCAAAACTGTTTTTAAATCTTCTACTTTTATTACTTCATTTCTGAAACTTATATCAGCCTATTTAATTTCTACATGTGTTTACTTTTCATTTACAGAATTTTTATAAACAAAGGTTTTGGTTTATTTTATAACTTAAAGCTATTTTTGAACCAGCTTACAAATCTATAATTGGAAACAGCCACATAAAACATTTTATTCTCAAAATACTACAGACAAAAATTAATTTTTATGGGATGATATAAAATAAAATATACAATTTTTCTAATAAATTTAAAGAAAAAAATTATTAAATTGCCTTTTAACAAACTATATCATAAAATTATCATAAAAATATCATAAAAATAAGGCAAATAACATAAATCAAAACCTAGCATAATTCACAATGCTTTATACTGCTACAAAAAAGAAGTATTACAAAATAAATAAAACTTACTTCTGTTAGTGGGATAGGACTTGCTGAATCTTTATAATAATTACTTCGTATCAATTTTAAGTTCAACAACAGTGCTGAATATAAAGCTAAATATATTCCATCAGCATTTAATATAGTGATATGTGACATAACATTCTCTGAATCACCATTGGTCTCTTTTATAGTTTGTTGAGTCTGCCAAAGACCTAAAAATGAAGAAACTCTAGTAAAAAGGAGAAAATTGAAATCTGAACATAAAATATTTCAATGAAAATTATTTTTTAGTTAAAAATAGAGTAGTTTTGGAAGATTTTGTAACTTATTATTATTTACTTTATAATAAAGAAACAAAAGTTTGATACATACATAGAAGAAAATCATATGAAAATAGATATACACTGTAAAGACAAAAATTAATAAAATATAATTATTTAAATCTTGATAAGAGAATCAATGTGTTTAGGAAATAGATATAGCTGAAGATTTTTTCCCCCAAGATGATTCATTCATTGCTATAAATCTTTTTCGGTGATAGGGCACGAACATATACAAAATTTTGCATTTCTATATTATTCTAATAAACATGTTTTGAGAATTAAAAAATGCACATGACAAGAAACATTGTTAGGGATAGAAAAACTTTTTAACTGTCAATTTTTATTATAAATTGCATTATTCATGACACAAGCTGGCTACATAAATGTTTTAGGTTTTGTTTGGAGTGCTATAGTCACTTTCTTGCAATATAGGTTAATTAGACCAAAACCTAAAGGGGTCAAAATGACCTCGTCTGCCATTCTAGTAATATATACCAATATTTCAAAAACTAACAAATCTAGAATTCTAAAATTTTTATTTTATAAATAAATGTTATCTACTTAGGAAAAATAAAAAAATATCAAAATGATTTCTTCTAAACAATAGTAATCTACTGGCAAAAGTGTTCAGGGATAAAAAATGACCCCTACCACCATTCTACAGTTAATTTTTTATAAAAATTACATTATTTCAACATGTTTCTACAAGCACATGAAAATAGCTCTGCAGATACCTATGGGCACAAGATGGAGAACCTTGATATAAAGAATACTAAAAACATACTTTCACAATATTTTGAAGAAAATTCTTGGAGGGCTTGATCAGCTTCAATAGAACTGCGAATAGCTAATAAATCAGGCAAAAAAGATTGAAGAATTTTTATGAAACGTCTTGCATTTTGTCTTTCTTGTTGAGCAAACTCGAACCTTGCAAGACACAACTTTTCTATCCTCTCTCTTTCTTCTTTACCAGCATCTTCTTTTCCTAACAAAGTTCGTGGAACTTTTTTCAGTCTTTCCAGATGATCAGACAGTTGATCATTATCAACCTAAAATGAAATAACTAATTGTAACGTAAAGGTTCCCAAAATACAATGATAACTAAAAATAAATTTAAAAAGAAAAAAAAATTACATTTTACATAAATTTGACTATATTTTTTTAAGGCAAATAATTTTATTCAAAAAGAATGAAAATCATTCAAATTAGTAAATAAAAAATACTGATAATAATGAAATTACATGATATAAATATTTACATAATTACAAATAAACAGTAAAAATTAATGTCTAGAGTTACAGCATTGCAATAATTACAGAAACCAAACAACTGATGGGGTATTTAATATTATGATCTCAGCACAAATAAAGAATTGTAAAAGCATCTCACTTTTCTTATTCCAAATTTGAGTTTATGACTAATTATTGGTAACAAGGTAAAGTCTAAAAATTCATCTAATAGTAAGTTGTTTTTACTCTTGTGAAGACCCATAATCTACATACTCCCTTAAATCAAAGCTATGAAGCAAAAAATTCTCTGGGTCACAATGCATTTTGGTTTGGTTTTGGAGTGCTACGGTCTACTTTTTGTAACACGAGAGCTAATGAGACCGGGACTACTGCTTAAAGCCAAATCCGAAAGGCTACGAACATCCATGCCATAGTGGGATTTGAACCCATGAACTCCGGTTCCGAAGGCCAGCATCCTAACCAAGTCACAATGTATATACATACATTTATATATAGCAAACATCCTCTCACCAAAGGGATGATCAAAATTGAGGGGTTCCTTCAGTGTGGCATCACAAACAACTTACACCCCACAAAGTAGGTGGTATGTTGTGAGATAGCAACCTCCTAGCAAGGAGTTTTAGATCCATACATTTATTTTGACCTCTACATGTTATGGAAGATAAAACATCTAAAAGATTTTGAAAATGACAGTTTAGTACACTAGCTAGCCACATATTAATTACTAAATTATCTCAAAGTATCCATAAATCAGATTCTGAACAGATAAAATAACTTCCAGTAAATTATGTTATTTATTTTGGTCCATTTCTAAAAATGAACTGTCAGTTTAAACCCTAAGCAGATGCGTAGCTGTATCAAAGGTGAACATATAAAAGATAAAACCTCTATTAGTAATAAAAACTGAAATCCTTTCCTGTACTAAAAGAAAGGGGTTGAAAAGCCAAAGATTTTTAATAAACTAAATATTCTCTAAGAAATACATTCAACAAGAATGTAAGGAAAAACCCTTTAAAAGGAAGTTTTAATGATACATAAAACAGATGCAAACTGAAAGTGAGATGTAAAAAGGAAAAGTGGCTTACTAATCTAAAAATTTTGCAAAATCAATGAAAATTAGAAATAGTTGATTGAGAATATTGAAATGAAATAAAAAGGGTGTAAAATTGTCCAACATGAAATAAAATTTGATACAAATATATTCATCTTTATCTACACATTTTTTAATACTAGTAATATTATACATTTTAAGATAAAATAAAAATTTCACATTTCAATTACTAATTGTGGTTTTCTAATGTTTTTTGTATAAATTTTTAAATTTGTTAAAGATAACAATCTGTATCAAATCTAAAGTAATTTTATGCTATGAATTCTCCCTTTTGAGTTCAGATAAATTAATAAAAATACATGAATATTTAAAAAATAGCTAAAATTGAAAACTACATGTAGCATGAAAATATTATCAATTACTAAAAAGGTTAATACTAACACAATCCTCATTTAATTCTTCAAATATATCTTCACTAGAATTAGATGATATGTAATTTAAGGCCTCTTCTGCACTTTCTGTTACTGGTGAAACAATGTCTTCAATTTTTTCTTGAATTATAACATTATTATTTTCTGCTATTTCTAATTCAAGATTTAAATTATTTGGAGTATCTGAATTGTGTGCAGTTTCAAAATCAGTATTTATATTTTCTTGGGGCTGATTCTGAGACTCTTGTTTGCTTTCTAATAAAACATTAGAATCAATATTTATATCTTCCGTTTCTTTGATATCTTCTTTACATTTATCCATGTCCATATTCACTGGTTCATCTTTAATTTCAGAGTTACCTGATTCCTTTTCAAATACAGAATTATCATCAGTTAATTCCTCTGCATTATTTTCGGGTAATTCTTTAATATCACAAGCAACTTCATCTTCAGGGTCGTTTAAACTAACATTATCAGCTGAATTTTCAGTTGATGCTTCAGTTGAAGCAGATGTATCATTCCTCTGACTTTTTAATAATTCTTGTTTTTCTTTAGTGACCAGTAGAGATCTTAATTTTGTTTTTAGCCACCTTTCAGATTTTGCACCTGAAAGAAAAAAAAATAGCATTTTAATCAAAATAAAAATAGCATTTTAATTAAACTGCATGATAAAGAAAAGCAATGAATATAAAGAAATTATATAATTTACAATGAAGTATTTTATACAGTATAAAATACATATATATAACTTATAAAATACGTATAAAGTATTTTATTATAAAGTTTTTATTCAAGTCAATTATATAAACAATGGTGAAGAAATGCAGTTCTCTGGTGTGTTTAAAGAATATTTAACAGGGGTTTCTGCAGGTCAAAAAAAACTTCCAGTAAATTTTAGTTTTTATGTCAAAATGTATATAAAAATAAGTGTTATTGAACAACATTTTGAAAGTTGGAGGGGATAAAATCCCATTGATAAAAATAATAAAATATAAAAATACTTTAAAGGTGTGAAAGTAAACTAAACATGCTAAACACATTCAAAAGAATTATATTTTATTGTAGTAAAAAAATTTGAAGCCAGGGTTCGCACTGTTTTTCTAGAACAAAAATTAAGGACTTTCTAAGAACCAAAGTAACATTTTATAAGGACCTACTTGAAATACATGGCAAAATGACATAAACCCTATTTCCTGAGGAACATATTTTAATTATTATGATCCAGACAAGGAAAGTTCAATAAATGCCCTGCAATATTTCAGAATTAAGTTTTTAAAAATGTGTGTGAATGTGTGAGTGTGTGTGTGTATATATATATATATATATATATATATATATATATATATATATATATATATATATATATATATATATATATATATATATATATATATATATATATATACTAGCTGATTATACCTGACGTTAGCTGGGAAAGAAGAAAGTTTTAGACTTTTCTATTACATTGAATGCAAGAAAAATTAAACCTCCATAAGTAACTGAAATATCTACAAACTCCCCATCCTCTATTCTTCATTTAATTAACATCTGCAGGACTTTTAGCTATTACGAAAGGGCAGCTGGCTTCATGCTTTAAACCTTTTCAGTACACAAAAGATTATTTATTGGTCAAATAATAACTAAAAAAAACTCTCCCATAAGAAAACTGATAGGAAATCTCGTGACAACGGTGAATCACATTGATGAAGAAATTTATCACATTCAAGTTTAAAAATTAAGGAGTTTTTAAGGACCTTTGAGAAAAATTAAGGAGTTTTAAGGGCCCTTAAAAATGGAAGCTAAAATTAAGGACTTTTTAAGGACTTTTAAGGATTGTGGGGACCCTGAAAAAAGATTCTTTTTAATTACCTAAATTCTTTAAAAAAAATAAAAGCATTCAATTCTTTCCATTTACAAATATGAAAAATATGCTCCCTTGAACACTGTCTGTACCTTTCATCAGACTCAAGGATAGTAGCGTACCTTTCACAATTTTAAATTTAAATTGTTGCTACTCAGTCTAACACACTATGATATTCATCCCTAAGCACTTTTCTCCCTCTTTAAAATAGTAAAATACCCATCCCTTTATCAGTACCTTCTTGCATTGAGTTGCCAAAGTATTTTATCACATTTCAGCCTGTTATTTTAAGATTTGGAGTTTAGCAGACCACATCACAGCAGTTATGGAATTATGAAAGAGTAAAAGAGAACATGATGCATTTTCTCTAAAGTAAAAAGAAAAGAATAAAGAGAACTTCATAATTTTTTTTCTTTTTAAGCCTGGAGATAGTGTAAAATCCCCAGAACTCTGGTATTTTCCTGGAGCACAAACACACATGCCAACATTCAGGCACTTGTGTACGGAGTAACAGCGTGGTTTGAAATTTTAACATGCTAATTACAGATTATACATAAGTACATATCTTATCAGTTTCTAAATTAAAATTAAATTTAAAGTATTTACACAATAGTAAATTGTAAAAGGTAAATTAAAATTTATGTATTAAAAATTTATAAGTAGCTTTTTTAACTTTAACAACTTATTTTTCAGAAACATTTTTCTCATAGCGACACTGACCTTAATTAAAATGTTTACATTTTTCTACATTAGGGATTTTAGAGTTTGTCTACTCAAATTTGACCTAAATTCAGTTTGGTTTTTTCGCACAGTACTGAAAACTTAACATGCATCATTACTGCATGAAAAGAGTAATATTCAGCATTAATTTTTTGCAATAGTTTGTATTTAATTGCTGAATTTTAATCTTTTAGCTGTTCAAAAGTTTTGTTATTTTTCCACAATGTAAATTCCTGAAAACTGGCAAATTTATTAAATTTCATTTTTTAGAATAATATTTCTCTTATAAACCCAGTAAAAAACTTTATGCTTAAAATTTTTTTTTTTTTTTAATAATTTCAAATTTTAATTTTGCTATGTGTTAATATCAACAGATATCCAAAACTTTATATCAGACATCCAGCAACATTCAAAATAATGGCCACCATTTGCATGATATTAATGAACATATTTGTGCTATCTAGGTTAGTATAGTTTTTTTTTTTTTTTATAATTTCAATATAAATAACTAAAATACTATTAAAAATTAAACAACTCAATATGTTTTAAGTTTATAAAATTATAAATGGTCATCAAAAATGAAAGTATTAATAAAATGAAGTATCCAATTAAAAATCACTAAAAATTTTCTTACCTTTATAATCTGAACTTTCCAAAGTTCTAAACTGGGAATTGATACAAGTAACCAGTTCTTCTTTCATTTTTTCACCTCCATAAATTTCTTCTAAACTTTTCAGTAGTGCTAAGACACAGCTGACACTAGCATAAACTATACTTTTATCAGAACTATGACAGCATTCTCCAAGAGCATCAATTGTTCTAAAAATTTAAAGTAAATTAAAACAATAAAAAATGTGATATTAGTCAATAGTAGATTAAATAGATTATAAAAGAGAGAAAAATAATCATTTAAGGAGACAGATAGCCACTCTTTTAGCAATGTGTAGAAATTTTTTTTTAATTTTCTACTGTATTTTTAATTATTAATCTAACTCACACAATATAAGATTTCATCTGATTATATCCACAATTATTTTGCCTCTCAAAGACACACAACTAATGTCTAACAATGTATAGTAAATACAAGGTATCACCAATAAGTCTGGTAAATGATGAAAAGTCTTACATTGAACAGGCATCATAGAAATTGTTTACAAATACAGTAAACTCCACTTAATGTGATCAGTTTGGGACACCCTGATTTTGATAACAATAGCTGATTGATAACAATAAACGATATACAAAATTAGATAAATTTACCTCCTCCCTTTAATTCACACATACTAAATTTCAAAATAAAATGAAAAAACTCCTATATTTATGTACTTATATTATCTTTTAAAACATAAGAATTGTATACATAATTAAAAAAAATCAATTGTTGACTGTCTACAATTTTTTCTACAAAGCTTATTTATAAATTGTTCATAATCATAATGTTTTTTAAAGTCATCGGAGCGGTGTTGTAATCTGTTTCGACACTTTTAATGCAATTCAGAGGCTGAGAAATGTTTAACTGCACTGCAGCATTGCTTTGACTCATTCTTGGTAACCTGTCATAACGATTTAAAACTTCAGTCTTTTGTTTTAATGTTAAATCATTTTGCCTTCTGGCTTCCATATCAACAAACTGCATGTAAGCGAGTAAGGCATGAAATGTGAATACACTTTTTCTCAGTTCCAATAAGAATGTGTTGCCTCCTGCTTAACTGACAACCCTTGACCATCAGCAGAGTGTGTGTATTTCTGAAAAATTCCAGGAATGGGTAAATCCCCACTCTTTGGTCATTCTCCATTTCCCTAGGTGGAAGAGGGAGAATTCTTAGAAATTCAAACAAAAAGAATTGTTTTCTTTTGAATACATTGTAAATATTACTTTCCCAGGTAAAATGAGGTTCGAAAACTGATAACATTAACCAATGTAACGATAACATAAAGCGATAATTTTAACATACAAATGAATAGAGAAAATCAGGACCAAGTGATTTCGATAACAATAAGCGATTGATAACATTAACTGCGATCACATTAACCAGAGTCCACTGTACTTTGAAATAGACCTCATGGTTAACTATGCACTCCCGAAATGTGTACAAATTGTCAAAAGCTCTTAAACTTTCCCATGCTATAAATCTCAGTTTCTGTGTTACAGCAACTTGAATATATATAATATCTGCAAATCTTCAGCACTTTAAGTTTAGGAAAAAGAAAGCCAAGAGGTGATAGGTTTGAGGTATATGGTAGATGTGACAGTTCAGTATGTAATGTTAAACTAGGAGCCTCTTTAAAAGCATATCAACTTCAAATCAACTCTATGCTCCATGAATTGTAGTGATTATAATAATGGTATACCAAGATGGATATTTCCTGCTGTTTTGCAATTTTGTAAAACCTTGCATTTGCAAACATAAAATACTGATATTTTTAGTATTGACTATAATTGTTTTAATCATTATTTTAAAAGGGTGCAACTTATTAGGTTTTTTTGTTTTTGGTTTGGTAGGTCTACTTTTTGCAACACAAGGGCTAACGAGACCGGGACCTACTGCTTAAAGCCGATTCCAAATGGCTATGGACATCCATGCCATAGTGGGATTCGAACCCACAAACTCTGGTTCCGAAGGCTAGCACCCTAACCATTTGGCCATCGTTCGGCTAACTTATTAGGAAAATATGAAAAACTCATTATTTAAACATTACCTTATCAAAAATGCTGTTTTACAAAAATATATATTTATTTAAAAGAAAGATTGAACTTGTGTAAATATTAGATTCTAAAACATGCTGAAACAGTTTGTTCTTAAGGTTAGAAAAACTTAAAAATTAAACCTAAAATAGAAAGTACCAATTAACTTATATTTACAAATTAATTTTTTCCGATAATGAATTCAGTATAATATGTAAAACTGTATCAGTTTTACATTTAATATAGCTGGCTGTAAAGACATTAGTTTGAAAGGTTTTGGAGTGCTACAGTCTACTTTTTGCAACATGAGGGCTAATGAGACCAGGACCTACTGCTTAAAGCCAATTCCGAACAGCTACAAACATCCATGCCATATTGGGATTCGAACCCACAAACTCCAGTTCCAAAGTCCAGCACCCTAACCGTTCGGCCATCGTTTGGCTTAGTTTGAAAGGACTCCAACTCATTAACAGATAATGGAACATTTACTTTTATGTCACAACCAAAGAACAGGACATGCTACTAACTACAGAACTGTTCAGTGAATTGAAAAATTTTGCCAACTTTTTTGGGCAATGGGCATAGTGAAATAAAAAATATTTTAAAGTTTTACCTAATTATAATGACTTTAAAAAATGATATTAAAAAAAAGCTTACAAAATAAATAAGTTTATTGTAAATTTCCACAAAAGCATTGAAAATAGAAGAAGTTGTTGCATGCAGAGGAATTTATTGAAGATGATGTTAATCTCAGAAAAGAAAGCTTCAAGAAATTACAATTAGTAATTTTTAAAAATGCCACAGAAAATAATACAAAAGTAATAAAAACATAGATTTATTCAAAACTGTTAGACATACTAAGTCGAAGATGGACTTTAAAGAAAATATTTAGAGAGAGTATATTGCTCACTATTACAATTATAGTACAATCAACCAGCATGGATGTATAAAGAGCATTTTAAGTGCAGATAATTTGTGTCTAAAAATATGTTCAAGACTTGATAACAATTAAATAGATGCTTTTACTTTTTTTTATGATCACATTTTAAAAATATGCAGTTAATAAAATTAGATTTTTTTTCTATTAATAGATATTATAAAATAGGCTATACAAGATTTTTATGTGATATTTAATCTCTTTAATAATACTATGTTTTGTCCCTTTATTTTATTGTAATACTATTAATAAATTTCCTATATATTTTTTGTAATATTATAAATTATTAATTTGCTGTTCTTCAGTTATAGTTTATTTTTTGTTATATACAACTAATAAATATGGCAAAGAAATAATTGTATTTTGGTACCTTTTTAGAAAAATTTCTGAAATAAATATTAAACCTTTGCACTCCGTTGTCAGAAGTATAGCGTCACTTAAAATATAAACTTTAAATCCACCAGAGTGCAAAGGGTTAACTCTAATATTTGAGCATGATGCATAAAATATACTGAATACCAATAATACTTCTTTGGTCCAGTAGCGCAACCATTAATGATGTACCACGAAAACACACAAACACATTAAATAATAAATTAATCAAGACTCACAGATGCCCAAAAACCTACACTACTGTTAATTGAATATTACAGAGCAGAAGTAAGGTGTCCCTCATAATTGTGTTGTTCCCAGTTTTGAATTGAGTTGTCCTTCACCCTATTTATTAGTACTGCCTTGAATGCATTGATAAATATAAGCAACAGAAGATTAAAAAATCAGCTTTTGTAAACATGACTTAACATTTCAAACTAAATATTTATAAAAACAAAAGGGCAGAAATAAATTTAAGAAATTTACATTCCTATACACAATTGCTAGAGTGTTCCAGACCTGTTTCTTGTAAAAGATAATTTTTTAACACTCATTGAAAAAAATTAAATGTAAATTTTTTTAAAGAACCAAATTCTTAAAAGGAGAAAAAGAAAACAGCAAAACCTATAATTTACATTGATTGAAAATTAAATATATATGCTTCCTAAAAATAAATTCAACAAATATACAAACATTTTAATGAGATCCAAATCCAGAGATATCCAGTCTTTATCACTGGTAGCATGAAGAGGAGGTGCAGCTAATTCCAGAAGTAATTCTGGCTTTGAAAACAACTGCATAAGGATTATGTTAGTAGGTTAGTAACTGAACGGAAATGTATTAGTTGTGAAAATTACAAAAGACTGAAAAACATAATGTATTAATATAAAGGAAGACATAGAAAACAAACCTATACTGTGGTTAACATAATTAATGATATTGCTAATCAACTTTCAATGATTAAAGATACATACAAACAATCACAATTTAAAACATAATTAAAAAAATTTTCAAACATTACTAAATTAGTAATAACATGAACATATTCTATTTTTTAATATATATATTATGAAGAATTCTTCTGCTCAAAAGTTTCTACAGGTCAAGTCTCAGTACTCAAATGTTCATGATTTGGTTTGGTTTGGAGCGCTACGGTCTACTTTTTGCAACACGAGGGCTAATGATACCAAGACCTACTGCTTAACACTGTAGCGGACAGTGGTTTGGCAGTGAAACCACCTGTTAAACATTTTTTTTTTTTAAGAAATATGAATAGTTTTTTATGTTTTTGACATTTAAAACTTACAATAAATGATAGCATTTATATTTTCTTTTGAAATATATGTATTTAAACTTGCTGTACGTGGAAGTTAGTAATTCGATTTTTTTTTTCACTCATGACCCCAAACAAAAATATCTATTCAAACAACACTTATAAATTGTTCAACTATTTATTTATTATACTTTTTAAGAACACTTATTTATTGTTCTTCCAATATAATTAAAATTTTAAAAAGTATTATGTTCAAGCTGTACAAGCGGATGGGTTTGTCAGTTAATCCCCCCCCCTAAATCCCTCTTACAGTATCCTCTAATGGAAACTTCTGTAAGGATTGTAAAGAAAAATTTTAATACATTTTGCATTTATAAGGTTCATAGGTAATATTTATAAACTAATTTCATTGAATTCCAAAGAGTTTATGTAGATGACCTTTAAAGGGTTAAAGCCGATTCCAAACGACTACAAACATTCATGCCAATGTGGGATTCAGTACTCAAATGTAAAGTTGCCTATATGAGGAGCTTAGTGAGACCAAGATCTACTGCTTAAAGTCAACTCCATATAACTAAATATTCATACTAACAGTGGGATTCAAACCCATGGGATTATGGGAAAAGCAACATTATATCTGACTAGTCAATATCAATCTAGTTATCTACAAAAATTATAATTTACTTGAGGAGAAAATCTATTCTCCATATGACAGATCAAAGTCTGAAGAAAGGAAATCCCACAGGATCTCACAGGAAGATTCCGCAAAAGAACTTCCTGGGCCAAGCCCTCTAGTTCTGGAGTAGCGAATAATAGTATTGCATCAAACTATGAACATTAAGTTGGCTTGACATTTACAGAGAAAGGAAATAAAATCAGTTTTAGCTTTCAAAGAAATCTATAATAATAAAATATCGGTAGAAACTAAATTTTTTTTAAAGATTATCTTAAAAGACTGCAGTGTTCAAATTTCTTGCAAAAGATATGTAAGATCAGCTCAAGCATTTTTGAAACATTATGAAACTACCTTAATTAAAAATCAATGTACCTCTTTCACAGCTTTCAGAGCTTCTAGTCTATGTTGAACTGATGGATACAATAGCATTCTATGAAACAAAGATTCCAAAACAGGTCTAAGAGACCCTACACTTCCAACTAAACGAACCAATTCTATTGCAATGCTAGAAGAAAAAAGATCTTTTATTGTAAAATTTAAAATTAAATTTTTTGACAGAAAAATAAATATATAATATAAAAAAATATAGATAAAAATATAGTCCACTGTAAAACATTTGAGTCATTCAATCCAGTTCTCAACAGAAAAGAAACACACACATGCTGTATAAATGCATACAACACAAAAATTAATGTATAACTATACATGCAATACGTGGAAATACAGCAAATATATGTTGCACATGAATTAATAAGAGGTCAACCAATATGAAAGAACACTAAATAATAGAGTAACATCTACTTCCCTCAGAATTAAATTTTTAAACAAGCAAATATTACAGATTAATTTTAGGATTATTTTCCATTTCTTATTTAAATCACTTTCCAATAAAATTAGAGATTTGCATTAAATTAATGCAAATCTCTAATGAAATTAATGAAAATAAAACTGTAATAAAAATTAAAGATTTAATATTCTAGGATTTGATATATAAATATTATGAATATACATACAGAAAATTAAGTGATTAATAAATTTAACCCATAATAGTAATATCAATACTTTAGTGAAAAACTACAAAGTACACTTTGTTTGTTAACAAGGTCATATATTATGAAAAATATGATCTGTTACTTGAGTATATATAATTTCAAATTTACTATGAAGACATAATTATGGAACAATTATAAAGAAAATAACATATTTTCATGGTTTTATTTCATAAATTTGAAGAAAAAAAAGTTATTTTATACAAGTATAAAAGTTATAAGCATTTTTCTATCTAGATTAAACTTTTGAAAAAGAAAAGTTAAATATTTATATAAGCATATTTAAAAAAACTAAAAAAACTTTTACCTATATATAGTTTTTGCTTCCATACTATGGCAAGAAGGAGCAGCTCCTATACACCCTGATCCCCTGCCAATCTCACTCCCTTCACAGTTTTTTTGCGATGATATGATAGTTTTATCAGTCTTTGGTGAACCCAGAAAGGCAATCAACAATGGGCATAATTCCTGCCTGCAATGACGACCAAATAACATAAATCTAAATTTATTCACTGCAGTTCAACACTTTGAAAATTTTCATACAAAATAACTATATTTACAGAGTATAACATGCAGTCTTCAAAAATTTAAGGCAAAAACTTAAGATGTGTGCATGTAATCTTATTGTTTACTAGTTGCAACTACCCGGCTTTGCCCGGGTTTAAAATAAGGTTTTCTGTAGAAGCATACAAAACGATTTATTTGCATGCAATAAAAGGGTACATTTATCTTAAAGCAATGTGATAGACAATATTTTTGGCAGTTCTATTTGGAGTATGTACACAAAAAGATTTTCTTCTTTGCCCACTCTGGAGCAGGTCACATACAACTGCCCATGTGAAAAGTATGGTGTCTGCAAGTCTATACCAGCAATCCCACAAGACTAGCCCTGTGACTTGTTGATTGTCATGGCAAAGCACAGTTTCAAATGGAACTGTATTCTCTTAAATTGTATAGTGTTGTTTGAGGGAATGATAGGTATTCTTGGAATGAAGACATTCTCACCCTTACCACACTCTGTGAGTACTGTAGCTTGCATCAGCTTTTTCACAATTAAACTTTTGCCATTGCACTACCTGGGTGCATCAATATTTTGGATCAGCATTATTGGAGCACCAACTTTCAGAATCAAGTTGTGGACTTTGCAAATCAGGATTGTGTTTGTGTACCAAATTTTATGTTATTTGGTTGTCTGTATCTTGAGTTATAAGGGAACAGACAAACAAACAACAAATGTGCCATATATAGAGAGATACATCCTCATCATCTCATCATCACCACAAAAACATACAATATCAATCTCAATGACCAACTTGCATGATTTCCTTTTTTTATCATCACACGGCTCAGAACAGGCACAAAAAGCACTACTTTTAGCTGGAGGAGGCCAGAGTGAGGTTGGGATGGAACAAAACCTGTTTAAGAACCTTCCCCCCATATAATTTTGTGTATGTGTACCAAATTTCACCTCATTTGGTTGTCTGTATCTTAATTATAAGGAAACAGACAACAAATGTGTCATATATAGAAAGATTTATTTTTAGCAGTTGGTAAAAGAAGTCTTCAGTTTCAGCGCTGATGGTCATCTCAATGTAGCTAAAACCTTCCCAGTGACCTCATATAACTAATAAGCAGTATGAAGAATTTTTTTAAGAATGCAGATGTCAGAAAAATTATATTAAAAAAAATCTTGAGGGTTGATTTATTTTGTTCCTAAAGCAATGAGTTTACAATCTAAAAAGTCATTTAAATGTGGGACTCTAGGTGTGCTCTTTACACAAAAAAAAAAAAAAAAAAAAAAAAAAAAATTGCCATTTTTTTTCTTGTGAAGAACATGATGCATGTTAAACTAAGTAATTATGGTTGTTGAACTGTATTGAAAACTTTCAAGGCCTTTAAAAAAGTGAGAACAAACAGATACTTAAAGTTATTAAAATACTCAAAACTAAAGAAAAAACATTGTGTAATACCATTTGAATTTAAAAATTATACATAGTTTCAAGAAAAAATTAATATTTTAAAAATATATTTATACATCAACCATAATTTTATAGTGGTATGTTAGCTATAAAATATCATTGCAAACAACTGATTTGAGCAAAATTTTAAAATAAATAATGAAATAATATATCATCAATATTATTATTATTATTATTATATAAAATTAGAACACTAGGAACATTCATAGATAAGGAAAATGAACCTTGAATTTTTTAAAAAGATACATCTAAAATCATACCATAAAAAATTTATAAAAGTGATATTTTGATAAATGTCAACTTTTATGTTCTTCAGAACAGACAAAATAGACTGAAGTAATAGTGGTGCTCCAGCTTTCTTGTTTGTACTGCAATTATAAATAAACATTAGTAGGCATTAATAAAACTTCAAAATATGCTTACAAAACACTAAATTAAAAAAAAATCAAATAGCCTTAAAGTTTACCTGTTACCAGTTTTCAGTTTCTCACAAGTAAAATGCAATATTGGGTAAAGTTCCTCAGAAACACTCTCAAGTAAATTATAACCTAAAATAAGTATTTGTAAAAACACAATACACTAAATAAATGATAAAAATATATCTTACAAATGCAAAAAATGTAGTTACCTAATAACATTTAAATAAGCACTTATTACTGAAAAATTACTAATTAAAAATTAAAATTTATGTATTTGTTAACATTTAAAAATACATAAATGCTAAACCTTAAAACTTTAAATTTCTCAAACTTAACTTCTAAATAATAAAAAGAACACTTTAAATAAAATGGTAAATATTTCACAAAAATATTAAATTTATCTTCTTATGCTTCTTATTAAAAGAAAGCATTTTAATACTTTTAAAATTCAGAAGTAAATCATCCAAGTACTTAAAGGTTTTAAAAGGAAAATAACATTGATTTTTAACATGTTATAACATAAAGAGATAAAAGCCTTACTGTCATCATCGGAGTCATCAGTTTCTTCCTATTTAAGAAAAAGTATTTTGAAATTAGGTTAGCAAAATAGAAAAATATTAGAGTGACAGTTATAAAATAATATTTTTGCACTCATTTCATTTAAGTATTTAAAGAAATAATCCTTCATTAAAAATTAACACAATGCTAATGTTTAACACAAAATCTATAATCATTGGAAAATTCTTATTCCACTTTAATATCAGCAATACACTGATTAAATCAACATAACTATCTTGTGTGTGTGTGCGTGTGTGTACACAGAATGTATCTAAAATGCTGCAATAAACTTAAATGATAGGATTCATCAAGACAAACAAAAACTCAAGTGAAACATGAGTTCACAAATAGCATTTACTAAACTCCTCGGCACAACAACCCCTAGAGGGCCAGGGCCTATGGTGCCAATCTCCCTTTTCTAGACCAAGATCCCTGGGGTGCAAAACATATGTTCCGGTTAGGTGGTCAGCCTTACGCGGTACCCCCAGTGTTTAGTTCCCAAGCATGCTTGGTCCTCAGTTTCTCTACCCACTCAAGGGATGAAGGCTAAGTCAACCTTGCCCAGCCCGGAGATCAAACCTCGGACCTGTGGACAAATAGCATTTAATGAGTAACAATCCCAAAGATGTGCTCACAAATGTACAAAGTGAAATAAGAAGAAAATGCTCCAGGTGAACAACAGGGAGAACATTTATCACATAGAATGAGTTCAAAACAGTTTGTGATGACCATGATAAAATTAACTGTCACAACAGCTGTTGAAGTGCCAGTTGCAGACATTATTGCATATAGTACAGAGACTAGCAGACATGAAGGTGTCAGGAGTTTCCTACATTTCTGTTGAAGCAGTCCCAATCCTTCCAATCTTTTGGTATATCCAATAGCATCTAAAAAATCAGAAATTTCATCTGTCATCAGAAGAACAAATATAAGAGATCAAGCAACAGAGTCACCATATCTGATCCATCTTGACAGATAAATACTAATGAAGTTGTTACATATGTCCAGAACAAAATGATGATGCCAACTACATACTCATTAATTCTTTGCACTTACGCTTTGCTTGCAAGAGCAGTTTGACTGGCCTCTTTAGGTCCAATTCTGATGAGGTGGGACATATGCATATATTAGTTCTTGTTCACAAGCTTCTTTGGTCTTCTACGGTTTTTGTTATCTCTTTTTGCATTGAATAATACAATATAGAAGTGTGTTTTACGCTGACCCATCCGAAGACATACAGCAGCAACTATGATGACTGTGCCGCAACAGTGACCCATAAATGGCTACCAAACCACCGCTGAACTACGAGAGGCGCCTCATGGTCCAATTTTAATGTGGTTCAACCCGGTAATAGGCAAACACTACAGAGGTAAGCTCGTAACTACCAGGAAGAACGCTAGGAAAATATCACTCAGGTACCCTGGGATTGTGAACACTGTACACATCTAAAAGAGGTGTGCTGCCCTTGGGGGATAATACAATATAGAAGAAAAACATACTTCATACTACTAGCTCCTTCTGCAAAAAAACAACATGGGGATTTAGCTGTTTTTATCACTTTCACAATTTTCACCCATTAAACATGAGCCTTGATGAGCCCTATCATTCCTCTAAGTTTGTTGAAGAAATTTGGATATACCTTGTATGTACATTATATATACATACATATATATATATATACATACATATATATATATATATATATAATGTCTTTAATTAGAATAATTTATAGTTATATTAATTGTTATATTATAGTTATATTAACTGTTATATTATAGTTATATTAATTATTATATTAATTGTTCAGCTTATGTGGATTATAAAGCTGAAAATTTAGTTTTGGTCTTTTTAATGAGAATAGGAATACAGTCACATCAGTAACTGAAGCTTATGAGTAATGAATACAAAATATTCTAGAGTAAAAGATAAACAACTTACTTCATGGGTAACATTTGTTTCTTGTAACATTATGCAAAACGTTGTTAAAGTCTGGTTAACTGTTGCTTGGGCAGCAGTTTTAACTGCAGCAGAACCAGTGATATAAGCATCGAAACTAAGTGCAATTAATGTTATGATTGCACTAGATGTTAAACTTTGACTATGAGTACTTGTCATATTTAAAAGAACCTAAATTAAAGTAAAGGAATAAATTAAGCATTTTTTTATAGTAGTTACTCTTTTATAAATATCTTTTACAAGCTTATTTTAATTTTAAAAGTTTTAAACAAATAGAAATAAGAATTTATATATATATATATATATATATATATATATATATATATATATATTTGTGAAATTAGTTTTTTTTTATGTATGATTTATATAAATTTGATTTTTACTTTGACTGAAAATTAAATTACTCCTATACATTTATAGTTGCAATATACAAATGGTTGGTTGGGAGCACTATGGTCTATTTTTGCAACACGAGGGATAATGAGACCGGGACCTACTGTTTAAAGCAGATTCTGAACGGTTACGAATATCCATGCCTCAGTGGGATTCGAACCCTCGAACTCCGGTTCCGAGGGTCAGTGCCCTGACCATTCGGCCATTGTTCGGCACAATATACAAATGGAATTATACATACAAAAACAACACAATAGGTATTTTAGAGATAATACTCAAAGTAAATGTTTTTCCTCTGTTATTAACAAACAGATAGAAAATTTTATTTTTGTACTAAAATAAATTTATTTTTTAAAGACTTTTAGTCATGCACCTAATTTTCTTTTTATAGTATACTACATTTTATAAATATGACTAATTTTGCAGATTATACCCCCTCTTAATTTTAAATTCATGATTAATAGCTATAATTTAAGCTAAACATATATCATACTTTATTTTAAAATTCATGCTTATTTTACAGTTATAACAACAGTTTAGAAAGTAATAATTGTACAAAATTGAAAAATTCCAATAATAAGAAAATCTTAAATATTTTTTTCATAAATGTAATTGGGGAAATGTTTTAATTTTCCCAAAATGTATATTTTTTTTTCACTTTAAGGATACAGTTTAATCTACATTTTGGAACAATTAAAATTTAATACAAATTCTTTGTAAGCTTTAATTTAATGGTTGTTGTTGTCTTCTATTTTTTTTTTAATCCTTCAAAAAAGATAGTTTTTACTGAATTATACATCAAGACTATATGTACTGGAATAACAATGCATAATCAAAAGTTTAAACAATTAACATTCTTGGTTCAGTTTGAAACAATAAAGTCAATTTTTTGCCCCATGAGTGCTAATTAGACTGGGACCCACAGCTTAAAGCCATTCTGAATTACTACAAACATCCATGTAAATAATGGGGCATGGATTCTAAAAGGTAGTAACCTAGCATTCAGTCAATTAATATTTTAATAATAACTGAAAGATATGAAACAATTATTTTTATTTATATAAATAGTTAAAACATACTTTAAAAATATCACAAAATAAATCTGCCCATATTTGCATTAATCTGAAAATTTAAACCTTCATAAATAAGACACATTACGTAAGAGACAATACATAAGTTTTAGCTCAATAGAAACATTACTTTTAATATTTCTACTTGAACTTCATCAGATTGAACAGCTAAACTTTGAACTGCTCTTAATAATTGAACAGGAAACCAATTTTCTTCTACACCACTCTCAAACACAGATTGAAAACCTTTATCCCATATCATTCTCTGGAAATGAAAATACTTATTTAATATATTATAAAATATAAAATACTAAAACAGTGCAGTATATATTTACTTTCTACTCAAATGAACACAAAGAATATTAAAATTTTAAGCAAATTCAATCTATTAAATCACAATTGTTTTAAAAACATCACAAAGAAGAATCACCTGAAATCCATTTAAAGCATGGGAAACAAGTTTTCCGTGTTTAGTCTCAAGAGCAAGACGAAGTGTCTCCAAACATTTTTGCCTGTGAAATGAAAAGTTTTCATATATTATAAAATATAAAAATAAAAATGTAATAATATAAGAAAATACATGTATTAATTAAGTCAATAAAGAATATTTGCTTCCCCCATAATTTTGAAAATTTGATTTCACATAAATAACGATGAAATATGATCCTTTAATTATTTTTGTTTATTCTACTTTAATTTATAAGTATAACAATAATAAAGTAGCAAACTATTCAAAAATAGTACCAATATGGATAAATGTCTAGCTGAAAATATGACTTCTGCATTTATTTATTATCCTTAAGAGCAAGAAAAAGAAAGTAAAAAGTTTAAGAGACTTGAGATTGTTATTTTGAAATAAAATACTTTAATTTTTTTCATTAGTATATATTTAATTAATGAATAAGTTAATACCTACATATTTTTAAAAACACAATTACTAAATATGAGTTCTTATACATAGGATACAAAAAGAATATTGCAGTATTTTATAAATCTATTTATATGTACATCTCCAGAATAAACCAAAGTATTTTTACATGTAAAATTTTTATAAGTATATAAGTATAAAAATCAATTTACCTTAATTCATATGGTGGAGATCGCATTAAACTTTGTTGATTTGCTAGGAATTCTATTTTAAAAGAAATATAAAATCAGTAATAATTAAAAACCAATCAATAATCTTGAGACATCAAGGAAAAGTTATAAAATAAACTATAGTTCTTAAAATTACCTAATTTTTTGGCCTACTGGTATCTTAACAGATAAATAAATACTCACTTTACTTTGTTGGGTTAGACAAAACAAATTAATTCCTATAAATCTCATTTTTATGAGTAAACAAGAGTGATGCACTATTTTTTTTATATCTATATTTATCTCAAATTAATACCAACATTTTTGTACATATAAACAACATTTAAAATTACCTTTGAAGAATTAATTTGATGTATTGATATTAATTTACAAATGTTCATCTTTATTTTTGTCAAAAAATCATTACACTTAACCATTCAACAAGGTTCATTTTTTCCCTTTATCAACAGAATTGTGATTGCAATAAATTCCTGTTAAATACATTATAGGAAATGCTATTAAATAAGTTTATATCATAGTCAATGACACAGTATAGAGTACAGGTATGTTTTTTATAGATAATACTGTTGAGGTTTTTTAAATACCTTATTTAAACATATCAATTTTCATTACTTATAAATTATTTTAATGTTATAACTAAAAATGTTCCCAAATCCAAATAGATCTTCAGTTCTCTGATCAAGACAAAATGCAAAGCATTCTAATGCTGATAATACATAAATCATTCTGATAAGTAATCCTGTGACAATAGGTCAGTTCGAATAGTGTTCATAACATCAAAAAAAATTTTAATTTGAAAAATAAATCTTATCATGCCTGCCCTCCTTCACAGTAATTTTTTATAGGCATTTCTGCTCTTTAAGCATCTATCCTTTTTATAAATCCTTTACATGAAATCACAAACTGTGTTGTATACAAAACCTTTCCTAACACTCCAAAATCCTTAAGGTCTGCTATAACAGAAAATTTTCATTTTTAAAGTAAACTGAAAAACAGACTATAAGATATCTGGTACCAGGAAAGGGAAGTATTGCTAGAAATTACCTACCCAACTACATACTTTCTACAAATAAAATTCCCTCTTGTATTTTTTCAAATATATTGCACTGTTCTTAGTTGTTAACCTCACCCACATATCACAAATTTTATAATAACTTGTTCTTAACACATGAATGTAAACAATTTATTGTTCAATGAAAATAACATTTCATAATTTTTATGAGAAATAATCATTAAAGTTTATAACTGTATTAAATATCCAGAGAAAATGGTTTAAAACAATATATATATATAAAAATATATATTGCAACATATTACGGGAATAACTAAATATTTATTGCAGTCATTATTCAACTAATTGTAAAAATATGTGCGCATACATATACCGGTAAATCATGGTAAAGTGAAAAACACACGTAAAACTAATATAAGATCGCTAGAAATATAAAACATAAGAAATTTTCTAAGAATATATGTTTCTGTGTATAGCAAGATCTTTCTATAAAATAAAACAATCATACCGGGTTAGCTACAATAGCATTTACATCACTTTTATAGTACAATGAAGAAAATAAGTATTTTTCAAACCTTGAGACTCCAAACATGATTGTTTGACAGCAGAATGCTTGGTAGATGATGCATCTTTCATTACTTTAGCCAAAATATCTTCCATATTGAAAGATTATCTAAAAAAGATTGGATACTTTACTAAACATTAGATACAAGTAACTATCATCTAAATATTGTTTTTTTAATCGCTGCTTATTACGAGAAATTATAACAACACTACTATAAGTTTAGAGAGAAACAGATGTCTTATAAATTACTATACCTAGAAATATAGACGTAAAAACTACACACGTCAACTTCAGAAACTTAAATTTTTAGCTTCAAAACATGACATTTTCCGTTGAATTTGCCGTAATTATGTAAGTGTAATAAAATTTTACTTATTCCGATTTCATACACATAATGTGAAGCTCATCTTTAAACTTTTTAGTAATTTCACACATTCACATTTAGGTCTACGCTTAAAAACCATATGGTTACTGAAAAACACTTGGTTCCGTTTCTCGTTTATGTTCGTACACGACTTGCGCGCGACCGCGAAAAAAGAGAGCGGGATCAAAACGTCACAATTCGGTACTCTACCTCTCAGCGGCAGGGACAGAGCAGACGTTTCCTCGCGATAAAATCACTTATTTACTTTCTGTGTAAATTATTTTGAGGCAGCTTTTTAATCGCCGATTTTGAAAATTTACAACATTCTGTGTGTTTGCTTTAATACAACTACTTTTTAAATTATAAGCGGGATCAAAACGTCACCAATTCAGTACTCTACCTCTCAGCGGCAGGGACAGAGCAGACGTTTCCTCGCGATAAATTCACTCATTTACTCTCTATATAAATTATTTGGAAACAGTATTTTAATCGCTAATTTTGAAAATTTACAACATTCTGTGTGTTTGTTTTAATACAACTCCTTTTTAAATAAAAAGTAACCTAAATAATACTTTTACGTATGTTCTCATTTAATTTTATGAAAATTACAGCAAAACTGTAAGAATGAATATTATGTAAATCCTCCCATAGAACTGTGGACGGTCACTTTTTTGACCACAGGATAACTAACTAAACAGGGACCAACTGCTTAAAATAGAATCCGAATGGCTATGAAGTTCCCTGCCACTAGTGGGAATCGAACTCATGGCCTCCGGTTATGAAAACACGAGCTCTATCTGTTTAGTCAGCATAAGAGACAACATATATATTTTAGAAGATTCATGTTAAAATTTATTAATTTTGATAAGACTAATTAAATTTTGATAAAGCTAAATATTCATATTAATTCATATTACTGGATGCACTTTTAGTAGATTTTAAAACATGTTAAAAAAAGTTGTGATTGGAGTTAATGGAGAAATGAGTTCTGATGTAAAAAATTCTGAGTTTTTTTTTTTATGTGCACAGAAACAATGATGACCTCTATCAACAGAAACATAGGCAACTTAAAAAGTTTTTCTTCAAATTCAAAGATTTGTGTAATCTAATTTGAATATTATAGCTTGAAGACTATCATTATAATTGAAATAATATTTCTTCCACTAAACTGTACAAAGGTTCAGGAATATTGGGCATAATTAGAACTTTTAGTATATTTTATTGAAACACAAGAATAAAAAATAGGTTAAGTTTTATATCAGATGCTTGACTAACACCCATTGAAAATTCATCATTGATTTGTTCATTTCAAAAATTCATGATTTGTGTAATTTAATTTGAATATTATAGTTTGAAAACTATCCTTATAGTTGAAATAATATTTCTTATGAAGGCTTGGTAATACTGGGCATAATTAGAACTTTTAGTATATTTTATTGAAATACAGGAATAAAAAATAGGTTAATTTTTATATCAAATACTTGACTAACACCCATTAAAAAATCATCATTGATTTGTTCATTTCAAAAATTCATGATTTGTGTAATTTAATTTCAATATTATAGTTTGAAGACTATCATTATAGTTGAAATAATATTTCTTACAAAGGTTTGGGAATATTGGGCATAATTAGAACTTTTAGTATATTTTATTGAAATACGGGAATAAAAAATAGGTTAATTTTTATATCAAATGCTTGACTAACACCCATTAAAAATTCATCACAAGTCATTTAGGAAAAAATATTTGATAAATACCATAAAAAAAAATTATAAAAGGAATCTCGATCTAGAAAATAAAACAAAATTTAAGTATTTTAAAACTTTACTGCGTTAATATTTAGTTTGTATGAATTGAAATTGACTTTTGCTATGACTTAAGCTAATACTAGGGGGGAGGGGAAAGTAATAATGGAGTAAGCATGTTATTAAAGAAAAACACATGTTCTACAGCATAGCTGGCATAATTTATTGTTATGTCTTCATCTACTAGTGTTTCTCCAAGATGAAGAAAAACAATAAATCATAAAGTTATAACAAGAGAATGTCTAATCTTATGCTAAATAATTTAGTATATAGTATAGGATTAAAGATCAATTACTCCCTAAACAATCCAATCAAAATATATTATGCATGCTTATATGCAATAAGTAATTATTTATAACATAAATTTTGTATGGAACAAAACCAAATTTTTTTTTTTTTTGCTATTTCTTAATTGACTAGATAATTTATAAGAAATTAGATGTAATAGATATAATTTATATAGATTTGTGGACTACTCATAAATGTTACAATACTCCAATGAATTTTTTAGTTTTTATTTCAAATAGTCATTATTTACTAACTATTAAGTTTTATTTTAATTTTAGGAAAACTTTGTATGTTTCATAATTTTACTATTTTACATTTAAAAAATACTCTTGGTGATAAGCACACAGTTATGTTTATTCTTTTCCCCTCAATTAGCACTGCCCAACTTTTCTTACTCTGTGGACCACTTTACTTACTACAAACATTTTAGAGGCCAAAGAGGGATATGAAAATAAAAAGTCAATTTTAATAGTTTGGTTACTCAAAAAAAAAAAAAATTAAAATAATTTTTTAATATAATAAAAGTCTATGCAAAATTTTAGTGAAAATTTTGTGAATGTAATTGTTGAAAAATGACTTTATATCCTTAACAATTATACAAAGTCTAAGTGTAGAACCCTGCTGTGTATTATCGTTTTAAGCCTTAGAAGCAAAAAAAAAAAAAAAAAAAAATGAAGAAACTTTAAATTAAGCATTTTCTAATTGTGTTTGTCGATAGGATATTAATTTCTATGACTGAAATATTTCAAAATATAAATTTTGGTTGAATTTATAAAGATCTTAAAATTTAGATTGTTTATACTGTTTAAATTATTTGGGTTCACAAGGTTTTTCTTTTCTTTTCTTTTTGTCCTATTTAACCATTTAATAGTTTCCCTTTTTTTTTTCTTCTGTCAAAATAATCAAAACTTGATATAAGAAATTGTGTAGATTTATTTAGCAACCCAACTTTAATGGAGTGTCCGAGAAATCTCTTAGAAACTAGAAACTGAAAACAGAGAAAAATTTGGATAAATTAGTCATTTGATTTACACATATAAACTGGCAGGTGAAAAAATATATCCTGCCCGAAAGGTTAGAACAAAAGTGTTAAGTGGGCAAATAGGCATATTATATTGTTTTCATTACTCACATCCTCAAATTTAAACGCTGTTCACATTTCTTTTTGAAAAGGGGCAGGGCATATTTATCAAAGTCTTCGTCAAGTCTAGTAAAAAGTCACTTCTGGTATGTCATTCTGGGACTACTTGTCAGTAAAGTATATACGTGTTTTCATAATACAAAGCACATTTAACACTTGAAAAAAAAAAAAAAATAGGTTATGCCGTCTTTCAAAAATGTCAAGCATGAAACACTATAAGTAGATGCACCTTACATTTTTTTTCAGCAAAATAAATAATTTCAAATTGTGTACATTTTGGCAAAGATACAGTTATTTAAATTTTTATATGAAAAAAAAAACTAATTTCTTTGGCAGACAACAAAAATGAATGAAACCAGCAACACTCAACCTGTGTTGCCATCCCAAATTTTCAAGTAGACTGCAAAGACTTTTAGTAAATAAATATATTCACTTGGCATCGTACTGTCAATATGAAATTTTCTGTTTATCATTGTCAAACCATTTTCATTTTCCTTGTTCATACTTTTCCTTATACCACCATTTCAATGTTATTCATTCTTTGTCCCTGGCAATAAGAGTCATGCTTCCTTTTAACACTATGAGTTATTATTTCAACTAAATGAGCAGATATTCACTTTCAAGATCTTTTATTGGGATATTTTATTTGTGAGCATTTTTTCTACTCATTATTTTAGTTAGAGACGTGGTTACATGTCATTGTTATAAAGAAGTATTGAGGACCCCTGATCTTTACTTTACTGGGGAAAAAATTTCAGAAAATTTCAGTACAAGAAAACAAAATATCCCCTGCAATGAAAGTTGATAGAGTTTGGGTAAAAAAAAATAAACCTTTAATCATTCTAGGATTAATTATCTAATGAGGCCCAACTCTCTTAATTTCAGTAAAGTGGATTACTAAACAAAGGCCTGTTATACATAAATATTGTCATCATGAGAACTGCACTACAGAGTGAATTTGCTACTTTGAAATAGCATTTGTAAATGCTTCAACAATTTCTTAAAAATCTTTTCAAATTTACATGTCCTACTTTTTTTTTTTTAGATGAACTACAAAAATTTCAGATATTTCTACTATTTTGCCAACCAAAAGAGGTTGAGAAACACAAATTTAGGAGATGAAATAACTACCAACATACCAACCTTGAAAACTGTACAATGTAACATACTAATTGCACAAGCTAAAAATCTAAGCTGGAAAAGCTTTCACAAGTTTATACATATGGTTTTAATGTATATTACTGTCTATATTAAAGAAAACTGTCTAAGAATTATATGAAAAATAAATATAATTGATTTAATTTCATATATTTAGTTATATTATTATATACTTATTCCATTTTTTTTTCTAGAAAGATGAAAGAACTATCAATGAAGGACTTTATATGCACATTATTCTTATCTGTTATGTTATTGCATGCCCGCATGAGATAATATTTTATCACAGTCAATAGTACTCAAATGAATCTGAAAATAAAAAGTAGTTGATAAAAAAGTGATACAATAAAACAAAGTTATCAGTTTAAAATATAAAATATTCTGTTTTTAAAATTTGGGCAACTTTACCTTTGTTAGAAACTTTTTGTCAGTAGTCTGTTTAAAATAATGCTTATGTATCATCATTTTAGCTATTAATTTATCTTTTAAATTTTAATCAAGCAATGAACTTCTAAATTCTGTTCTTGTCTTGCATACATTGCTGAATATCCTCTTCCATTCTGCCCTGCTATGTGGTATCGTTAGAACATAAAGCTTTTGAAATTCTGCTGTATTTTAAGTTTCATCCAACTGCAAACCACATATTAACAGCAGACAATATTTCTGTAATGCGGAGGGAATTAACTCTTGTACTGCAAATTGAGAACATTCAATTTTCCCTCTTTGTAAATAGTAGATTTTTTTTTTTGTTTTGTTTTTCAGCAAGATTATTATTATTCTTTTAATTAACCGCAAACCATACAGTTTTCACTTACGAATGAACAAGCCTATAATGTGATCCAAATCCATACAATGTACGCAGGGCCCGACTAAGATACTTTTGTGCCCAGAGCACAATCCAATTTTTGTATCCTCAACCCCCATGCAAATTTATAGCAACAAGTTATTATTATAATTACAGTCATATAAAAATTATAATGTTGAATTAGCAAACAGACTTAAGAAATTAGCATTAAAGTAATATTCAAAATCAAAACCACCAAATTTTCATTTTACGTAATCATTATTATCTCTGTTTAGCCATGCTGAAAATTAAGGACTTTTAAAGACCTATAGTGATCCATTTTTTTTTTATTTTTACCTTGTCACACTCACAAGCTCTGTGGTGCAGAAAATAAATAATCATAGAATTAAAAATAATTTAAATTGATGAGATGATTTAATGGTTTATAGTGGTACGTTGCTAATAATCTGTCTTATAAATATGCAATAACCCATAGGATAAAAAGAGCATCAGGTTTGTTGAGGGAATTAATATCAGTTAAATAACAGTAAAATTAAAGTAAATAGGAAACAATATAGTTCATGACAAACACAATTACTTCATACAAAAATTTATTAAAACTTAACGATAGTAGCATAAGTTGCAATTTTCCCCCACTTAATATGTGTTTCAAGCACTCAACTAAATTTTCGTGCCCAGGGCACATGCGATAATCAGGCCCTGAATGTACGACTAAACCATATAATGTAGCAAGTATATGGTCATTTGCAGCCCATAAGACACCAGAACAGTAATATCGTAAATAATGTAAAGTAAATAGAATTTGATAATGATCCACTCAATCTCTTAAGTGTGGTTTTACCCTACAGTAAGCCATCATTCAGCAAAATAATATCACACAATTCAAAAACAAACAATTTTATTAAAAATTTTCTTTTTAATACATTTTTGGTTTTAATAAATAAATATAAAATTCTTCTTCAATAAATGCTGTGGAAATGTACATGGAGTATAACTGTGCAAGATTATTATCAGCTTAGCTCCTTCAAATTATATCTCTCCAAAATTTCTTTGGTCCTTTCAAGAGAACTAATGAAGAAAAAAAATCAGTATAAGATACACAGAAAGAAATTTATACAATAAAACGATAGTAAAACTACATAAAGAATATAGCATTCTTTAAAAATCTTTCACCCAATAAACTCAAATATCAGGAATAAAATCACTGAAAACCAATAATAAACTTGTAAACTAAAAAAAAATGAATTATCAAAAGTGTTATTTAAAAACTTATCTAATTTTTTAAATAACACTTATCTTTACATATAATGGGAAACTGGACTGATGTGTCATCGTTAAATCGAAAACATTCCCATATCTGTCAATCTTAGAAAAATGAAATGAGTAAAATAGTACAGAAGTGACATTTTCTCTAATTTTTTACATTAATTCAAATGTAATATTTTTCACTGCAAAATATTTCAGTGCAATAACTAGTTTAGTAATGGTAGTTTAAAATTTCATATATGAATACAATCACATTTCGATTAAATTAAATAACTTGTTCTTCAGCCCTAACATATTTCACAGTTTCCATAAGGTAAAAAATTTAATGATTAAAAAGTAGACAAGCAACTAACTATTAAAAACAAGACAGAGTATGAGACTGTCTAAATTTTCAATATATCACATATCAGCATTTTGAATTATATATATATATATATATATATATATATATATATATATATATATATATATATATATATATATATATATATATATATATATATATATATATATAATGCAATATCAAACAAATTAATTACTGGTTTACTATGCTAGTTGAATTTCAATGACATTCATGCATTTGTAGCCATTTAACAGTATGGCAGGTGATATTGCTAACAATTCGAAAAAGAAAACTTAAAATATAGCAAATACTTAAAACCGCATGAGAGAAGAAAGTTGGAATGTAAATACATTCAAAATGCATAAATTTTATGTAGAACCAGGTATTAGATTTTCTCAGTAAAGTGCAAGTCACCAGAAATGTAGCCCCTAAAATGTTTTGATTTTGCTGCTGCCTTGAAGTGTCAACTCTTTGCATTATAGCACACTATGGTCTTGTTTTTATTCTTAAAAGTTGACAGGTACACATTACATATTAAAATACAACACTAAAAAATATAATTAGTAAGAATTCAAGAAAATTTAAATTATCCATATATAAGAGAAAGACAGCAAATGTCTAGCACACTTATAGAACTGATCCTAATTTAGTGAGTTTGCTAAATAATTGACTATTGTAATAAAATTCTAGTGTTCTTTTCAAGAAAATGTTAAAACTTAGTTGACAAAACCTAATGCTAGTCTGCATTATAATTTAAGCTATATTTCAGTAAATATAACAGACAGGTGATTATAACTTTTCCTGATATGATATTAATTTCCTTAATATCATATATTAAGGTATGATATATTATGATATTAATTATATATTATGATATGTATATTATATGTATATTTATTATGATATGTATTATGATATTAATTTCATTAAAATTTAAGCTATATTTCAGTAAATATAACATAGACAGGTGATTATAACTTTTCCTGATATGATATTAATTTCCTGTCTTAAATGAAAATTCTTCAGGATGGATATATTTGATCTTTTTAAACTATTTCATTTGCATTTCCTGTGCATGTTATTAATTTATATATTTATTGCTATTACCTCATGTTGGATTTCTTAACTATTCCATTTTTAATTGAAAAAGGCTTTATAATAAAGTTCTGAATGGTATGATTTAAAAATACTTTGCTATGAACTACTTTATGTTTAATTTATTGAGAAGTTAATAGCATTATGATGTGCACTTTTGTTCCTCTTAGCAAAAGTCAATATCAGTTATTAAAATATATTTAATTTTTTAAATAGGCTGAGTACAATTAAAAAAAGAACATTGCATCATTTGTAGATATACTTTCAAAACATCATCAACTGACCAGCAAAATTGGCCTTCTACCGATTTGCAGAAATTGGATTGTGTATAAGAAATCAGATAAATTATGAATTAAGAAAGTAATGAAATAAATAAAATAAAATAACAACATAAGCATCTTAAACTGAATGTGAAGTGCATATTCAATAATGAAAGCATACTAAAATGGTATACATGAACAAAACAATTGAGATGAAGCTAATTACTCATTACAGTGTTAAAAATTTGGAACTTACCATCCTGGTCTTATTACTTTATAAAAATCCTTTTCTGATAGATCTACAATAGTTGAACCCAATCTGTATGGATCCTGGTGTCCAAGAATACCTCCATCAACTATCAAATCAAGACATGGCCATATTTCTTTAAATTCCTAGAAAATATAAATTTAGATTTGAAAAGCTTAGTAGCATTAAAAGGGAGAATTGATTTTTCTTTTAACAATACAGTCAACTTTTAGCTACACATAACCTAATTAAAAAAGGATATACTTTTCAACAGGGTTCCGCTCTTTTTCCAGAACAAAAATTAAGGACTTTCTAAGGACCAAAGCAACTTTTTATAAGGACTTACTTGAAATACACAACATAACGGCACAAACCCTTTTTTTTTTTTTTTTAGGAACATATTTTAATGATTATGAACCAGACAAGGCATGTTCAATAAATGCCATATAATATTTCAGAATTAAGTTTTTAAAAATGCTTAAAAACTAATAAGATAAATCTATTTGATGAAAGCTAATTTTGAAAAATGTACATCTAAAGTTTTTTGAGTGATCAAACTAAAAATAAATTGTGAATAAAAACATTATAAACAGTACTTTCTGAGGGTTTAAAAATGACTCATATATATATATATATATATATTGTATGTATATACTACCTGATTATACCCGACATTGCCTGAGAAAGAAGAAAATTTTAGACTTTTCTATTACATTCAATACAAGGAAAATTAAACTTCCATAAGTAACTGAAATATCTACAAACCACCACCCTCCATGCTTCATTTAATGAAAATCTGCATGACCGTTATCTATTGTGAAAGGGCAGCTGACTTTATACTTTAAACCTTTTAAGTATACGAAAGATTATTTATTTGTCAAATAAGTAACTACAAAAACACTGTCATATAAGAAAACTAATAGGAAATCACATGGAGATGGCAGATCTCACCGATGGAGAAATTGATCGCATTCCAATTTAAAAATTAAGGTGTTCTTAAGGACTTTTAAGGACCGTGAGAACCCTGTTTTAATGTTAATTTCAAACAACAAATATCCATGAAAGCAGCAGAATTTGACTATAGATAGCAGCCTATAACTACAGTATCTAAAGACAGCTGTCTACCTGTTCAGCTATAACACCTAACAACTAAACCTAAAAAT
Source organism: Pardosa pseudoannulata (assembly GCA_032207245.1). NCBI lineage: Eukaryota > Metazoa > Arthropoda > Arachnida > Araneae > Lycosidae > Pardosa > Pardosa pseudoannulata. The sequence goes on from CM063501.1 coordinate 24,057,205, forward strand.
TTGTATAGAAATTGGGACTTTTATTGGGGGAGCTACAGGGTTGTAGGTATCACATACTTATCAAAAATATGCAAAATTCCTTATATTAACCACAATAAATAACTATGTGAGCAAAGTAATTTTACAAATTAAATTTCAACTATAAAATGTTTCACAAAAGAAATAGACATGTAATGTTCCTTAAGAATATTATATTCAAAAATACAGAAACACTTACAAATATGTTGAACAAGAATCACAAATGGAGATGGAGATAATTTTTTATACATAAAATATAAAATTTATTACTTTCAACTGTTTAACAAAATGCATCATATTAATGATGTTAGATTATAAACTTAAAATACTTCATATCCTTCAGACAGACAAGTAGCAAAAATTAACATTTAGAAAACACCCAAAATAACCCAAATCTACCATACCATAATTTAATCCCAAAGGAAACAAATGCACTTTGAGTTCCACATTGTGTTATGTTATTTTTAAGCCATTGTTTAACTTTTATTTGAAATGAAAATTTATAAACAAATATAAAAAAGCTATGCCAAAAAAATTTAATTATATTCTTATTTATTTATTTATTATTGATTTATTGCACAAGCAATCAATTAATGCTGAATTAATTTGTGCACATTGCACATTGAAAACAAAACAAAATTAATTCAAATAAATTAATAAAACATATCAAGCTTATTATAAAAACTGAAAACATAAAAACAGCTATTTATGTCACATAACTTTACAATCTTCAAATACATAATTATCAAAATATAAATCATTTACTGAATAACATTTACATCAAATTCTCTAAAATGACAAATGTATAACCAAATACTAAAGTCTAAAATTATTCTTGAAATCTCATAAATATATATGTGAATACTTATGTATAATATACATATTCTAAAAATCTAAAATGTATACTTTTAGAAAATAGGTAAAGAATGCTTGACAGAACTTAGAAATTGTTCATAAACATTATCAAAAAATCATACCCACCACTACTGAAAGTGTACTCATTTTGGTGCTAACGTTAGCACTTGTCAAAGCCAAAGGTTCACCACAAGCAGTAGCTAAATCTTGAATAAATTTGTTCTTTGGTATTCTAATGCCAATTGTCGAAACATTTGGGTTCAAATTTGGATTTAAAGATGGTTGTCTCTCTAAAACTATTGTAACTGGTCCTGGTAACAAATCATAGAGCAAACCTTTTGGAAATTGTATTTTGCCCCACCTGAAAAATAGTCAATAGTATTTTTTAGAATAAAATGACATTGTATACATTTTACAACAGTCTGCAATTAACCCTGTAAATAAAATATAAAAGATATCTATTTCATGTGCAGATGTTAATAACCATGGAAAAGATAAAATATTTTTAAAAACATCCAGTGAAATACAACCATGTCAAATGGATGATGAAAAGTAAATGAAAAAACTTACATTATTAATATAATAAAACTAAACTTGCTTGTGTGGTTTAAAAATAAGTCCTTAATATTTAACAGTTTGGAAATATTTTTTCTAACACAGACAGAATAAAATTTTAAAAAATATGAATTTTTGAATATTTTTCAAACTACATGCAGTGGCATACGCAGAATTTTATAAAGGGGAGGGGGAGGTTTATAATTTTCAGAAACTCTTAAAAGAAATTCAAGTATGTTATAAAGCACTATTATTTCCCTAATTTAGACAGATAGAAAATTTTGACTTTTTATTTAGACAGCATTGTTTAGTTAATTTTTGATTTGATTTGTCAAGTTTAAGAACATAATTTTTTTTTATAAGAGGTAAAATATTTTATTTTTATTAAAAAGTAGGAATTAATTAAGCCAGAAAAAACTACTCATAATGTAACATCTACCTAAATAATAACCGTATAAATGTGAATATTCTCTAGAAAACCAATGAATTTGACCAAAAAATAAGAATAAATTACTTACCAACAAATAGGGAATTAAATCAGTATACAAACACACTAAAAATTTGATTTAAAAATTATTGAAAAAAATATATCTTCAACTTTGGAGTGTGCCAATTCTAAAAAATAATAGCTTCATAATTTCTACTAAAATTTTTATTTTTGCCATTTTGTCTGAGCTCAAGGGAAAGGGGGGGGTATAACCCCCCCTTGTGTATGCTCCTGACTACATGTATACTAAATTCAAGTATACTAACAACCAAATATTTATTTTATTCTTTCTGAAAATTCTATCAACAGTTTAAATTTGACCACCATATAAATTTTATTAATGATTTATAATTATGATTTATTATTTTACAATAATTTTATTAATGTTGGCTAAAAATGTAAGGGTTTGAATTTAGAAAACTGAAATGTTAAAAATGAAAGCAAAGCAATGTTTCTCTGCTCAGGATTTGGTTTGGTGTGGAGCGCTACGGTCTACTGTTTTGCACACGAGGGCTAATGAGACCGGGACCTACAGCTTAAAGCCGATTCCGAACGGCTACGAACAACCATGCCATAGTGGGATTCGAACCCACGAACTCTGGTACCGACGATCAGCGCCCTAACCAATCGGCCAGCGTTCGGCTTCTCTGCTCAGGAACTAGTAGATTGTTGTAGAAATCCCTAATGTGCTGTATTTAACAAAGAAAAAAGATTAAAATATATCAGAGTTTATTTTTTGCAATACATAAAAAATAACCTTTAACAATCTGTTTCATTCAGTTCTCTATATCTTTATCTTTTTTAAATAACTAATACCTAATATATATAATATTATCTGTAATCTGTGCAGAACTAACTTGTAAAATCCATAGCCAAATATTGTTTGATGATTTATAAATATGTATTTCTACTCTCTCTAATAAAGACATTTTATGAATCATAAATCAATTAAATCATTTAAATGATATACACAGTCATAAAATTATTTGTATAAAAATACTTCTTATAATAATATTTGATAAATATAAATACTTTGAGAAACTAAATAAAGAATATTTTGAGCCATGCAAAACTATGTATTACTTTAATATAACAATATTTAATCTAAAAATACAAAAATATATAAATGGAATAACATTATAAGTAGGCTATAAAAGAATATAATAATATATAAAAGAATACTTCTTTAAAAAAAATAATAAAATAAAAGAACCTGTAAAAAGAAGGATTTAGAATTTAAAAATTATAAATAATCATAATTTTGGAAAAAGTAGCCCTCATTTACTTGTATATTAAATTTTGTTATACATATGAATTTGCTTACAGCTAAACACATGCAGCTTCAGAATAAACTGAATGCAATGTACATATATCTACATACAATGTATAATAAATCTACTTATAATATATAATAATCTGTAACACTTGTGCCTCTCATGTTTAAAATTATGTTTTAAAGAAGCCCTCTCTTTCTTCACTATTATAGTGCTTCAAGTGTATTACTCTTCCTTTTCCAATATGTGACATGCTTTCTTTTCAACTAGACAAGCAGGGAACCGACAAAATCTATGGGACTTTCATATGCAAGCATGCTATGTATTTTTTCTTTTGAGTGTTTTAGTTAAAGAAAGGTTTGTATGTTGTACTAAAGATGTGTCAAAATAAGACTATTGACTGTTACTTTTCTAAGTAAAAATTCAAAAAATAGCATTGATGGCAAACAAAAAAAAAAAGGAAACCTAACAGTGAAAGTTATAGAATTTTGAGTAAAAAATCAAAAAATAGGCTTGTGATGGTTAATTATATGATGAAATCCATCTTTTAGTGTGTGTGTGTGTGCGTGCATATAAAGTGGATTACTAATTAAAGACTTGTTATGCATAAAATGGCAACATTTGAAATTATCTTTGTAACTGCATTTTATTTGATACTTTTGCAAGTAATTCACATATAATTTCAGTTTACTGTCAACTCAAATAAGTTAAGAAACTGCTTTGGAAAGATGTCAGATTTGACAAAAAATAGCCTTTTTTAACATTATGTAATTAAAAAACTTTAATTAGAGTAAAGAACATAACTAAATAAGAGTAACTAATGTCTAAAAGACATTTTCTTAATATAATAATGCAGATTTTATAATTTTATATAGATAAAAATATAATCATATTGGTCAATATTATTGAGGTTAAAAAACGATTACATTTGATTAGTATTTACAAATTAAAACTACACACTCTCAGTATGAAAAAATAATAAGGCCATTAACTGCCAAATTTTAGTTTTCTCTGATTCACTTACTTTGGAATGTCACTAATTGCACTGACACATATAGCTACAGGCTTATTGCAGTCTCTCCCCTTTAGTTTATAAATAGCTTTGACAGCTGCATCACACTGAGTTAAAGCAGCTATACCATAAATAGTATCTGTAGGTACAGCAATTATCTTTCCCTCTTTAAGAACACTGGTGGCAGAGAGCACTGTAAGAAAAAAAAATGTTCTAAATAATATTATTCCTGAAATATACTAATTAAATAATGTAGAATTACAAGAATTAAGAAAAATTCTTCCCAAAATTATAGAATTTTTAAAGCAAACTGGAAAAATAAGAATTAAAAAGAAATTCTTCGTAGATGATGCAATTTTTATTAGTATTACTCAAGTACTACAAATCTAATGAATTGGATCGGGAAAAAACTATTAATTTACTATCTATAAGAAGGGTATATCTTTTAATATTACACACCTAAAACTTTTTAAATGCTATTAAAGCATACATAATACTACATGGACTGTAGTATTTTGTATGCTAAAATAACTGTAGATATATTTAATGATATAAATAAAACTATCTTAATAATTTACTTGTACCGCACAAACTATTTAATAAGGGGAAATATTACTATAGAGTAAATAAAATGAAATGGTTTAAATAGGTCAATGAAATTGATAAATTTTCGTAGAAAAATACTTACCAGCTTTTTCAAAAGATGACTCGGATGCTAATTTGATTATTTTTGTCATCTTAGACCATGAAAGCATAGCATTAATGATACAAGTAAATATAAGTACCAAAAACTGGTTACTTAGCGTTAGTAACTATGTAAAAAACGTTATGATATAGATACATATGGATGATACAACCCACGTGTATAAATGTTTGTTTACACTCTGGCAGATGATGAGGATTTCATTAACTCAGTTCAGTTTATCCTTGCAGGAACGCAGAGCCATTTATTCATGGAGACGAGAAATATCCTTTCCTGTTGTAATGACTACACTTTGAATTTTCGAATGCTCTCTACATTACAAAAACTCGATGAATATGAAATGAATGACATTGGTTTCATTTAAATGTAAGGGAACTTAGTTTGCAGCAAAGTTAAAAAATCACAAACATTTCATTTTTCAAACGAAGAAGCATTGTTCCTCATTTCAATCGGGGGTTCATGATCGCCGGGCCTTCGCGTAGGTTCGGGGCCATCGTGATCTCGATAGCCCCTTTTCAATTCAACCTGTACACCTCCCCCCCCCAAAAAAAAAAATAGTGTCCAAAAGATCATCCAGCCCACCTTTTCAGGTTTTCACCTGAAAAGTTGGGCTGGGCACCAGTTCCATAAAATCTGACATATAGGACTTATGAACCAAAGAAACACTACCTGTGTTGTTTACATCGTGATTAATTCAGATTATTTTACTGTGATTGAATGCTACTAGCCTTGAAAAACGATAACATCATATTTTTACAATAAACATAAAAAGACAAGCTATAACGTATATTAAACAGAAGATACTGCATCTCAAAATAGCTGAGTTCAATCTTTTGGACCTTTTTTTTTTTCAGAACGCGGCACTTCTATCTTTTTGAGTTGAGTAGTCACTCAGCTTCTCCAAGCAGAACGAAAGCTCCCACCTTTTGAGTTTTCTCTCGTATAAAACTCAATTCTATCCTGTCATTTACAAATCTAGTCGTAAGGGAACCCGGACCTCATGACCTAGAAGGGTTCTCATCGTATTTAGTTCTGGGGCAGATTCCAGCAACTCTGCACGATATTCAATAAGTTGTTGCAATCCTGTTTCTTCTTTTAAGTCTTGAGTGGCAGAATCTATTTTCTCTCGTAGTTTCTTAGCTGAGGGTGTCTTTACTTCAAGGGTACACAGACGTTGTATAGGTCTCAGGAATTCATCGTTCTTAGTTTTCACTTTAACAAGAGGAACAAACCCATTTTTACCAGGGATTATTTCTGTTATATTTCCCAGTGGGCAATTTAGACGATTTTGTTTGAATACCTTGACAATCACTACTTCTCCCACATTGAATTTTTGAGTACTTCTAATCTTGGTTTGCTGCTTCAATTGTTCCAAATATTCCAATCTGAATCGAGTCACGGGATCTGGATGCACCTCCGACTTCGACTCCTTTTCCAACTTTTTTTCCCACCACTTTTCACCTCGGTTCAACACCCCTTTTTTTCATTCACTTGTTGGTTAAATTTTCCCACATCTGTACCCCCTTCTGGTGTGCAGGTGGACTCATTAAAATGGTCCTTTTTTGTGAAAATTGACATTATTGCTTAGCCCCTGCCCCCATATTTCACGGCTGCATTCCTGCCTGGGCTTGACCGTTACACTTGTGCCACTCCATCAGCTATAACTCCTCCGCAGAGGTCCCGATTAAAACTCTAAGTCAACAGCTGCGTCTAAATTCTTCTTAGAAATTTAGTCCTAGCTGTGTGTGCACTTGCTGATCATCGCGGGAAAATACATCGGTACAATGACATTCAAAGAGTGTTAGGTGAATGATGACTGACTACATGTAACTTTTATAAACATTTATTCATTCACACATATCGAACGGTGGTTGGAGCCTCATCCTTCTGCTTTCGAACGGTATCCTCTGGCGTAGCGCGTGCCCGCTTCTCTGTGCCGATGTTGGTTTAGCAACATATCACTTCTCCTCTTTGTGCTCTGTGCCGGAGTCCCTTCTCCGGGCAGTTTTGCAGACGAAATCGCTTCCGACCTTTTAGTCGGTAGGGATACCCGGTAAGCGGCTTAAATGTTGCACAGGTGGGTTACTTTCTCAGTTCACACATATCGAAATCCGGGCGATCCAACCCTTTGTCTCAGCTAAACTTTACGCTAGCGTTAGAGTTGTGTGGGAGTCGGCGACTCACTATGGAGTCACAAAGTTTGTACATCAAATCATTCCTCCTTCAGTGACAACGGTAGGTTAAACTGAACCAGACGGCGTGAGCAAGTGGTCATAGACTGACCGGAGGAATCACGGGGATTGTAAAGAGTGTTTCTTGTATATTCAACTGCCTCTGGCGACCTAACCACCGGAGCCGGCATCAGTCTCAGTTCGGAGAGTTATTGTCAATGATGCGGAAATAAAAATAATCCTAAAAGCTGCTCACCATGAAGTCGCAAAGTGTGGACACAATTGCAACCTCGGATCAGAAGGTCCATTACAACTTCTCTTTGGATCAAAAGCGTAAAAAGGTGTTATTAGATTTACAACATCTATCTGAAGAAGTACAAAACCAAATTGTGGACTTGTTTCTTCGTCATCAGACCATATTAACCGGGAAAGTGAAAATAGCCAAAGTTGGTCCAAGTAGAATAAAATTAGAAGATGGCAAAATGAGGAAAAAGCTATATATGCACAGAATTCCTGAAGCTCTAAAATCCCAGATAGGCACTTAAATAGAAGAGCTCTTTGAACTTTAATAGAGGAAAGTTCAGCAGATATCGCTAACCCAATGGTGTGCGTAAATAAGAAGGACGGAACAATGTGTGTCGACTATTGATCAGCTATCGATAGCGCATCTTTGATGTTTTGGCTGCAATGATGAGTGACTCGGCAAAGTGGTCTGCATAAAACGAAAGCCATGACGCCTGAGGCAGGCCATTGCAGCAAATCAAAAAAAAAAAAAAAAAAAAAAAAAACTTCACTGCCCGAGAAAGCCACTGCTCTCTTTTTAGTTTCCTGTTTTGGCTTTAACTTTACTTTTTTAAAAATTATTATTCCGAATAGGTTGTTTTTTGAGACCAGGTTTTGCTAAAGCTTTTCCACCCCTGAAGTTATTACGAGGCTTCAGAGGGCTTTTTTTCGAGCACGCCGAGTCACAGGGGTTCCTCTGGGTGGACCAAAGTACCACCACAATGACCTTTAAGTGATGGTTCCGCGGTCTAGGTTTGCAACCGTCACCTCTCAAAATATTAGTTCTCCTTTTTGGCTCACCGGTTTTCCGTCTCTAAGTGCAAAGGGCTAATTCTTATCTTCACTTCATAATTTAGGCTCTTATTTCGGTCCGCGCCATCCTCACTCCAGTGTCAAGCATCCAGTAGTCTTCCAAATTATTATGGAGTTTAAAAACGTTCAATAAGCATGTCTACATTAGTTAAATAAAATTTTGTTCTTTTTTTTCCTTTTAAGATTTTGCACTCTTACGAACCAGTCACAACATCAGCATACCCTAAAAAAAAAAAAAATACTTAAAACTCCATCGTTGTGATAATTTACTTGTTTAACTCGCATAAAATATACAACTAAATTCAATTAAAAAAATTATCTCTCCTGAATTTGATTACTTTTTACCAAAATTATTAATAGGAACCACATATTAATTGTTTAGTCAAAACTTTACAATGTAACTGTAATATGTGCCACTCTGTTTGAAGGCATTGTTAGAACTATAATGTTTGATGCAATTCTAAAAATATTTGTGATGATTATTCCATAATCAAGACCTTAGATTGAGAGATCTTAATTTGTTTACTTATACAATACCCAGAATTCTATGAACCAGAATACAACACAATTAAGAAAAATAGTTTGCTTTTAGAAAAAGCAGTATTTATTAACTATAGATCACAAAATTTACATATAAACTTTAAACAAAATTATTTAGATATATTTAATTATAATTATAAAATTATTTCAACATTAATAAAATACCAAAACATAACAAATAATTTTAAAAAGAAATCTGACTCTTTAATATATTATAATTACATGATAAAAGATATTTTGATCCATAATCATTTAGTTGAATTACCTGGCTTACCTGTGAAAGAAATTTAATAATAATAGTAAAAACAAGTTTATGAGATTGCAAATAAATAAAACTATTTAAGATCTCAGTTGTAGTCTGACAACAAAATATGAAATGCTATCTTAGATGGCAATCTTAGCAAAGAAAAGTCCATCTGTCTATCGGACATCATTCTACGTCTCAAAACCTTTCACCAAAGATCTGTTTTAGCTCTTCTGTCTAATCCATCATTGTCTTCTCCTTCTATAAAAACTCATTTCACCACTTTTATATCTCCTTTCTGTAGGGGGTAACCTGATTGGTCAGGGTCAACCAAGGACCTCAAATCGCTTCTTTAATTTTTCAACTTAGAGATGTGGGAAAAAAGTTTACATTGTACAATGCCATTTTTCTGCCATCTTTTGCAATTAGAAGAGAACTTCATGCACATAGTATTCTATCGCCTTAATTTGTTTCTCACAAGAAAAGATTTGCACACTGAATAATGCATATATATTAATTAAATACATACTTTTATTCAAAATAGGATAAAAAAACAATTACAGCTGAGAAATCTTGTCAATTATCTAATCTATAGTGACATTTGAATGCCTTATTGATAGAAATATGATGATTATTCAATTTTTTAAAAATTTTCTATACACCAATATAAAATTTCTTGATAGAAATGCTATGGAAATGTACATGGAATATGACTTGCAAGATTTATTATCATTTTAGCTCCTTCAAATTATATTTCTCCAAAATTTCTTTGGTCCTTTCAAGAGAACTAATGAAGGAAAAAATAATCAATATAAGATACACAGTGAGAAATCAGTATAGTAAAACAATATTAAAATTACACAACAAAGAATAAAGCATTTTTTTAAAAACTTTACCTTAACACTTTCAAATATCAGGAAAAAATCAGTAAGTATAAAAATCAATAGTAAATTTATTATAAAGATAAAATACAATGAATTAATTGAAATATAAAATTTATCTAATGTTTCAAATGATGCTTATTTTTGCACATAATGGAAAAGTGGATATAATTTATTTTTAATTTCAGATTAAAATTTAGTACTAAAAAATACAATCAAAGTAAGAATTTAAACCATTTATAAGAGAAAGAGTGTAAATCTTAGTACATTTGTAGTCCTGATCTAAGTTTAGTGAGCTTGCTATATTTTATATGATTATAACCAACTTTGATAAGTTGTACCTTTTAAGAACCTAGTGAGTTTTTCTGCTCTGATAGCTCAAATCAGGGTAACTTTAAAAATAGGACCCAACAAATTTCTTCTCAGATATCGAATGGTCATTCTTGGCTTCCATTTCTTATGAGATAATTATGCACAGCCTATTTCAAATAACATTTAAATTTCACACAATAACACCTCGAACCAACACTGACATAAATATTCATAGCTTTCTAATTCACTATCCAGTCCTTTTAAAAGCTTAATATTAAAATATAAAAGTATTTAAAAATTATTCACTGACTTTTAAACTTTATTTTTCTTATATTTTTAAAAAATCTTATTTGTAATGAGATCTTAGCGTGACATCTTTCATCATCATCATGAAGCATTGACTATGTGTCTGCCATTTGTATTTTTGTGTGGTCACTGTATGACTGGTAATTGTAATAATGTGGATTAGATAAATGACCAGATTACCAGGTTGTTTAATTTATTTGATTAATTTCTAAAGAGGTTTTCGTAAGTTTTATTATTATTAAAAGAAAAAAAAATGAAGAAGATGGACTTTTTATTTTATGCAATGTGTCTCAAATTCATGAAAAGGGTCAGAGACATGTGTACCTTACCCTGCTGAATCAATTACTCCATTTGAAACGTAAGTCAAGAAAATTGCTAGCTAAGATAGGATGGTAGTGGAAACAATTAAAAGCAGATGTTTTTCAGCAAGTTATGAAGCAAATCAACAAATAAGAAACCATTAATAGATTGAACAAAGGAACAACGAGCAAAACCGAATGTGTGGAACGTAAAGTAAAATTGAATGAAGATTATATGGAGATCCACTAAAGAGGAAAAATACTATGAGACCTTTATGAAACTTCTTCATAATTAGATATGCATTTACACTTAAGTTTTTATTTGGCCTTGGAATAATTTAAACATTTTACTTGTTTGTTAATTTTAATTTTAGCCAGCTCATCTCTACCTGGCTTATACTTCTGCTAACTACTCAATTTAACTGTATTTTTTTGTAAAAATAAATAAATAAAAAAATTCTATTTATGACTGTTTATTTAATTATTTTTTAACCATATATTTATATAAATTAATGTGTAATTATATCAGAACATTCTTCTTAAATATGTCATGGAGATAATGTTAAGAATTGTGTTAACTGAGATAAATGCATTTTCTTTCTTAAGAAAAAAGTTCTGAATGTTAGTAAATACAATAAAACAATACATATAAAAATATATAACATGAATAATAATTAATAAAATGCTATTAAAATAATTAGGATATTAAAATTTTTGGAACTTACCATCCTGGTCTTATTACTTTATAAAAATCTTTTTCTGACAGATCTACAATGGTTGAACCCAATCTGTCTGGATCCTGATGTCCTAGAATACCTCCATCAATTATCAAGTCAAGAAATGGCCATATTTCTTTAAATTCCTAGAAGAAATAAATCTATAATCGAAAAGCTTATTGAGTTTATGTAGAAATTATTTAAGTTATTTAAATTTACACAGTTCAATAACAAAATATAGTAGTATAAAAAGGGAGATTTGTTTCGCTTTTGGCATATAAATCTGATTACATTCTTAACACAAGTATGAATTGATGCTGTATTAGTTTGTTGATGTTATATACTGAAAACAAAAGTGAAAATTAGAGAAAAGAGGAAAGGCTAGCTTTAAAATACTTTTCTTTTTGCAATATAAACAAATCTAAGTGTTTTTTTGTCACTTTCATAATACTTTTCTATCAAATAAAGGAATAAAAAATCAGGGTTGAAAAAAAAATCATGATTTAAAAAAAAAAACATTAAAATTAGATTTATTTGATTTAAATCAGATTTATTTATTTTTTTTATTCTAATTTTAATTATTGTTGTGTTTTTATATTTTTTGCAATATACATGGAATAGTTTGTTATAAGTAACATCTTATCTATCTAGTATATTCTACACACTGATTACCTAAAATTAAATGTATAAATTTTAATCTAAATACATTCTATTATTTTGTAATTAGATAGTGCAAACTAAATAAGATGTAAATTTAAATAAATTAAATATTCCTTTACAGCAAACTTTTTATTTAAAAAAAAAACAAAAAATCACATTTCAATATTTCTTTTAAGCAAAGAATTGTGGATTTAACTGTTTCAATAAAAACACTAGTTTCAATGCTTTATCCACTCCTAATTTGTTATGAAGGCTAGAATGAACTATACCAAAATAAGAAAACTGTCTTTCTGTTCTCGCAGATGAAGCCACGGCTGTTGTTATTTGGTAGATAAACTGGATTTTATGTTCTGTAATACTCTCTTTACCTCCCATTACATAAAATGAATTCCACTAGCCATAATTAGCCACTGTACCTATCCATACTATCAAGGCCGTAGGCAAGGGGAGGGATTCAGGGGACCGGTCCCCCTCTGAAATTCTAAAAAAACCGTTTCGTGGAAATAAAATAAACCATGTGTGATGTTGTGTCATCTGCGTAGCTATGCATAGATAACAATGTATTTAGAACTGTGGATTGAGAAGAGTGGATTGACTAGCACTCACAGCAACACATCACAATATAGATGCACAATTGGTAGGAATTGTGAAAAGTTTTTACAAATCTTGGGGAGCATATTTTATAACATACAAGTAAAAAATTTACACATTTTTTTTTTAAATTATACTTTTTGTTTGATTATACTTCTGTTTTAAAAATTAGAATTTAATACCATGTAAAATTTATACCTTTTCAATTTCAATTTTACTGTTAAATTCATTGTGCAGTTACATATTTACTCATTCTAGGTTTTAAATTTGTTCATTATATCCTTTTTTAATCATTTTGCTATTTTAAAACCATATTGTATTATGATACTCATGCATATACATACATAAGAAAACCTGTCGTTTTTCTGAAGTATCATTCACAAAAAAGAATGTCTTTCTCCTTGGTCCCCCACCGAATATAATTTTTGGCTACGGCTCTGCCTACTATACATTTTCTGATAATAACCCCTAAATTCTTGGAAATCACATGCTATCTATTTATACTTATTTACTTATTGGTATTTCTGTGCTGACTGATTCCCAATTCTCCTGTCTTTCGAACATAGGTTTTAAAAGCAGTGAAAAATATGATTTAAATCAATGAATTTTTAAAAAATCAACTGATTTAAATCATGCCAACCCTGTAAAAAATATATTGCTTAAAATAAAAATTGGAATAATAAAATGTCTACCTATCTTATAACTTTTCAATTTTCAAGTATATTATTATTAAACTATAAATCTGTTTGCTTAGAATTGTATTATAATCAAATTCAGCATCATGATATAAGTTAGAGAGTTGAAACAACAAAGGTTTTAAATAAGCCTAAATCATATATAACTCAATAATGTACAATCCTACAATAAAGAGAATCTTAATATTAACAACAGACTCTTTCAATTCAGATTATGAATTCATGATGGTGTTGAGTAAAAAGTTACATTTAATATTGTTCAATTTTGATAAAGTATAGAAACAGATGGCAGCTTTTAATTAAATAATGAAATTTTTATAAAGGGATTGCCTATATATCTTTAATAGCCAATTAGAGAATAGTAGGAAATATATCATGAATATATATATCAAATAAAATGAATTTAATATGCAAGTTTGATCAATTTACACAAAATATATTTTTTTCCATGTGGCAAGAGTAACAATACACTTACATAAAATAAATGAATATTTTGATCATACTATGAAATAATATAGCAATGTTAAGAGCAATTATAATTATCAGAAAAACTAAATTATTTAACATGCCATTAGATGTATAGTTTGTGTATTAGTTTTAATACATCATTAGTTATATAACTTTTACCTCAAATGTTCAAAAATGACACATGTATAACCAATTACTAAATTCTAAAATTATTCTTGAAATATCATATATATGTAAATACTTATGTATAATATACATACTTTGAAAATCTAAAATGAACACTTTTGGATTATAGTCAAGCAAAATATACATAACAAAACTTGAAAATTGTTATAAATATTATTGAAAAATCATACCTACCTCTACTGAAAGAGTACTTGTTTTGTCGCTCACATTAGCACTTGTGGTTGCTATAGGTTCACCACAAGCAGTAGCTAATTCCTGAATAAATTTGTAACTTGGTATTCTAATACCAATTGTTGAAACATTTGGGTTCAAATTTGGATTTAGACCTGGTTGTCTCTCTAAAATAATTGTAACTGGTCCTGGTAACAACTCATGGAGCAATCCTTCTGGAAATATTATTTTGCCCCACCTGCACAATATTTATAAATATTTAGTGGTATATAACTAAACATATTACAAAAGTCTGTAGTTAATCCTGTAAATTAAATATAAAGAATAGATATATAATGTAGCAGATACCAACAATTACAGAGTATATAATATATATATATATATATATATATATATATATATAATACTTAAAAATCATTTGGATTTTTATACACAATAGCAAAAAGGGATGCTAATACCTGGTTTGAAAAAAAAATTATTTTTTATAAAAAAAATTTATTTTTAATACATAAGACTTAAAAAAAGCTTTAAGTACAGAACAAAATTAAATAAAAGCAATTAAAGTCATTAAAACGTTTTTGTAATACAATACAGATTTTATAATTTTACACAAGTAAAACTATTATTTTAGAAGGAAAAGTATCCTGTAAATTACATATAAAGAATAGATATATAATATAGCACATACCAACAATTACAGAGTATATAATTAATATATATATATATATATATATATATATATATATATATATATATATATATATATATATATATATATATATATATATATATATATATATATATATATAAAATACTTAAAAATCATTTAGATTTTGATACACAAGGAAATAGCAAAAAGTGATGCTAATATCTGGTTTGAAACAAATTATTTTTTATATAAAAAAATTCATTTTTAATACACAAGACTTAAGAAAAGCTTTAAGTACAGAACAAAATTAAATAGAAGCAATTAAAGCATTAAAACGTTTTTGCAATATATTACAGATTTTATAACTTGAAGCTTACTTAAAAAAAGCTTTAAGTACAGAACAAAATTAAATAAAAGCAATTAAATAAAGCATTAAAACGTTTTTGCAATATATTACAGATTTTATAATTACTTAACTTAAAGCTTACTTAAAAAAAGCTTTAAGTACAGAACAAAATTAAATAAAAGCAATTAAAGTATTAAAATGTTTTTGCAATATATTACAGATTTTATAATTTTACACAAACAAAACTATTATTTTTGAAGAAAAAATATTATTGAGAGTTATTAAAACCATTGTATTAGATTGGCATAAACTGAATACAAATTAAATACTTTCAACATGAAATAAATAATGACATTTCTTACCAATTTTAGTTTTTTCCAATTCACTTACTTTGGAATGTCCCTAACTGTACTGACACATATAGATACAGGTTTATTGCAGTCTCTTCCCTTTATTTTGTAAAGAGCTTTCACAGCTTCATCACACTGAGTTAAAGCAGCTATATCATATATAGTATCTGAAGGTATAGCAATTATTTTTCCTTCTTTAAGAGCACTGGCTGCAGAATGCACTAGGAGTAAAAAGTTCCAAGTAACAATATTTCCAAATTTACGAATTAAATGAGGCAGAAGAACAAGAAACATGAAAATAGATCTAGGAACTTTTTAAAGTAAACTGTTTATACACACACACACACACACACACACACACACACACACACATATATATATATATATATATATATATATATATATATATATATATACATTTATATATATACATATATACATACACATATATATACATATATACATATATATATATATATATACATATATATATATATATATACATACACATATATATACATATATACATATATATATATATATATATATACACACACACATACATACATATATATACATATAAATATATACATAATCTGATGAACTGGATAGCAAATAAATAAATAAATAATTTTGCATTTTCTCATCTTATATATTCTATAAAATTCTGAAAACTACAAAGGCATATAACATATGTAAGAGAAAAAAATGCAGATATATTTATTGATATCAAAGAAACTATCCTAATAATTCACTTTCGTCTTACAAATTATTTTGATAGAAAAATATTAATTTAAGGTAAATTAAAAATAAGTAATTTAGAAAGTTGGCACAAGAAGATGATCTATAAATTTTAGTAGAAAAATAAATACTTACCAGTTTTATCAAAAGAGGATGACTCGGATACTAATTTGATTACTTTTGTCATTTTAGACGATAAAAGCATAACATTAATGATACAAATAAATCAAATATCAAACGATGGATATTTAGTAACTATATAAACTTTATTCAGTAACTATTTAATAACCATTTTAAATGACAGTTCAGTCATATACCGATGACATTACCCACGTGTAAAGATGTTTGTTTATCTCTAGCAGACGGTACAGTTTTTCAGTTCAATTCAGTTCGTGCAACATTATGGAGAGTTATTTTATTCGGAAACGATAATTGACTACATGCTTTCGAAATTCGGCATTTTTTTAAATGTGAAACAGCCATTCTTTCAAAAATGTTTAGATTATCCAAAGCGTATTTATGAATGAAGGTTTTAGATCTAGAAAATTGTAATTGTGTGAAGCAGAATTAGCATAGCAGTCTCTTGGAAATCGATAGCCCACCTTGGACTTATTAATAGGAACAAACCATCTTGAAAATTTGAAGTGTTGTTCTAGTGGAGTTGACGGTGTTTCTGTATTTGGCAAAATATTTGGTAGAGGATTCACAAAATATTCATTACAAAAGCTACCATGTGGTTGGCTAGGAGTGTTACAATCTACTGTTTTGCTACACTAAAATTAATAAGATGGGAATCTACTGTTTAAAATCAATTTCGAACTGCTACCAATATTTATGCCAATAAAAGGATTCGAAGCCATGACCTTTCAGTATCGAAGAGAAGAGCCTTACCTATTGGGCCATCGTGCGGTAGAAAGAGATTTCCATACAGCTGCACTCGCTGCACTCTAGCATTTAGTATGACTTTATTAGCTCTTTGTAAGATAAAAAAAATTATGTGTTAAACAGATCTGATTTGGACCTCACATAACCTCTTTGGAAATCTATTAAATTATATAGTTTTTTTATTTTGTCTGGTGCTACATTCCAATTGTAATTTACCCATTTACTTCAAGGTTAGTTTCGATTCTCAAGGTAATGGAAATGTCTGAGTGGAGCTCAAGTACTGCCATCCGATGGAGATCAGCAGCGTTAATGTTTGTTTTATTTGGTTTTTCCTTAGATAGATATTTCGTTATAAAATGAAATTTTTCTTGATTACAATACTTTCTTTACCAGGAAGTAACAAACATCATCAAACTTACTCTTGCAAATAACATATTTTCATTTTTATTTTATAGACCTTTGTTTCTGAACGTATGAAAGGTTTACTATATTTTAAAACAAATTCATATAATGATCCTGCCAACGATCCAAACGAATTTAACATAAGGCATAGCGTTGCCTAAAAACCATCCTATCCACATTATAGAAAAGACAAGTAAGCCATTAGCTAGTTTCGATGAAAAAACACCAGTATTTAATTATTAGAAACCTGACAATATCTACAATAACTGTTTTCTTTTCTTTTCTTTATTTATGTATACTGCTATCTAGGTCCCTAACGGTTTTCTTTAATTTTTAATGTAAACATTCCCTTTAATTTGTTTCGCATTTGTTTGCATTTGCTCGTTGTTTGTAATTGTAAACTTCATTTCCTGACTGCACACCTTGATTGAATCTATGTACTCTCATGACGGATCCAAGCTAAGATGCCGTGAACTACCTACTATTGAGGTGAAAACTAAATTTCAATCGCAGTTGGTTTTCATCCCATTTGGACGTGCTTTTCTATTGCTCTTGATATCTTGTTGTTCTTCGTTTCCGGCACTCAATGAGTGACAGGAGCAGTGCTAGTTTACAATTATCTCCTATTATGATGACGACTGAGGGATGGTTTCATGGACTCTGCTGCCCATCTGACATGTACCCGTGCATTGTCAACGAGTAAGGGTAGCTTCTTGTTCCTCGCCTTACTACGGTTTCTGCGCCTGACTTGAACTCGGCTATGGATACTGATGATCTGGATGTTTTATTTGAACACTCTGAATTCGACAATCACTTGATATCATTTATTGAATGGGGTATGTTGACCCAATATGTCATGAAGAAAATTTGCCACTAGACCTGTGGTTGCTAAGTATTTCCAGGATAAGCGTAATTCTGGCAAGGAGCATTCTCTTTCCGCTCTCGAAACCCCTTCTAAGAAACTTAATGACTTTTAAAGATTGGCATTGTGCCATACAGCTAAATGCTGTACCCCAACTATGCAAACCGAGAAAAAAGTCTCGCACAATAAATTCTCTTACAGAAAAAACTCTCTCAGGCAACTCTGCTCAAACTTCTACCCCTAATTCATTCTCTAATGTTAAGCCCAAAATTAAGAATATTACAATCACCAAAACTCAAAACTATAGTCAATTTCTTAACGATATTGCAGGAAAAAAACAAGTGTGACGTCGCTACACCCCATTAGCTTCACAAAGAGGTTTTGTTAAAGTCCAGCACTGCCTATTGGCGTTGTAAGGCCCTTAAAATCGTGATCCGTGGTTTCCCCAGCCATATACCGGTGGAAGAAATTAAAAGTGAGCTCTTCAGAGTAAACTTCCCTGTTATTAAAGTTTCTCAACTAACCAAGAGAAAACCCCAGCTCCCCATGCCACTTTTTCAACTCTAACTCACACTTAATGATCTCGTCAAGAAAAATTTAGATGTTGTTCCCTTTTTCATATCAAAATCTCCTTTGAACGATATAGGGCACCCATTAAAACTGTGTGTCACAACTGCCAGCATTTTAGTCACCATAGGGATAACTACCTTATATCAAGTTTCGTCAAGTGTGCAAAATTTCCCAACACCAAACACTGCCCGAAGGGAATGGGAAAAATTGATTCCCCCACTTATTTAACTGCGGTGACTCACACCCCGCCAGTTATCAAGGTTGCCCTAAATATTCTAAAACCCAAATCTTTAATACGACAGTTGTTAAACCTCTTGCAAAATCATTTGCTCAGGGGCTATCGACTAACGTGACCTCAACCTCAGCATCAGTTAAGAACTCCTTTCAGCCCACTTCTATATAAACCCCTCAGACTCCTAACCATTCTGAAACTAATTTTTCACCCATTCCTGTAACCAATTAGGCGAAATTGCTACCGTACTTAAATCAAAAATCTCCAAGTTCTCTTCCTCGAGGCTGTGTCAGGTGCTAATAATTTTTATACACTATTGACCTTTATACAGATTTTTCTTTACAGCCAGATTATACAGATTTTTCTTTAAAGTCAGATTCCTTACTTTGAGGATTGCATCAAAAATGAAGAGAACGATTACAGGTCATAACAATTCTAAATACAAAATTTCTTCATTTTAGGATAAATGTTTTCGAGTTATGTCCTACAGCAGGGGTCGGCAACCTGTTTGTCCTTAAGGGCGCAATACTAAATTTGAAAATCACCGAGGGCGCATATTTTACAGATAATCAACAGGTATAAATAGGCATAAAAAAAACAGATTTTTTTATAACTTTATTTTGTTGGTGGCATACATAATGATACATATAATTCAGTGTGAAACTTGGGTGTCCATATTTTCAGCTAATTTCTTATAATTGGGGATTGCAACGTGTTTATAGCTGAAACTATTTCTTTTTTATTTTTAAATTCTTCAAAAAGTGAATCAGCAGCTTCTAACATATCTTCTTTCAATATTTCTCCATCTGTAAATGGTTTTTTATTCTTAGCTAGCAAATGCGATATTTTATATGATGCGATCGTTGCTGCTTTATGTTGTTGCAGTGGTTTAGTAAAAAAACTTTGCTGGTTAGTTATTGCAGATTTTAAAGAAATAATTTTTTTCCTTCTAATTTCAGAGTTCTTTGGATAGTCACTATCAAAATTGATATGAACGGTCTTAAAATGTCGTTCAATATTACTTTTCTTGGGAATCGCAACACTATTATTACACAACAAACAAATACACTTCCCTTTGTAATCAACGAAACAATATAGATGTTCCCATTCATCGTTAAAATAATATGTTCTTTTTCTTTTACATTTATCCATGAAGGGTTTTGAAAGAAAAGAATTATTTCGGATTACTTGGTAGTTTTAAATGCATGGTCTACGCGTGGTCTATTCGAAATACGATCACACACTAACAAAAAATACGTGTGTGTTATTAAATATGCTCAAGGTTAGCAAACTGCTAATCTATGCACAATCTTAAACTCAACTGACTACTTGCTGTATATCGCCGTTTGACAAGAGTAAGTAAATCGCTCTGGCTATCATACATTAACATTAGTCCAGCGAGGGCGCATTAAAAATCTATCGGGGGCGCCGCGTTGCCTACCCCTGTCCTACAGCATTCATTTACATTATATTGTAATTTTTGTTACATAGAGTGCATATTGCAATCAAAAGAGAAGGTGCACAACTGCAGGTTATAACAGGCTGATAAAATATTTGTGGTTGGAAAGGAGTGTGGGAGACTTCAGTTTTAAATGCAAAATCTCAATGTTCTATGGCAAATTGTTTTTGTGTTATGCGAGATACATATACATACAAACGTCACCACAAAACTAGTCAAAATGGGCTCAGGGATGATTAAAAAATATTTAAAGTTTCAAAACTTAAATTTCTTTGTATGTACTTAGAAGTATAACGCTTAAACGTGTCAAAATTGATTCAGTCATGGCCAGAATGAGTTTTTTCTTTGAAATCTGCTGTTCTTGTTCCAGAGTTTTTGGGTTCATATATAGCTTCTGCATGGATGTTCATAGATATTCAAAATCAACTTTAAGCAGTAGATACTAGTCATATTAGTTCTCGTGTAGCACAAAAGTAGACAGTAATGTTTCCTACAAACCAGCAAACAATCGTTGGAATATGAACACTGGGGCCTACTCTGGACATTCCGAGTCGGATCGAACGTTCGTTATGACGTACTTTTGACGTCAGCTTGATAATTTGCTCCCATAATGTCCGCAAGCTGACGTCAAAATGACGTCACAACGAACGTTCGAAACGAACCGCAACATCCAGAGTAAGGGCCACTGAAATTTTTCGCTGTTACAATACTTCCTCTATTCCATATAAGGAAGTAAAGATATAAAAATAAGTCTTTCTTTACATAATTCCTTTATTATTTTTTATATTCCCCTACTTAATATTTACAACTAAATTAGCACAATAAAACAAAATGGCTTCAACGTTGGATGCCAAAATCGGGTTGAATATGGCCTCTTTTACTGACAAGTATTGCTCTATTTTAGTCAGGGATGAAACTAAATCCTTTTGTGTCAAATTTGAAAAATTTAAATATTTAACAAAAGTTGAATGCAGGAGATCAAAAGAAACCTATCAAAGCAATATATTACAAGCAGAGAATATTGAATTAAAATATTTGAAACAAAACATCAATCCAATAAATTTAAAATTATATCACGAAAAGATCTAAGGAAATAAAATAAATGAAGCCTTGAAAATCTTTATATATGGAAGTAAAATGGTGACAGGAACAGCCTATGGGTATGTAATCGTGATAAAAAATAAGATATTATATACTTGCAAAACAAAAATGCATTATTATAAATCTGTATTTCAGGCTGAGGATTCGGTAATACTGGATTCTCTTAAATAAAATACGTTAGAAACATATCATACGTATATACATACATATTGTAGTTCAAAGAAAATTTGAGTGAAGATAATGTAGATTTATATACTGATAGTCTTGCCGTAATTACAAGCTTGGAACACTTAATATCAAAATTAAATTAAATAACCGAGATACAGAAAGAATGCAAAAACATGAGTAAGCTAGAAATTAATATAACTTGTTTGAAAGCGCATATGGGGAATACTAAAAATGAATATGCAAATATTTTAGCAAAGAAAGTCACTAAATCGATAAACTATAAACCTGTTGAGTTCCTGGAAAAGCTTGCATAAAATCAAAAAACTAGATTCACCAAATTGTAAATGTGTAACCAAATTGTAGATGAGTAACCCACAGAATTACATGCAAGTAAAATGAAGTCTTGTTCCTATGTTTATTAAAAAATACAAAAATGTAACACAAATTGAATTGGCTTGACTAAAGAACTGGGTTCCCCCGCCAACTTGACGATAATGGTTTAAGTTTAAGTAAGGTCGCCTAACATTTTCTCCTGATCTCACTGTCCAAACAATCTGCATCTATGGATGCTACCATATTACGGTCGACATATGTCACTGGTGACTTCTGCGTCATAATGATGTCAGAGAGAGAAATTTATGGTACCAAATTCCCATCTCTGGCGATTTCTGACGTCATTATGACGCGGAAGTCACCAGTGACATATGTCGACTGTAATATGGTAGCAGCCTATATTATAATTTATATGATATTTGCATCCAACTCTTCTTGTGTAACTTTCTTCTTATTAAAAGTGCGCAATGCTTAAAAAATAGCTATAACAAACCATTAATGGTTCACCACGGCTTATTTTTAATAATTTGGAGCTGTTGTGTTTGTAAACTGTTAAGGGATTAATTGCCCATAAATATAAATGTCCGGTTTTCAAGTCATTTTCTTTAATTAAGCTTCTTATTGATTTATCATTTCTCCTTTTTAAAACCATTTTCTGGACTCAACGTCTATGTATAAAATTTCATGCAGACTGAGACATCTAAACTTATGAAAAATTTAATTTTAATAATTCTTTAATATTGCAGTCGAGATATGTTACAGGAGACTTTCGCGTCATAATAATGCCAGAAGTCGCCAAAGAAGGGAATTTATGGTACCCAAATTCTATCTCTGGTGATTTCTGACATCATTGGGATGCGAAAGTAGCTTATGATATATCTCGACCTCAATATGGTAGCACCCATTATTGTATAAAGTATAACTTATACTGTATAATATTGTATCTCTTGGAAAGAAAAGCTGCTTATTTTTACCTGATGAGCTGCTTGTATATTTATAATCATTATTTGTATTGCCATAATCATTATTTATAATCATTATTTGTGTTTGAGCCTGCATGTCCTAATAATGTATTAATTTTCTTTTTTGAAAAATAAAGGGTGCTACCATATTGCAGTCGAGATATGTCCCTTACGACATCCGCTTCATAATGGCGTCATAATGATACTGCAGAGAGGGGAATTTATAGTATCAAATTCTCATCTCTGGAGCCTTCTGGCGTCTTTATTAAGTAGAAATTTCCTGTGATATTTCAGTAACCGCAATGTGGTAGCCCCCAAAGTCAGTTTGGGATTTTTTACAGGATGACCTAGCCTTCAGGTCACCATAACCTCCTTAGAGGTGGTCGCAGCCGAGGCCATTTACATTCCTTTTGTGTCCGAAGGAAAAGCTTGAGCTTTTACTATGAAATATAGTGGAGAAAATATAAAAACATATTCTCTTTATGTATAAAGTATTCGAAACTGTTGTTAAAAGTAGGTCTTGAAAGATTCTCAATGCGGTTACTAAACTGGGATATATATTTTAACCCTTTAATGCCTAGAGTCTC
Organism: Pardosa pseudoannulata; assembly: GCA_032207245.1. Taxonomy (NCBI): domain Eukaryota; kingdom Metazoa; phylum Arthropoda; class Arachnida; order Araneae; family Lycosidae; genus Pardosa; species Pardosa pseudoannulata. The sequence continues at coordinate 24,081,091 of CM063501.1, forward strand.
ATTTTAGGTACTGCTAAAAATCGATTGTAGAATTTCTATGTTTTTTTAGAACAAGTTTTCCTTTTAACAGTAGATAGCGGGGAATCTCATAAAAATCTTCAAAATTTTAAAGTAATTTCTATTATTTACAAATTAAGCGTCTGTAATAAGCTTATTGTGCACAGTGTGATGCCCCTATGACTGCTATGCCCTAATTCCGCCCTTGATTTCAGTTATGAATAAACTACAATTATTTCGGCACATAACATTACGAAGCAAACCTATCTATCGTGTTGCAAAACTTGTCTTAAGTACCCGGCAATGGTTAGAAAGGATGTACATCATAGTAAGAAAAACAAATAAAAAATGAAGTGCAATTATTTGAATTAAATTTTTAATAGTGTCTTACAAAATTGACTATAAAAGCTATGTATGACAAAGACTCGTTATGTGAAAATGGTGAATGGAGAGCTAGAACAAACAGAGAAATGTATGAAATCTACAATAAGTTAGATATTGTTCTTGAGATAAAGGAAGGAGAGTCCCATGGCTAGGTCATGTGGAGAGAATGGAGTTTAGTAGAACCATAAGACTACTAAAAGAAAACCCCAGTGGATCTAGACCCAAGGAAAGATCAAGGAATAGATGAATGGATCAGGTCGAAGATGATTTAAAGAGTTGGGGAATTAGTAATTGGAAACTAAAGGCATATCTAGTTCGGTAGAATGGAAGAAAGGCTTAAAGGAATCCAAGGCCCTTTCAAGGGCTGTAGCGCCAATGATGATAAAGAAACCTATTAAAACAACTCTTTAAAGCCAATAAAAACGCAGTAATTATTTAAGTATATTATCACAGCATTTATTTGTCTAGAAAATATATATACAGAGTGCTATAAGAATCTCAAATATTTACAAAATGGGGTAAGTAATTAAAATACAGGTGTGTCAAGAAGAAACATGTAGCACAAAGGTACAAAGAAAAGATAACAGCACAAATGTAAAAGCAACTTTTCGCCAGCAGCGGCGAACATTTTATCCATTTTTTACCCAAAATGATGCAACCCATCCCCGTGTTGAGAATGCAGATGGACAAGGCAACAAACTTTAAATTAAGGCTCCTACTTTCTGATGCCTTTAAGATAATGATTAAATTTACAAAACCTACGATGCCGATTGATATGAGGAGTTGCACTATTATGTCTACCCCGATATGTATTCGAGGGGTACATATTTTTAACTTATTCATTTCTGCTTCCTTTCTCCGCCTTTGTTTATACTGTTGAAAGGTTTCGGATTGGTGTCCTCTCAGACGCGTTTTGAATCTTCTATTCAACGGGTAGTAGACTTCGTGTGTAAAGGAGCTGGAGCTGGAACTGGAACTGTACCTGAGAAAGGAAAAAAATACACATATAGATATATATAAAACTGAGTGTATGTGTGAAATTTGTATATTTGTTCTTTAAACAAATCCATACGGTTTGCCAAAGAGTCACCATTATTTGCTCACGCATTCTTTAATATCGCCAAAACACCATTGTCGATATTAAAACCGTTACCGTATTCCGTATAACATAAAATCTTAATATAAACGAATTTTGGTGTTCCCAATCGTCGATAGATGGTACTACTTAGCACTCCAAAAATACTGTAAAACCTCTTTAAGTCATCATCCGAATAAGCCGTCATTCAGTTTAAGTAGTCATTTTCCTTTGGTCCTGACTAGTTCTTATACTAAATAATGTAAAATAACCCTGCTTAACCCGTCACCAAATTTAGATCTACTCCAGATAACTCGTCACCCTAAAAAATGGCCCAAAGGATCTTTCTTCTCTATTTGCATTACTTGGTGGCTTTTCAGCCCCGCCCTTTTATTTTAAATAAGACAACTCTTATCGGAAATTTTTCAACCACGCTTGTCACTCCAGTCAAACACGTGTCAATTCCTATTGTTGTTAAGTATTCTTTTATTACTCATTTGGAAGATTTTTTCTTGGAATAATACTGTTAATTATTTTAAGAACACTTCTGCAACTATGTCGAATGTGGATGTTTTCTTTGACCGCTTCTGAGTGTGACTTTAAAAGCTTCACTACTATAAGGGCTATTTTTTATCTATCAATTTCGTGGTTTGATTATGTTTATCATATGCCAGAGAAGCAAAACCTTACTTCGTTATCTTTTTAAGAAAAAAAGAAAAATAATTGCACTTATTTGAAAAGTCAAATGTTTCGAAAGCAACTTTTGCCAAAGAACACCATATTCTCAGGACTACATTAAATGCTATTCTTTCATCGAAACAAGTCGTCGAAGACGCTGACTGCAAAGACAAAAGAAAAAGAATGAAGAAATCGAAGTTTGTCGACATAGAAGAGATTTTATTTCGATGACTGAAACACACCAGATGGCTAAATGTGCCAATTTCCGTCGTGATTCTTAAAGAAAAGTCCAGGAAAATTGATGAACTTTGAAAATTTCGTCGGCAGCAATGATTGGCTGAAACGTTTCAAAGATACATATTGACTTTAAAATAATTTGAGGAGAAGAGGCAGCTGTTGATGGGGGTGCTATAAAAGAAGGGAAGAACAGATTTATCAAGTATATTTTATCTAGGTTTGATGTATCAAATGTTTTTAATCTTGATGAAACAAAACTTATTTTACCAACTTTTGAATAATAAAAAATTATTATTTAAGGGTGAAAAGCTCATCTTTGGAAACACAAGCCAACTTTTCTGCTAGGAGCAAATATAAGTGGAGATGAGAAACTTAAATTTATTTATTTTAATTTTTCATTAATTCATTTGCAAGTATTGATTTCTGAAAATCTTGTATATCTCCCAGAATCCTACAGCAATTTATGAAAATATTTCAGTGCTTTTTAAGTTTTTTCGAAAATTCCCATTCCATTTAAGTCGTTATCCCGATTATGATGTCAAGGAGACATCATAACAGGGTGCCTCCACCAACTTGGCGATAAAGCTCTATGAATGGTAGCCAAACATTTTCTCCTGATCTCGCCGTGTCCAAACAGTTTGTATAAATATTTTGATATCTATTATATTGGTATCCAACTCTCCTTGTGCAACCCTTTTCTTTTATATTAAATGCGCATAATGCTTAAATAAATTAGATATAGGGAAACATTAATGATTCACTATGGCTAAGTTTTAATAATTTGGAGCTGTTGTCTTTGTAAATTGCTGAGGGATTAATTTCTCATAAATATAAATGACCGGTTTCTAAGTGGTTTTGTTCAATTAAGTAAGAGTATATAATTCTATTACAATGGCGTGCTCCGCATCCATTAAAGTCACTCAAAAAAGCTAAGAATACAAAACTCGGATAGAATGCATTTGTGTTTTAGTAAACATCGCCGATAATTTCGCCAAATTTGCTAAGAGGCACCCTACTCTGAAGTTTTACAGATGTCAAATATGTTTGATTTCTCGAGTGATTACTTAAAAAAGGTTTTACTGTATCTCCCTAAATTTAAATCACGAATTTAAAAACTTTACATACACTTGAAGTAACTTTGAAGACCTATAATCGGCAATAAAATATATCGCCAATGGGGTTCTATACACTATAGCTTTTTCTGCCAAAAGCATTAAAAAAATTAATCTTGTAAATACTGTAAACTGAGAAAAACTTTCAAAGCCAACCAAAATTTGAACTCCTACCATTTTATGTCCCTCACAATTTCGAAAATCACATGAAAACAATAAATTTTCTTCATTAAATATTTCAAACAATTGAATCGCCAATCGACTAATATACTTTTGTACCCAGGGCACAATCCAATTTTTGTGCCCTCCACCCATGCAAATTTATAGCGATAAGTTATTATCATAATTATAGTCATATAAAAATTATAACATTGAATTAGAAAACAGATTTAAGAAATTAGCATTAAAGTAATATTCAAAATCAAAAACACCAAATTTTCATTTTAAGTAATCATTATTATCTCTGTTTAGCCATGCTAAAAATTAAGGACTTTTAAAGACCTAGAGTGATCCCCTTTTTTAATTTTTACCTTGTCACACTCACAAGCTCTGTGGTGCAGAAAATAAATAATAATAGAATTAAAAATAATTTAAATTGATGAGATGATTTAATGGTTTATAGTGGTACGTTGCTAATAATCTGTCTTATAAATATGCAATAACCCATAGGATAAAAAGAGCACCAGGTTTGTTGAGGGAATTAATTATCCCTTATATAATAATAGCCTAAGTTATCTGTACGTCTGTCCTCGATTTTATGAAACGGTTGGACCTGGAATGAATAGAGGCATCCATATTTAGCAAAATTCAAAGGGAGTAATGTTTATCTTCTCCTAAACTATTGATCCGATTCTAAATTAAATTGGTATAAATATGCTTCATATCACAGCGAAAAATATTGCCTTCTTTAAAACGTTCGAAATCCACCCCTTCCCCTCTTTTCGAGCTTTTAATGCCAATATTTCAACTCCTATTTTCCCCGGTTAAGAGCAGGCGATTAAATTGATCAATTTATCTCATAATAAATAGGTAAAAATAACATTTTTCTAGTATTATGACGTCATTAACCATCTCATAAGGCAATTTGTCGCAACGTCACGAACTACAATAATGCCCTTCCATTCATTTTCATGTTTACAACAGCCAATAGATAAACAATAAACTGCCCTTCCGTTTGAAACTAAAGTCAGAATTGTCATAATTTGAGAATTTGCCCAACTGCGTGAAATCACCTTATTGAATCCTTTCTTATTTTAAATTATTTAAATTATGCCTTATTTTCATACGTTTTTATCTCTGAATTTAGATATGAAGTCAATAATTTTCTTTTATATTTGGCTTCAATAATAGATTAGGTACATATGGGGTAATTTTAAATTGAATAATCGGTTATTTTTTTGTTGCAAGATAATTCTCAGCCAAAAAACAAACCATTTTTTTTACCTGCCTCATAGAGTACTTTACAATTTTGGAAAATTAAAAATTTTACTGCTCCTGTCATATGACGGGCTATATGCTAGTCAGGTAAATAACAGTAAAATTAAAGTAAATAGGAAACAATATAGTTCATGACAAACACAATTACCTCATACAATAATTTATTAAAACTTAATGATGGTAGTGTAAGTTTGCAATTTTTCCCCCACTTAATATGTGTTTCAAGAACTCGACTAAATTTTCATGCCCAGGGCACGTGCCCTAAGTGCCTATGCGATAATCAAGCCCTGGTGCCTACATCTAATTTATTCTATACGTAAATAAGTTTCTGTAGTCTCATTTGATGACAAGAAAGACAACTCTCGGTAAAGCTTTATTATACGACTCCACCGGTAATTTTTTTACATCCCCTATATAATAATAGCCTAAGGTGTCTGTCGGCAAATTTTTGAAGCGGTTGTACCTGGAATGGATTCCTCGGCTAAGGGCAGGCGATTAAATTTATCAATTTATTCACGTAATAAATAGGTAAAAATAACATTTTTTTTTCTAGCATTATGACGTCATTCCTTTAACCATCTCATATAATCATTTCTTGTTTTAAATTATTTAAATATCGCGTGCATTATTTTCATACGTTTTATCGCTGAACTTACATATTAAGCAAATAATTTTCTTTTATATTTGACTTAAATAATAGATTAAGTATATAAGTGATAATTTTAAATTCAATCATCGATTATTTTTTGTTGTAATGAAAATTTTATCATCGGTATTAACAATAAATTCTTTTCATATAAGTCGAGGACTACTAAATATCTAACTTTTAATTTATATATATTTGGAAATTAAGAAGTTTGTTTGTTTGTTATACATAACCACATGATTTGACTAAATGAATTCCATGTGATTCTAAACTGCATTACAGGATCGGGAGACTCTAGAGGAGTACGACGATAAATAAACTATTGTGAGTGAACCAGATAATTCTCAGCCAAAAAACAAACCATTTTATTACCTGCCTCATTGGGTACTTAACAGTTCTGGAATATTAAAAATTTTACTGATCCCGTCATATGATGGGCTATATGCTAGTATAACATATTTTTGCATTTCTGGAAATTATAAGGACATAAAATGAACAAAACGAGAAAAATCTTGTAAATTTGTCTATAATATCTGGATTTACAAAGTTTAAGTTTTTCTTTGTTATTGCATTATTTTTAAAAATTTCTATTTTTAAAAATTAAATTTCTATATAATTCTCACTTTATAAATAATATAATGTTTAGTTAGACGAAAAAAATGTCGCCAATACACGATATCGCCAATAGGATCTTATACTAAAGCTATTCTGAATTCTCATTTAATCATTTGAGTGTAGTAAAATAAAATAAAATAACAAAACACTTGATAAATATAAGTTATTTTAAACTCTTATATACACCACAAAACAATTTTTTTGACTTTTTAAAATCCTTATCATATATTTTATCGCTCAGAATAACATTTTGCAGGAATCAACTGTTTTGTAAAAAATGAGAAATTTCAAGAAATATCTTACCGAAATTTGTATTTCCTGGGATCATTTATAACATTAATAACATTTTGCAGGAATCAACTGTATTGAAAAAATGAGAAATTTCAAGAAATATCTTACCGAAATTTGTATTTCCTGGGATCATTTATAACATTAATAACATTTTGCAGGAATCAACTGTATTGAAAAAATGAGAAATTTCAAGAAATATCTTACCGAAATTTGTATTTCCTGGGATCATTTATAACATTAATAACATTTTGCAGGAATCAACTGTTTTGTAAAAAATGAGAAATTTCAAGAAATATCTTACCGAAATTTGTATTTCCTGGGATCATTTATAACATTAATAACATTTTGCAGGAATCAACTGTATTGAAAAAATGAGAAATTTCAAGAAATATTTTACCGAAATTTGTATTCCCTGGGATCATTTATAACATTAATAACATTTTGCAGGAATCAAATATATTGAAAAAATGAGAAATTTCAAGAAATATCTTACTGAAATTTGTATTTCCTGGAATCATTTATAACATTAATAACATTTTGCAGGAATCAACTGTATTGAAAAAAATGAGAAATTTCAAGAAATATTTTACCGAAATTTGTATTCCCTGGGATCATTTATAACATTAATAACATTTTGCAGGAATCAAATATATTGAAAAAATTATCTTATCGAAATTTGTATTTCCTGGGATCATTTATAACATTAATAACATTTTGCAGGAATCAGCTGTATTGAAAAAACGAGAAATTTCAAGAAATATCTTACTGAAATTTGTATTCCCTGGAATCGTTCCGAAAATAATCCATTTATGTAGGTATATAATTTTATATACCAGATATTGATAAAAGAGTTATACTTATGCTTAATTTAAGGTAACTTATACAACGGTGCTACAACTGATCAAACTGAATTTAGCTGTCAATCATTGCCAACAAACAATGGTCAAATGAATTTATATGATTCAATGTTCTTTTCCCAAAAGCTAATTACTTCTAATTTATTCTATATATTTATTACATTTAAATTTCCATTCGATTACAAGGAAAAATAACTCCTGATACAGCTTTAGTATACAACTCTATTGGCGACTTTTTACATATAACGTATTTTTGCATTTTTAGAAATTATAAAGGCGTAAAATGAGCATAATTAGAAAAATGTAAGGAACAGATGCATTATAGACGCCGGTCCCGTGAGCCATTGTTTTTGGAGGGGGGGGGCGACCAACAGAAAAATGCGTGTTTTGAAAATCGCCAAGTAAAAATACATGGCGGGGTAAGCGTTTTCTGAAAAATCAACAAAAATAAAAACATAGCTGCTGTCACATGTCAAGCTTGAAACACAATTAACAAAACTAAACTTAAAAAAAAAAAAAAGAGAGAGAGAGAGAGAGGACTAATATTATAAAAAATCTAACATGTGAGGTGGGGGTAATATTATGTGTTAAAAGCCCTTCTTCATATTATGTGTTAAAAGCATTACTTCTTCCATTGTTATTTTAGATCTATTGAACCAAGAACCCTCCCGAATCGACTTGGTATTGTCACAAACTTTACCAGCCACAGATTTTCGACAAATCGAAACAAACCCATCTATTAACCCCTTTTCTAGGTTAATTTTCATATTTACCCCCCACTAAGCCTAAGAATATCCTGATACTTTTTACCAATTTTAAAAGAAGAACCTAAATAACTAAACCTGCCATAACTAAATTTTAAATTCCAGAATGTGATAAGAACAAAAAAATGCAACCTGACCTAGGCGACACCAAGAATATCCTGAAATTTCTCCAATAGTGTCGGGTACTGAAGTCAGAAATAACCGACAAAATGACGTCTTATTTGGCGGAAAAAGTTGGTTAGGGTGCTGGCCTTCGGATCCGGAGTTCGTGGGTTCGAATCCCACTATGGCATGGATGTTCGTAGCCGTTCGGAATCGGCTTTAAGCAGTAGGTCCCGGTCTCATTAGCCCTCGTGTGCAAAACCGTAGACCGTAGCGCTCCAAACCAAACCAAACCAAACTTATTTGGCGGAAAAAAGCACGGCGTCTATAATGCATCTGTACCAAATGTAAATTCCTATATAATTTTTGGATCTACAAAAAAAGTTTTGAAAGATAAAATTTCTATATAATTCCCACGTTGTAAACGATATAACGCTTAGTTAGAAGAACAAAATATCGCTAATATAAAATATCATTTATGGGGTCTTACACTAAAGCTGTTTCAAATCTTATTTGATCATTTGAGTGTAGTAAAGTAAAGAAGTTACGCACTTGTTAAATACAAGCTGTTTTAAATTAAACTCTTATATACACCATAAAACATTTTTTTGCCTCGCCTAAAATATTTGTCACATATTTTATCGATCAGAATAACATTTTGCAGGAATCAACTATATTGAAAAAATGAGAAATTTCAAGAAATATCTTACCGAAATCTGTTTTTCCTGGAATCATTCCAAAAGTACGCCATTTCGGTTTGTAATTTTATGTATCATACATTAATAAAAGCGTTATATTTATGGTTAATTTAAGGTAATTTACACAACGATGCTATAATTAATCAAACTGAATTTAGCTGTCAGCCACTGCCAACTGCCAACAAACAATGGTCAAATGAATTTATATGACTCAATTTCCCAGTTCTTTTCCCAGAAGCTAACTACAGGGCGGCATTTTTCTTATCAAGTCAATAAATCTTATCGATGGGTGTCAAGATTGTAGGTTAATGTCATTTTTTATATTACAAGAATCGTAGAAAATTGTATACTTAGTTTTATCATAGAGTAGTAGTTTAATATGATTCTGAATTTCAAGGTAGTAAACACATAAGTACTTGCTTATTTAATAAACGCTATTATGAGAACAATTTGAATCCCAGTTTTTAAAATGTTCAACTTTTAATTACAGTCTTATAATGAGCATAAATAATTCTATTTCATAAAACATACCAAAACACTGAAATATACACGAATTTTTGATTAAAATATGAAACCTTTTCATTAAAAATTGAGTCGTTTGGCAGCATTTATTAAAACCATTTCTACTGTATCGCATATAAGCCAATAATTTTCAGTATATATTGCATTTATATAATAGCAAAACTAGGTATCGATTTTTACGTACGTTAACCCTTTATAAGCCATTTAATTCATTTAGATTATTAGATTAAGTTAATATGATTTTAACTTTTTTTTGTGATGGGCAGTATGCTTATCACAGTCCACTGGGTGCTATTAAAAGATTCTTATTCCTTGTATATTAAAGCACTTTTTGAATTGAGACTGCTTTAACAAATATAAATTCATTTAGATTATTAAATTAATTTTATTTTAACTTTTTTTTTGACGGACAGTATGCTTATCAGCTAGGTGCTATTAAAAGACTCATACTTTATGGTATATTAAAGCACTTTTTGAATTGAGAATGATTTAAAAAATAAGTTAATTTAGATTATTAGATCTTTTTTTTTTTGACGGGCAGTATACTTCACTGTTCACTGCGTGCTATTAAAAGATTCGTATCCCTATTATGTTATACGGCGCAATATTTATAAATATTTTATAAATACAAAAGTCTAAAAAGAAAATTGAATCGGATAAGTGGAAATGAATCAAATGAAAGAAGGGCTGCATGTAATGTATTATTTCACTTATTTCTAGAAATTATAAGGATATTAATGAACAGAGTTCAAAATTTCTTGTAAATTTATATATAATTTCAGAATTTATAAAATTCCCGCTATTTTTCTTATTGTGTTATTTTTAAAAGTTTATGAATCTAAAAACTAAATTTCTTGGTAATTCATACAATATTAATGATACGATGATTAGATAGGTAACAAAAAATCGCCAATACAAAATATCGTTATTGTAAAACTGTTCTCAACTATCATTCGAACACATCCGTGTAGTAAAAGCTAAATAAAATTCGTTTCCTAATGTTATCTTCTCATCATTTAAAGCTAATCATTATTGTAAAAACCATATTATGAGGTCAATATGTTTATTAACTTTGGTATCTATAATCTATACTGCTTCGGTTTCCAACATGATAGGCGCGTTTCCAAAGCCTCTAGTGTCTATATTCTTCGGTTGAGAACTGCTTTAGTATAGTACCCCATTGGTGATATTTTGTATTGGCGACTTTTGTAAATAAAAAGAAATTTATTTTTGCAAAATACAAATTTAAAAAAGCAACACAATAATAACCATAATAAGACGATTTCACGCAGTTGGGCAAATTCTCAAATTATGATAATTCTGGCTTTAGATTCAAACGGAAGGGCAGTTTATTGTTTGTGTATTGGATGTTGTAAACACGAAAATGAATGGGAAGGGCATTATAGTAGTTCGTGACGTTGCGACAAATTGCCTTATTATTAAAATCCTATTATGATGTCAAAAGGTTTATTAACTTTGTTATCTCTGATGTAGCGGTTTCCAACATAGGAAACGCGCTTCCGAAGCCTTTAGTGTCTATTCTTAAAATGAGCTGTAGTTAGTCACTGGCGATATTTTGTTTTGGCGACTTTTGTGAATACGTAGAAATTTATTTTTTCAAAATATAAATTTAAAAATATAACGCAATGATAAAAATAGAGGGATTTCTGTATATCCAGAAATTATAGGAAATTTTGGTTTACATTATCTTTATGGAGACTTCCCTTATCGTGTCTATATTCTTCGTTAAATGGGAGACACGAACTATTCCCAGCAGAGGCGGGAAACGTTTTTTTTTTAAATATTTTTTTTACCATAATAGCTACAAATGAGTAAATTTTTTTTTGTCCAAACGTAACAATAAAAAATGTAAAGAATAATTTAATTAAAAAGTAAGTATGAACGTATCAATATTTCAGCTTTGCATTCACTGATAATTGAGACCACATAATAAAATACGCTAATTATGGAAAACAGAAAAACAATTTAATGAGTAATGAAAAAGGGAATATTAGTTGAGTATCATGCCCCATGCATTGCTAAAGAGACATAACATACTAGCTACAACTACTGTTACCACTGAGAAACAGAATAATGTTAATCATGGTATAAATAAATACATGGAGTATGTTACAGCAGATGGAAAGTTCACAATATTAACATGACAGAATGGAATGGAAAACAAAATGTAACTAAACCTTTTCCGATATGCTGTTTTGAGCTGGATAAAGGGAACTTTATCTGTAGGACTTATCAATCATTACACCAAAAGGTAGACCCCCATCCCCCAATCATTCTTCCCTCTACTGCTCAGAAAACTAAAATTGAGCCTTTTAAGGCAATATTACTTAAAGAGGTGTGGGGAGGAAACAATGAGAAATCACGCCCGCCAAGATAATTTGTAATAAGGCGATTTCAAGCAGAAGGGCACATCTCAACTTATGACAATTCTGGCTTTACTTTCAAACGGAAGGGCAGTTTATTGTTTGTCTATTGGCTATTTGTCTATTGTAGTAAACATGAAAATGAATGGGAAGGTCATTATAGTAGTTCGTGTCGTTGCGACAAATTGCTCTATAGGCGAGGGACACCATTTATAATGACATTTAACTTATCAGCAAGTTTTTATTTTTTAGTAGAGATACACTGAAAAAATCATAATTTAGTGATACAGATTTACAAGTTAAATGTGCGACAACAAATGAAATATAAATATTTACAATGAACACTATGCGACTACAAGGTTAAATTTGAATGCATTATACAAAATTTAAAAGTAAATTCAGATTAATAATAATAATAATTTTTTTGTAAGCAAAAGTAAATATATCTGTAATGATATCCAAACCTCACTGACAGATGTGGCTATACTGCGTCTATATGTGTTTTTAATGATAGAATTTAAAGCTTGTACTCGGTTCTAAGTTGTCAGAATGTTTTTCTCTATGCAAATAATGTAAATATAGTGTTTTGTTAAATAAAATTAAGTTCAAGTCTTCATACTTTTATTGCGTACTAAATGAATATGTTAGTTCCTCAACGAATGACAGTTCATGTAATTAAGTGGTTAGAGAAATATTACCTATTATCTTTGATAAAGAATAAAACAAAAAATATGTCACACTATAGGGACTGCCTTCAACAATAATGAAAATTTAAGCATTCTATATCTGTCGTAAGTAACTTTATTGAAATCGAAAATCGAAAGTGACATCTTTGTATCTCTTAATACAGATATAAAAAAATTAATCAAGTATTTAAGTGCTAATTTATTATTATTAATGAAGTATTCAATTATTTGAATGCTCAAAAGAAAAACAGAATAGTGAAATCTAAACAAAAAAGTGCCACTTTTATATTATTTATGTTGAAATGTTAAACATTGAAAATGTTATAGTTAACAATAAAACGGCTGTTGAAGAGTTACAAAAATTGTTTGAGGAACTGAAGTCAAAACAAGACCAATCGCAGTAATTAGATTCAGAAATCCAACAAGAAATCCCGAATATCGGAGAAATCGAAATTAGAAAGGCTGATATATATATTTGTCAAATATAATAGAATATACGAATAAAATTAAAAGATCTCTAGAGTACGCTGGTTCACAATGGAAATTAAAAATAATAAAATAAATAAAAACGCTGGAAGTTTTGACTATTTTGGGCGATAAACCTCCAGAATCTAAAGTAAAGAATGACAAATTTAAGGAAATCGCAGTACGTTAAATTACTTTTGTAGAAACATTTGTCAGCGATATCTCTGATTTTCAGAGATTTTGGTATCAGTATGTAGCTGTGACTCACAATAATTAATATTTATCGAATGCTGAAAAATTTAACTAAGAGAAAACCTATCTGACGGGTAATACTGCAAGTTCTGTGAGAGGATTTAGCTTGACAAAAGTGAAGCGAGGTAGCTCAGTCGATAAGGCGTCGAGTTCATAACTGATAGGTTGCAGGATCGAGCCAGCCAAACGTCCGCCGTGTTCATTCATAGTGACTGGCGCACCTAAAATTAGTTTTTGGCCGCTCTGTTCTCGAACTTCCCAAACAATACTTTTGGAGATGGCAGGCCAAGCATGGATATCTTCCTTCTGAATTCAATGACCTACTTTTATCTAAATCGTACTCTTACCCGAGCAGTGGCAATTAAGCTAAAGGCGCACCCCTTTATCTTAATTCGAGCAGCCTCTGACTCACGTATTTGTCTTGTACAAGTGGCATTAGTAACAAATATAACAACAACAGCAAAACAAAAGACAATTATGTATCATCTATTGAAACCATGCATTAAAGAAAGATTTGAAAAACATATAGTGATAAACTCCTATTTAACTAAACTTTAATCCCCGAGACTTATGAAATTATTAGACACTTGTCAAACAAAATGTGAAACTTAAGAATCTCTGGGAACAAAAGTGGAAAATTATGACGCATTATTGACACCAATCCTCATTAGATTGCTGCCAGCTGATATGATTTATGATTTTGGAAGCGACGAGAAAATGCGGCTCTGAGGAAGGATTCATGGTCACTCCAATCATAGAATATCTATCGACAGAGGTAATTTCTCACGAAAAATTTGCAGCTATAATTGTCAGCCATAATTTTTCCCATTTACCGACGTCGAGAGGACAATGAAAAACCAATCAACGTCTATACATATTTCTACTGCATTCGGGCTACTTAAAAGAAAGCAGCACGTATTCTAAATAAATTTTACTTGTTGGGCAATAAACATCCGTCATCAGATTCTGAAGTGGATGTGGGTAAAAATGAAAAAAGGTAGACAATTTAAAAGGAGAGTGATTTCTATTCGAAGCGAACTAAATGTTGTTTATGTAATAATACTCATAAGGTAGCTGAATGCGACGTGTTTAAAGAATAAAACACTGATAAAATGGGTATTTTAAAGAAGTTGGAATGCTGCTACTTCTGTTTAAAACTGGATCACGTAAGAAAATTCTGCAGAAAATTTGTGAAGTGCGAGGGTTGTTCATGAAGACATTTAAGAATTATGGGTCCAGATAATAAGTCTCAAGATAATGAGAGTAATTCCTGATCAAATAAAACTTCAAACCACGAAGTTATGTTGCACTCATTTACTGTTTATTTACATAATAAATGTAAACATATGAAGATTAGATGCGTAATTAGAGAATTTAGAAGATTAGAGGAGCAGTTCTAACAAACGATTATAAAAACTATTATCTCTATTATAATATCTTAATTAATCAAGATATTCAAGATTAGATTATAAATTAAAATATACAGACAGAGTAGAAAAGAAAATTTTTTGCTTTAGTAAAACGCTGTTACTTTTACTTTGGCAGAATACATCGCCAAAATCGAAAATTTCTTATATTTTAGGACTGATGGGCAATTCAGTAATTATTTCGCATTTTATTTGTAATGAATGACTAAGGATATACTGTACCAGTTGGAGTGTATGTAATAGGGAAGTGAAAGTGAAGCTTATATGGTGCTCCTACAGTAAAATTGTCTACAAAACTTGTGTTGTTTAAGGGGCAAATGTGTATGAGGCAAATACCCCCATGTTATTAAAAAAATGAAAAATGTTAATATAAGTATGAAATCTTCCAATTTTATTTAATAGGATCATTCCGAACAAATATATTTTTCTAAATCTAAAAACTCATTTTAAGTATAATATTTTATAAAATTAATTTTGCTTTGATTTTCGAATTCTTTGATTAAAAAAGTATATAATCTGTTTAAGAATATAAGTTTTAATAACATATATTTTGACATCATTTCTAACTAATGCAAAAAACATGCTTGAAAATAGATCTTAAAACTTCTGTCCTTGATCTGCATTGTCGGTACACATCATATTTAATTCCAGTGATATTTTGTCAAAAACTGATTAGATAAGAAGTCACGAATAGCTACTTAAACGAGAAAACTAAATTACTCGTGACATTTTGTCAAATATTGTTCATTGGAAGAATCCAGAACAGTTTAACAAAAACACAGTAAATTAATTGATGAAATGTAATTGTCGCTTAAGTGGCTAACAAAAGCGGTAATAGTTCTAACTACTATTGAAACTATTGATATTATTCTGAACATTATGATGATATTTCCAATTATGATGTCCGACTTGATATTTTCGATATGTGGGCCATTTTCTTGAACTTTCTCTGAATTACTCAATGTGTTCATGACTCGGAATTCAGCGTAAAATAAAAAATGAAATAAGAATACGAATTAGAAGAACAAGACATTTATAAAGCTATACAAAAATCCAACTCTTCCAATTAATGTATCAGTTAAAATTACAGTTTATTATTGAGAATTGGAAACATTAACTTAATCCTATTTAAATCTACTTGAAAATAATTATTTAATTGTTTAAAAATAAAAGGTAGGGGATAGTTAGCATTTAAAGCTAATTCTAAATAAAGATTAATATCAGTATGAAATATAACAATTACTTTGGAGACTTTCGCTGAACTTTAACTCTCTAAGCGGTTCGCACGTACAATTCCGCCAAACGGATGATGTCTTCAAAGCGGTTGTCACGTACAATTTTCGACCTCCAAAAACGTTCCGAAAATGGATGTAATGTACATTTCTACCAGTGTTTTTTCTGCCAGTGTTTGAGGTAGGAGGGTCAGGTCGATTGTTTAGAAACTGCATCCCTTTTAGACTGACATTTATTGAGGGATGCACCCCTACACCATGAGGCACAAAGACGCTGATAGCTTTTCATGGCTTTGTAAATCTCTATTTCGAAGTATTTCGTTTGCGGTAACAGATGTATCTCTGATTGCACCACTTAAATATCTTAGATAACTTTCGTAAAAAATATAAATAATTCTCTTAAAGAATATTTTTATTTGTACTTTTACAATCCACTATTTCTTATGGGATGATCTTCGAGACTTGACGAGCTATATGTGTATTAAAAATTAACAATCTATAATATCGTTTTATATATCTATTTACAACCGGAAGTAAAGGACAATAACGAGGGTGGGTTTCCCGCATTCCATTCTAGTCTACAAAGGGTGAAGTAAAAAATCATAGAACACTTTGGTCATTGACACAATAAACCTTTAGCTTATTTTTGGAGACGACTTTTTTTAATCGGTGTGTTCCACTCGGAGGGTTAAATAATTGAATAATATATTACGTTTAATATGGGTGGATATTCATGTATTCCAGTTACAAATTTTATTAATTTTAAAGTTGTAGATTTTCTGTCATAAAGTTTATAAAAGATTTTATTATTTTCCATTTTTAAATTGATATCTAAAATAATATATATATATATATATATATATATATATATATATATATATATATATATATATATATATATATCATATATATAACATATCTGCATATATGTGTGTGTTGTATGCATACATACGAACACGAATGAGAAAGTCATGATAAAATACTTAACTTTTAAATCAATGTTATTACTTCAGTTGCATACAACTAAACATTTCTAAACCGTGATAAGCCAACACCTCCTAAATGAACAGGATGTTCTATTATGGGGATGTTAGATAAGGATAATATGCAACTATCATATATTTTTATGGAACTAACTCTTTTGGAGTTAATATTTATCAAATAAATAAGGAACAGGAAATCTAATTTAATTTATTTTTACGATTACATCCATAAAAATATGTATTAATGTATTTTCTATATATTTTTAAGGAACTAACTTTTTTGGAATACATTTTTATCATGCAGATAATAAGGAAAATGAAATAAATATATGTCTTTTCTATAGTTATATCCATAAAAATATATGTAAATACGTTATCATGGAATTTATGCTAACTAATGTTTTAAAAATACGCCTTATAAATTGGTATTAACGTTTTGGGTAAGGACAATATACAACTAACTCTTTTGGAATTCATTTTTATCGAATAAATAGGGAACATGAAATCTAAATTAATTTTTTTTACAATTAGATCGATAAAAATATGTGTTAATGTATTTTTCACATATTTTTTAAGGAACTAACTTTTTTGGAATACATTTTTATCATACAGATAACAAGGAAAATGAAATAAATATATGTTTTTTCTATAGTTATATCCATAAAAATATATGTAAATACGTTATCATGGAATTTATGGTATCTAATGTTTTAAAAATACGCTTTTTAAATTTGTATTCCGTTTTGGATAAGTGTGGCAAACAAACAACAAACTATGTCAAGGTATAAATGCAGAACTGATTAGATATAAATGTTAAAAAAGATGGTTTTTAATGTTAATTAATTTAAAAGATAGTAATATGCTGTAATTATCTGGTAAGTTGCTTCATTTTTCATTAAAAATATCTTAAACAATTTACTTACTTTTTAACAGACAGATATCTCAAAAGAAACTGTTTGAAACCAGCATTTATTTCAGATAAACAAAAAGTGACCTAGATTGAAAAGATTTTAAAGCTGTTTAGCTCAGTAACGCACGAATAATTTTAAAGACTGTTTCTATTTCTTTCTGTATTTACTTTTACTTTCTCCTTTACGTAATATGGAGAGAGTATTGTAATCGTTTAAAAATTTGACCTCGAGATTGTGATCGAAATTTATGTTTTGGGTCTCGTTGAGGTACAAAAATACCATTTTAGGAATTATGCCTGTGTGTGAACACTAAAACCCGAATACCTTTTGACTTGGAGAGACGAAATTTTGAATACATATATTATACCAAAATTGTAGTTCACTGGTTATCAAACTTTTTATCTCGCTGGACATTTTTCTTACCACGTACATAGTAATAAAACCCCTAGAAGCAGAAACTAAGGACCTTTTATTTACCACTGCTTAGACATAAATACAAAAATTAAACAATATAAAGCAGTATAAAAATGTAGAAAATACCCACAAAAATGACGTGAAAGGAAGAGTTTTTTGAATAAATGAGTAAAATGAGTAACTTTGAGTAAAATGATACATAGATTAATATTTCACAAAAATGACATGAAAGGAAGAGTTTTTTGAATAAATGAGTAAAATGAGTAACTTTGAGTAAAATGATACATAGATTAATATTTCACAAAAATGAGGTGAAAGGTAGAGTTTTTTGAATAAATGAGTAAAATGAGTAACTTTGAATAATGACGGATCTCTTTGAGTAATTAGTAATGATTCATAAATCAATATTTTACTCTTTCTTGTGCTGTATTTTTGCATGTGGTTTGAATGACACACTGTCCCATCGCTTTTCTGTTCCCTAATATTGCACTTCTAGCGTATATTATTAATTATATGTAAGGGATTAGTGAAAATTAGACAATGGATTGGCGGATTTTCTTTAAAATTTCAATGATGTTTAAAAATTTCTCGAAAAACCTCCGGAGAAATGTTGTGGAACTTTTGGTTTCAGCGGGAAACATTTTGAACAAGCAAATTGTAGTTTTTTTAGGAACTTTTGAGCTTCTACTACTATTTCTGGTTACTAAATGGCTACTACCAGTCACTATCCGATACTGTAACTTAAGTTCATAAAATAACATGTTAGCATAGCCAAAAGCCAGGTATTATGTACGTGATAGTATTTTAATGTTTTTATAAAAGTAAGAACAAAAATATGGTCAAGGAAAACAGTTTCTTTTCTATATAAACACGAGAAAGACTAGGGAAAGCAACTTCCGAACTTTTGCATTAGTGTCGTGCGAGATGAAAGTAACCCGTCGTGAGCAGCGAAAACATCGCTGGTTGACACACGTCCTTGCTGAAACTTTCCTACCCACCGTACTACTGTACGGTATGGTAGGACATTATTCGCAAAGGCTTCCATTAATTTACTGTGACATTCCATCGCATCTCTCTTTCTGATTTTATGTAAGCGCGTTGCTCAACACGGGTTACTTCCATCTCGCACGACACTCACCAACTGACTGATTTCACAGCCCTCGCTGCGCTACTACCAGCTATCACAGAGCCATCTGTTGTTCTGCATACACACTATGCCTGCAGAACTTCCACACGACACATATACGTTTGTGATCCGTTCACATATCTACAAGAAAAAAAATAGTTGCCATGACTTATGCTCCAGCCGTCGTAATTAGTTTTAATAGTTTGAATAACAACTGTTACAAAAATCTGATGTAGACACCACGTGACTTTTTTATACTACTCTTAAATTAAACAATTTTATTATTTAGTATGATGCTTCTTTAGAATTATCGTTTGCCTAGTCTCTTCAAGACTTAAAGGTATTTTCGTTTCTCAAGGTAACAACTTTATCTGAGTGGAACTCACGTACTGACGTCTAGTGGCGACTTGAAGTGATAATTTTCGCTTTATTGAGATTTTTCGTTATTTCGTCCTAAACCGAGATGTTTCGCGATCACAAAACTTTCATTATTTTGTACCAGGATGTTGTAAAAAGTAAAAATTTCATAGTTATTCTCTGTAAATAATACATAATTTATTTTTGTTTGATTTTTATAAAACACAAACACACAAACGGACACTCTTTTATTTAACCCTTTAAAGGTCACGATTAAAAATTCTTTTAGATTTAACGGCATTAGGTTATAAACGTTGTCTGTAAGCCTTATAAATAGGAAACATATGTAAAAAAATTTTACATTCCTTTAGTATGTGGGATTTGTTTTATGGGGAAGGGGTAATTGTGAAACCCTTCCCCTGTACAGCATGGAAACAAGTGTTTCTTAAATTTAATTATATTGGAAGAACAATGTATAATTACCACAAAAATGATGTAATAAATAGATAACTACGCAATTTTTCATTGTTGCTTTGGGTAGGTTTGTTTTTTATTTGAAGTTATAAAGAGAAAAATCAAATTCGAGATCTTTTATGTAAAGCAATTTTAAACTTATGTATTTCAAAGAGAAAAATAAACTATGCAAAATTCTACTATATATTGCTACATCAGAGTCAACAAAATAGAAAATCGAAAAAAAAAAATCCTTCCTAGGTTTCTAAAAAGAAGAGAAAAAAAGTATTAACAGGTGGTTCCTCTGCAAAACCACTGCCCGTTAAAGGGTTAAATAGGTAAGCCTGCACTTAACTGTGTATTAAATGATTTGTTTTGTTAAATTCACTTCATTCACTCTTTACGCTTATATTTGCAAAAGAAAATTCCGATTGGTAAATAAATGATATACTTCAATAAAATAGTCTGCTAAATATTCATATCTTTGCAAAACAGCTTAGAGCTGTAGGTTTACCATCACTGTTTTAAGGCCTTAGCACGACATTCCAAATAAGTTACCACTGCTATCTCTGAAAAGCCACACGAACACACACAGTTAATGCTATCTCATCTTTTTATTGTTTTATAACTCTTAGCTTTATCTGTTTAATTCCAAGGATGCTACATTTCCACCTAGAGAAATACAAGCCATTCGAGTTCTGATAGCACTTTCAGTTGCTGAATTAGAACGTTTGAGTTCAGAAGACTAAAATTATCCAACTGCCTAGTCTTGTGTACGGTGTATTTCTTTTATCTTTCCTTCTAAAATGATTCTAAATATGGGCGATTTGCATTTAAATATTTCTCTAAACAAACTTTACTCTGGGTGAGAACGGAAATTTATCCAGGCTTATGCTTGAGCCATTTCAAAAAATTTTTTTTGGTAACAAGTTATTCTTTTCATTCAAAGAAGACTATGTGAAATTTTTCTCAAATAATTTAAAAGTTACTATAGTTTTCTCTCAGGTGTCCCAAGATTTTTAAACTATTACAATTTTGGGTGTTTTTTTAACAATTGAAAATTTTAAATACCTTTTGCTTAATGTTTGATTTTTGTTGAATTTCACCAATAAAAAATTTTATGTTTTTTTATGTTTTACTTAAGATGCTAATACTAATTTTGTATGCAGTTATAAGTATTTTTTAATAAACTTTGAAAAATTTATAACTAAATATTTATAATTAAATGAATTTTAATCAGACTTTTTACTGGATATGATTTAAATTGGTCTTTAAAATACAAAACAATTACAGTGTTTTATGTAATACTTGAATTTTTTTTAAGTATAAAGTGAACTATTAAGAGTAAAACTAGTAGTTATATAATAGCTACTAAAATTTATGTATTCTGTAAATCTACAGGTATAAAAAAATCACGAAAGAAGAGAGATAAAGTTCATCAATTGAAACAGATACTTTATTGGGTTGAATACCTTTAAAAATCGAATTTTTTTTATTGCCTGACAGTATAGAGTGGCTTGATATCAGAAAAAACAGAAACAGAATTTTTTTTAATGAAGAAACGTGAAACTATTGTGAAGAATATTATTTCTAATTCAGTTTTGTATTTACGCTAATTTTAAAGTAAATACAAATTTTAACAAATTAATCAAATTAAACAGGCTACTGCATGTTATCTTGTAAACAAGTGAACATTTGCAGTACTATTATCATTTAGGGGTATTGACACTTATTTGTTGATAAGAGTTTTTGAATGATTTATATATCATTATTTATTTTCTTCGAATGATAGATTATTCAAAATATGCTTATAAATAATAAAGTAAGTGAAATTACTTGAAAACCTATCAATTTTATAAAATATTTTTTCTGGAGACACAACTATCTTTAATGTGAGTTTTCTGAAAACTGACGTTTTCTGGTTTGTGCACACACTTTCTTAGTTATGGTTTAATATAATTTACTAAAAATTACAGCATTTGTATAAAGTGTTTAAGAAATTAAAATGTCGAATTATTGTACTTATGTTGTAATATTTGAAAATTTTGAATAATTATATCCAGGAGAGTTACTAAATGTTGGGAACTTTCAAAAAATTAAAAAAAAAAAAGATAAAACACAATGAAAATTTGTCATTTTCATTACAAAATAGGTTTTGAATGAATATAAAATATTTCTGATCAAAATAATGCGTTTTGTATGTGTAAGTCATTACATTCTGTTTTATCAGAAAAACTGTTATGTTTTAACATAAATTGAAATATTTAAGTCCAGAAATTTTTTGAAAACAGAAAAGGATAAATTTAAATCTTGTGTATAAAAATTTTTAGATAAACGAAATGCATTTTCTGCGTGTAATGCTGAGCGCAAGCCAATATACATATTATATTTTATTAAAAAAATGATGTTATGTTTTAATATATATTTAGATATTTTACATGTCCAGAAATTTTTTTAAAACGGAAAATGATAAAAGGAAGCTTTATATAAAAATTTTCGTATAAAAATCACGTTTATGCGTTTTGTTCATGTAGTGCTGAGTGCAAGCCACAACATTATATTTTATAAAAAAATGATGTTATTTTTTAATATAAATCTAACTATTTTAAAAGCCCAGAAAATTTTGAAAAGGGAGAGTTATAAAAGAAAGTTTGCATAGAAAAAAATTCAGATCAGATTAATACATTTTGTGCGTGTAATGTTGCAGCAAGCCTTTTTTATTATATTTTGTAAAAAATTGATGTTATGTTTTAATATAAATCTAAATATTTTAAATAAGCCAGAAAATTTTTGAAAAGATAGTTTTTATATAAAAATTTTTAGATCAAAATAATACGTTTTGTGCGTGTAATGCTGACAGCAAGCCTTTTTATCATATTTTATAAAAAATGATGTTCGGTTTTAAAATAAATCTAAATATTTTAAATGCCCAGAAACTTTTTGAAAAGAGAAACTTATAAAAGAAAGTTTGTATGTAAAAATTTTCAGAGCATAATAATACGTTTTGTGCGTATAATGCTGACAGCAAGCCTTATTTTATAAAAAAATGATGTTCTGTTTTAAAATAAATCTAAATATTTTAAATGACCAGAAATTATTTGAAAAGAGAAAATTATAAAAGAAAGTTTATATATAAATATTTCAGATCAAAATAATACGTTTTGTGCGTGTAATGCTGACAGCAAGCCTTATTTTATAAAAAATGATGTTCAGTTTTAAAATAAATCTAAATATTTTAAATGCCCAGAAACTTTTTGAAAAGAGAAACTTATAAAAGAAAGTTTGTATGTAAAAATTTTCAGAGCATAATAATACGTTTTGTGCGTATAATGCTGACAGCAAGCCTTATTTTATAAAAAAATGATGTTCTGTTTTAAAATAAATCTAAATATTTTAAATGACCAGAAATTATTTGAAAAGAGAAAATTATAAAAGAAAGTTTATATATAAAAAATTTCAGAGCAAAATAATACGTTTTGTGCGTGTAATGCTGACAGCAAGCCTTATTTTATAAAAAAAAATGATGCTCTGTTTTAAAATAAATCTAAATATTTTAAATGCCCAGAAATTTTTTGAAAACTGTAAATGATAGAAGAAAGTTTATATATAAAAAATTTCAGAGCAAAATAATACGTTTTGTGCGTGTAATGCTGACAGCAAGCCTTATTTTATAAAAAAAAATGATGCTCTGTTTTAAAATAAATCTAAATATTTTAAATGCCCAGAAATTTTTTGAAACTGAAAGGATAAAAGAAAGTTTGTATGTAAAAAATTTCAGAACAAAATAATACGTTTTGTACGTGTAATGGTGGCAAGCCATTTTATTATGTTTTATAAAAAATGATGTTCTGTTTTAAAATAAATCTAAATATTTTAAATGACCAGAAATTATTTGAAAAGAGAAAATTATAAAAGAAAGTTTATATATAAAAAATTTCAGAGCAAAATAATACGTTTTGTGCGTGTAATGCTGACAGCAAGCCTTATTTTATAAAAAAAAATGATGCTCTGTTTTAAAATAAATCTAAATATTTTAAATGCCCAGAAATTTTTTGAAAAGAGAAAATTATAAAAGAAAGTTTGTACAAAAAAATTTCAGAACAAAATAATACGTTTCGTGCTTGTAATGCTCAGAGCAAGCCATCTTATTATATTTTATAAAAAAAATGGTGTGATGTTTTAATATAAATTTATAATTTTAAAACGTAGAGAAATTTTTTGAAAACTGTAAATGATAGAAGAAAGTTTATTTAATATATATTGCAAAATTCAAGATTATAAATCTTAAATAGTCATTATTATGGATGCCACAGCTATCTGGTCAACATACTGCATCCGGCATATCCGGCCATTATACCGGATAATTGAAAATAGCCGGATATTACAATTATCTAAGAGCATATCCGGCCAAAAATTATACACCGAAAAATGAAATAAATACAAAATGTTAAACAATATATTATAGGAAATAATGTGTATAAGTATTATCGAGCATTATGTAAAAAAAAAGCTATATGAAAAAAATAGGTTTATTTATAGATTTCAATACAAAAAAATCATAAATCATTCTTTTTTTCACTCTCAACTGCAAAATTGTGTTCTTTCATCTGAGAACACAAAAGACAAAACTTACTCTTTTTAAGAATAGAAGAATAACGACAATTTACTAAAAAAAAGTGGGAATATGTTCTTGAATTTTTTTCATACACATACATAAGAACCATTAAAGAATTATGGTAAATGACTATTAAAAATGCTTTTATTCAGATTTGATTTTCTAATTAAATAATGTCAGATTGAGATATTGAGTACTAAAACTTAAAATAAAGAAAAATTTAAAATAAATTATAATTCAAATAGTTGATTAATTAAAAAATATAAAAGGTGAGAAAAATACTACAATTTGGTTGCAAAAATAAAGTACATAAATTTGATTTATTTAAAACAAATTTAAAAAGAAAAAGGAGCGAAATATAGTGACATCCGGCTGAAACTTGGCCAGATATCCGGTATCCGGCCAAATTGGCATCCATTTCATCCGTAGTCATGTTCGTAAACATAGAGGTTTTCCACGTACATTATCATTTTTCAATGGTGCCTGATCCCTTAAATTACTTTACAAATTTTAGTTTCTAGAAAATATTACGTTAATATTTACGACATTAACTATTCCGTTATAAAATATTACACTAATATTTACGACATTAACTATTTCGCTATAAAAATATAAAACTAATATTTACGGCATTAACTATTTCGCTATAAATATTATTACGTAAATAATTACGACAGTAACTATTTCGCTATAAAAATATTACGCTAATATTTACGACATTAACTATTTCGCTATAAAAATATTACGCTAATATTAATAACATTAACTATTTCGCTATAAAAATATTACGCTATTTAACAATTTCGCTATAAAAATAACGCTAATATTAATGACTAACTATTTTGCTATAAAAATATAAAACTAATATTTACGACATTAACTATTTCGCTATAAATATTATTACGTAAATAATTACGACAGTAACTGTTCCGCTATAAAAATATTGCTCTAACATTTTTAGCATAAATATACTATGCTAAAATATTACATTATATATTTACGACACTATTTTTCAACATAAGACTAGTACTAACCTGTTAAGGGAAACAGATTCCTCGAGACATAAGTCTCCCAATGAAGCGATCTGGTTCGAAAGTAAAACACATTAAAACATTGTTAAAAAACTCAGGTAAATTCGAGAACCATCAATTAGGAAGCAGAGTCACAAGAGTGCAAAAATTTCAGGAAACGTTATCTGAGCTCATTTTGAAAGCGAGACTGATAACAACGCATGTGGGAGATAACTCTTTGAATTAAAAATAACTTCACACCTGTGTGAGTGCAAACATAGAATTCATTTTTTTTCTTTTGTTAAAGTTCACATTCCTCACGATGAATTTAGTTATTTCCCATTTATAAAGTAAAATAACCAACTTCACATTATATAACTATGAAATAACTGTGGCGCACTTTTAAAAATTCTCAGTTATCGTAATAAGAAAGCACTTATGATGCACCTTTGAATAGATAAGTCATCACCAAGTTATCTGAGAAGGACGGAAATTTTTTGTAAATTTATTTATTTCCATTGATTTGGAAGGAGACAAAAGTGAAGACTGTTATTATTTTTTCATCATCTGATAGTCTAAAGAGGAAATTGTCGTCAATCAGTTTTTAATCATTTGAATTTCAAGAACCAGAATTGTAAATAATTTCCTCATATTCCAGAATATATCATATCAAGCAAGCAGTAAATAGTTTAAAGAATGAAATCTCATCTGTATAGATAGAGACTTTATTAGATGGTCTGTAAATATTAACTAATGCAGATTCAATAATTGAAGAATGAGAAAATTTTGGGCACATCAATCAAATTTTATCATATCAAACAAGTAGTAAATAGTTTAAAGAATGATATCTGATCTGTATAGAGACTTTATTAGATGGTCTGTAAATATTAACTAATCTAGATACAATAATTGAAGAATGAGAAATTTCGAGCTTATCAATCAAATTTTATCATATCAAGCAAGTAGTAAATAGTTTAAAGAATGAAATCACATTCGTATAGATAAAGATTTCTTAGCTGGTTTGTGAATATCAACTCATGCGGATTCAATAAATGAAGAATGAGAAAATTTTGCTCACATCAATCAAATTTGATCATATTAAGAAGTAGTAATTAGTTTAAAGAGTGAAATCTCATCTGTATAGATAGAGACTTAATAGATGGTCTGTAAATATTAACTAATGCAGATTCAATAATTGAAGAATGAGAAAATTTTGGACACATCAATCAAATTTTATCATATGAAACAAGTAGTAAATAGTTTAAAGAATGATATCTGATCTGTATAGAGACTTTATTAGATGGTCTGTAAATATTAACTAATATAGATACAATAATTGAAGAATGAAAAAATTTTACGCACATCAATCAAATTTTATCATATTAAGCAAGTAGTAAATAGTTTAAAGAATGAAATCTCATGTGTATAGATAAAGACTTCTTAGCTGGTTTGTAAATATCAACTCATGCAGATTCAATAAATGAAGAATGAGAAAATTTTGCGCATATCAATCAAATTTTATCATATCAAGAAGTAGTAAATAGTTTAAAGAATGAAATCACATCTGTATAGATAAAGACTTTATTAGATAGTCTGTAAATATTAACTAATGCAGATTCAATAATTGAAGAATGAGAAAATTTTGGGCACATCAATCAAATTTTATCATATCAAGCTAGTAGTAAATAGTTTAAAGAATGATATCTGATCTCTATAGAGACTTTATTAGATGGTCTGTAAATATTAACTAATGCAGATTCAATAATTGGAGAATGAGAAAATTTTGGGCACATCAATCAAATTTTATCATATCAAACAAGTAGTAAATAGTTTAAAGAATGAAATCACATCTGTATAGATAAAGACTTTATTAGATAGTCTGTAAATATTAACTAATGCAGATTCAATAATTGAAGAATGAGGAAATTTTGCGCATATCAATCAAACTTTATCATATCAATTAAGTAGTAAATAGTTTAAAGAATGAAAGCTCATCTGTATAGATAGAGACTTTATTAGATGGTCTGTAAATATTAACTAATGCAGATTCAATAATTGAAGAATGAGAAAACTTTGCGCATATCAATCAAATTTTGTCATATCGGACAAGTAGTAAATAGTTTAAAGAACGAAATCTCATCTGTATAGATAGAGGCTTTATTAGATGGTCTGTAAATATTAACTAATGCAGATTCAATAATTGAAGAATGAGAAAATTGTGAGCACATCAATCAAATTTTATGAAAAGTACGATTTAAGTAATGATTTTAATAATTTTAGACATTAAAAAAATGATTCCTCAAACTGCACATTTTTAACCCGAATGGGCGAGGAAAGTGTATCACAAACCTAGATGTTACAAAAATATTCCCCTGACAAATTATTTCTACAAGGGGAATTTATTATCTTTGCAGGTAGCTGGACTTCAACGTGCTGCACGTGATCGTATGGTTTTGGGCAATATATATTATTTTTTGTATTTGCTCAAAACCAATACCTCAGTTTTTAAAATACCAGTTACATCTTCTCATGTGTTTAGATAAAAACTTCATTAGCTGGTTTTTAAATATCAACTCATGAAGATTCAATAAATGAAAAATGAGAAAAAGTTTGCAAAGCAATCAAAAAGTTTACACATCAATCAAATTTTATGAAAAGTACGATTTAAGCAATGGTTTTAATGCTTTTGAACATTAAAAAAGTTAGTCCTCAAACTGCATATTTTTAAACCGAATGGGCGAGGAAAGTGTTCGCATACACAGACGTTACAAAAATATTTCCCAGACAAATATTCCTACAATGGGAATTTATTACCTTTCCAAGTGGCTGCATTTCAACGTGCTGCACGTTTTTGTAGTGTTTTGTGCAATATTTTTTTTTCTGTATTTGCTTAAAAACCAATACGCCAGGTCTTAAAAAACCAGTTAAGCCTTCTCATGTGTTTAGATAGATTTCATTGGCTGGTTTTTAAATATCAATTCATGGAGATTCAATAAATAAAAAATGAGAAAAAGTTTGCAAATCAATCAAAAAGTTTACATATCAATCAAATTTTATAAAAGGTATGATTTAAGCAATGATTTTAATACTTTTGAACATTAAAAAAATTATTTATCAAACTGAATATTTTTAATCCGAATGGGCGAGGAAAGTGTATGCAGACACAGAGGTTAGAAAAATAATCCCCAGACAAATTATTCCTACAAGGGGAATTTATTATCTTTCCAGATGGCTGCATTTCAACGTGCTGCACGTTATTGTAGTGTTTTGTGCAATACATTTTTTTCTGTATTTGCTTAAAAATCAATACGCCAGGTCTTAAAAAACCAGTTACCCCTTCTCATGTATTTAGATAGAGACTTCATTAGCTGTTTTTTAAATATCAACTCATGGAGATTCAATAAATGAAAAATGAGAAAAAGTTTACAAATCAATCAAAAAGTCTACGCATCAATAAATTTTATGAAAAGTACGATTTAAGCTATGATTTTACTACTTTTGAACATTAAAAAAAATATTTATCTAACTGCACATTTTTAATCCGAATGGGCGAGGAAAGTGTATCACAAACCCAGATATTATAAAAATGTTCCCCAGACAAATTATTCCTATAAGGAGAATTTATTATCTTTCCAGGTGTCTGCATTTCAACGTGCTATTCGTGATCGTAAGGTTTTGTGCAATACATTTTTTTCTGCATTTGACCAAAAACCAATACGCCAGTTCTTAAAAATCAGTTACGCCTTCTTATGTGTTTGGATTGAGACTTCGTTAACTGGTTTTTAAATATCAAATTATGGAGATTCAATCAATGAAAAGGGAGAAAAAGTTTGCAAATCAATCTAAATGTTTACACATCAATCAGATTGTCAATCTAAACCACTTTCGAATCAACTTAATTAAATATACAAAATTTCATCAAAATCATTCCAGCTGTTTAGGAGAAGTTGTATTACAAACAGATGGAAAGAAGAATTTTATACATAAAGATAAATCAATTACCGGAACAGTAAAAATATTCTATATAAAAACATTTTTACTTTAATTTTTTGGGGACATAAATGCTTGTTATACGCAAGCAAATACGGTATCTGAAATTCCTCGAAATCCTTATAATTATAATGGATGAATTTGCTTAATATTGTTTGGATAACAAATATTCTCCCGTGATTTTCTTTTGACAGATTTTTTCCCCTTTTGATTTCTCCTTATTGCGACATCAGTCCGTTGCGAAATATAAACAGTAAACAAGTTGGAAAATTCTCCTTATATATTGGCGGTTTAAATGAGTTTTTTGAGAGATTCCTGGAAAATGAGGTCAAACATAATGAGTGTTATTTATTATTTTTGAGAGGAAAGTGCGTTTCTCACTCTTGCACAAAATTATGCATTTTATGGGCATCACCTTTAAACCTTAAAAACAAATAAAAAAGACTTTAGATTTTTACATTTTTAAAATTTCTGGACATCTTTGAATAGTTCAAAATAAAATATTCGGAATTCATTGAAATATTCGAATCAGAACCTGTGTAATTTTTCTATTTCATATCATAGCTTTCAAAGAAACTGTAGGAACTTTAATGCATTTGCTGAAAATGGTTTTTTTTTCTTCAACTTATGCCTACTGTAAATGAAAAACTATTGCACATATTCAATTTTCACAGTAAATATATTATAGACCTATAACTAATTTTTACCCACTTTTTTTATTGTTATTTAACTTAGAAATTATAGTATTTAAAATGGAATTTTTAAACATTATTTTTATTTATTTATTTATTTTTTTTTGAAAACTCAATACCCTGGTGTACAATATTTAACACTTTTTAAAAATTTAAATAGGTTGAGAATGATAATTAATAATTATTGTTTACAAAAAGCAAAATTTGTTAATGAAAATTTCTTTGTGTCTGTGCACAGTGTCAAAAAAATTAAAAAAAAATTTAAAAAAGGCCTTACTTTTTCCGTTTACTAAAAGTTCTGATTTTATAGAAACGAAGTAAATTCAGCAAAGCTAATTAAATAAAAGCAGAGAAAAGCTGAAAATTCCATGTATTTAAGATAATTATTAAAAAATATATGATAAAAGGTAAAAAAGAAAAATTTATTGAAAGTTGTTTAAAGGTGGTGTGTCACCTTACTTAAATCAATAAATATGTTCGGGGTTTTGTTAATGGCCATTGAACACAAATTAAAGTGGGATTTCGGTTACATAGCTTGTAATTTGTTTTAATTTCAAACGTTTTGATTTTTTTAATTAAGGGATAAAGTGATTAGGATCTTAGCCTAGCTTAATGTTTACAAACATCCACGACAGCAGAGAGATTTAAACCCTCAAATCCCGATACCGAAAGGCAGCGCCCTACCAATTAGAACATCGTTCATACATATTTTGAGAGTGTGCACAAAATTAAAGTATTAAACACAAAGGATCATGCATAAAAATTCTCTCTCCCCAACCCTAAAAAAAAAAAACTACTTACATTTTTTTTTTTTTTTTTAGTTATAACATAGTAGAGAAATTTAAAAAATTATATATATATATATATATATATATATATATATATGTGTGTGTGTGTGTGTGTGTGTAATAATAATTTTCCTCTAGTCACAATAATTATGTAGCCTCTATTGTTTTTACCTGCCCGGGCTACTGGGAAAGGAGAATGCCTAATCAGGTAGCAATAACGATGCAGTCGGGCCATTGAAGATAACAGCACAAGTTTAATTTAAACTTTATTTTAGAGCTGCTAAAACGAACATCCTTACTAGTCAACGACAGACAAAGGAAAAAGACACAAAAATCACTCTGCTCTAACACAGGTACACCGAAGAACGAAGACAGAAATATTTTTCTCACTTACTCAGCGAATTTCAGTGTAAGATCAGGAGCCATTTGAAGGCGACAGCTGGGAAACGTGTTAGACAAAAAATTTACATCTATAGGACAGAAATCTTTGGGAAATGGATCGAAAGAATTTTAAGTCGATAACACTCCTTTGATTAAGACATTTAGAGGCTGGGAAAAAGATTTTAAGGAATTAAAATGGGAAAGAGGAGGTTTTTAAGGAAATATTAAAGTTAAATTACTTTGATATATTACACACACACATATATATATATATATATATATATATATATATATATATGTGTGTGTGTGTGTGTGTGTGTGTGTGTGTGTGGAATATGGGCGTGACTCATTCAAAATCACAACACAGTTTATTTCTGGTAAAAAAACATGAAATCCGTACAACAGGCAAACACCTTTACAACTTCGTGCACACAGCCAATGCGTTCCCGCACATACACTTTTCAAGTAGGGATTTCTTAGGTAAAAAGACTACGAATAATCCCTAAGTACAATTGATCACGTGATAAAAAAATACCCATGTTTAAAGAGAACGCGCTAACTATTGGCTAAAGTAGTACAGACAGAGGCTGAATTAAATCTATAGCGTGTCTGGAGGGAAAAATCAGAATTACAGCGCAAACCCCTAAAGTACTTTATGAACAAAAGGTAAATTAATATTAAAATACGTAAATAAGGCATTTTAATATTACACACACACACACACACACACATATATATATATATATATATATATATATGATTTAAAAATACATAGCCCTTTTTATTTGAAATAGTAATTTTATTATAAGTTCTATATAACCTTCTGTTTTAGAATACAAAAATTACAGAACGTCTTTATGGAAGACACCAGAAAAACATTTTCCAAATACAACACAATTTTAAGAAATATAAATGATAATACTATATGTAATTTAAAATCCATACGCAAACTATTTAAAAGTAAATGATGTTGATAATAAAAAAATAAGAATGACATAGATTTTTAATGTTAAACTTATAGAAGGAATTAAAGAAGTATTTTTTTTCTCTGAGTGAGACTATTACGAAGACAGATTTTTTTTTCATCCAGCTCCTGGTATCTTGCTAGATTCTCGTTTTCGTGTGGATGAACCAAAGAAAAAAAAACAGGAATTATCTGCTTACTTAAGTCGGTATATTTAAATTACACTTTCCTCTCAGTGTTATCATAAAATTAAAACAAAATCTTAAATCTAAAAAAAATAATTATATGTTGAACACTGATCCGTATATGTAATAATGGAATAAATGAATTACGGCATTGAAGATAACATATACAGAAGTGGTGAAACCATAGTCTGAGCTCTGGAAGCCATATTTCAGTTACCAGCTGTTGTGAGTGTTATCCAACACTAATTGTAGGGATGTGGATACTACAAAGTTTTTTTTTCTGTGCCTATTGAATTACACGCAATTTTGCAAATGGATTCAATAAAAAAGGGTTCTGCATAACTATATATTATAACAGTCCTAAATACTGTACAGGTTTTCACACACACACACACACACACACACACACACACATATATATATATATATATATATATATATATATATATATATATATATATATATATATAGCACCCGTGTGGTGACCGGGTACGAAAGAATAGTCCCAATGTAACTGATGCATGTCGTACGAGGCGACTAAAATGGGAA
Source organism: Pardosa pseudoannulata (assembly GCA_032207245.1). Lineage (NCBI taxonomy): Eukaryota > Metazoa > Arthropoda > Arachnida > Araneae > Lycosidae > Pardosa > Pardosa pseudoannulata. Next base: position 24,114,370 of record CM063501.1, read on the forward strand.
CCCAGTGCTTGGGGGTATAGCCGGGTACCCTGCTCCTGGGGATTATACCAGGGGATTAGTCCTCCGGGTTGGAGGTTAGGCATAAGTCCAGCTACCTTACCCCATAAAAAAATCTCAGTTCAGAAACCTCAAAAGTGTGTTAAATCCGGTTCGATTCAACCCAGACGACACCGAACGGAGGACTTGAGAATTGGTACTTGGAATATCAGGAAATGGAGAGGAGTCGCTAATGAAGGAGGACGCTGTAGGGAGCTTGTGATTGAGGCAAACAAGGCTTGTAAAAGAAGAATGTATATATCCTATACTATAATACGAGGAATGGTTGTCAAGTCGAAAATCGCCCCAGAATTAATAAACTGTAGTAAACTTGGGGATCTGGGGTTTTTGGTCACGAGGAATCGATTGGCATCGGTTTTGACGCGCTAAGGTTACGTAGTTCGGCTCTACAGATAGGGCCGGGTTCGAACCCCGGTGCGGGCAAACTTTTTTCTCATGCGTCCAAACCAAGTGAAAATTGGTACCCGGGGGTTTTCGACCACGAGGAATCGATTGGCTGTAGTTCTGACGAATTAATAATAATAATAATAAAAGTCTTTATTGATTTGTCTTTATTCCTTGATATCGGTTTCCATTTTTATTTTAATAGTAGTAATAATATTCTAGAGTGCCACTGACGCTCCAGCGCGTCTGATGAAGATTCTCAAAAATTACTGGTATATTGCATAAAATAGCAGTTTAAAAGGAATAAAACGGAATACCGTTCATATATACGTTCATATATATTCATTTATTCCATTTATGAAACAATACTGAAAACATTTACAAATAATAAGCACAATATACAGATATTGGCATTGTTGAATTATTACTTCTATTTCTAGATGTTGAAGCAAAATAATAATTAAACATAATAATGCAAAATTACTATCAACTCTAAATATTAAATTAATGTAGCAAAGTATATATAACACATAAACGATATAGTAAAAAAAAAAAAAATAATGCAAACAAAAATTTTGAAAACCAACCACAAAAAATTAAAAAATAATGCTTCACTAACGTGGCGAAACAACCTCGCCGTTCAATTTCCAAAGCCACACTAAACACAGAGCATATAACTTATCAAAGTCCGTCGCCGCGTTAGTGCGTCGTCGGCATACCAGGAGGTGCCGCTCTGACGCGCCAGTGCGTCGGTGGCAGCGAACGTGTTAAGGAACTGATTTCGATTTCAAATCACCGTCAACAAAGTTCGACATTACAACATTCATCAGATTTCAAGCTACATTTTCAACATGCAGAACGCACCTCTACATGAAATGCTTCAAGGAGCCGGAAAATTTAAATCTTCGAGTTAGCTTCGATACCTGTTTTCTCCGAGCGGAGCTCGGTTACCCAGTACTGTATATTAATATTACATTTATATATACCCGGTGATATATATATATATCCCCAAACAGTTGTATGGATGTATTAAAAGTGATCACTGCTCCAATATCAAGTTTCGATTTGTTTTACAAGCTGGTGGGGAGGAAGGACAACGGTGGGGCCTCGCTTCCGAGGCCACGAGTTGAAGCCACTCGTGTCCTCTGGGTAGTGCTAAATGAGGGACAACCTCACCAACTAGTTCGTTTTATTCCATTCTTACAATTACAAAGCCCACATCTGAACCTTGCGCCCTGTTAGCAAGGAACAGGAAGTGAAAAAATCCTCCAACAACCCTTCGAACCTTTTTAACACATTTTAAAACCGGAATCGAAGTCATGATTGACATCAAGAGACAGCCAATCATGCCGCATAGAAAGTTCTCGAGAATTCTAAAAACCAATCGCACTGACAAAGTGCCGTGTGCAAGTCCTAAAACCAGAAAAACGCCGCCATTTTATAAGAATTGACATAAAGAATTTTGAAACCAAAACAGAAATATTTTCAGTAAAGCGCCCCATTATTACACACACACACACACACACACATATATATATATATATATATATATATATATATATATATATATGATAAAATATTAGATCGATAAAGACAGATAGTTAAAATTACTTACCATGTAATGCGCTCCACGCAGCAATTACATAGAGGTAAATAAATATAATAAAAAACAGAACCAAAACACTATAA